>OZ026616.1:79855273-80197773 GCA_964020975.1 Hermodice carunculata | reverse complement strand
GTATCAGGAGATAGAGTTTGCAAAACTCAAAATCTTCAAGCTTTCCCATTTTCAAATGTGTAATAGGGATCTTGCAACTTCCGTATATATGTTATTACCAAATGAACATGTAGTGAATGTCGAAAGTTATACAGAGTTTTCTCTTGTGTCAATTAATGAACGAACAAACAAACAAACAAAACAAACAAACAAGCAACCAACCAAACAAACAAACAAATAAACAAATAAACAAATAAATAAATAAATAAATAAATAGGAATATGGGGGGATACTTGCAATGCAATCCCCTCTCTTAAAAAAACAAAATGTTAATATACTGGACGTGGTATAGGTCAATACACATTAGCGTTCCGTGGCTCACTATATTGAAAAAAAAAAAAAAAATACAACACTTGCTATGGAAATCGTTTTGTTTCTTGTATGTGCCTAATAACCACATGGTCAATTAAGAGTTTAACATTAATGCTCCAGTTTTGTTTGCTGTACGAGAGTAACATTGTGGTGTTGAAACTATGCCCATTTAACACAAATCAGCTTTGAAGGAATTCAATCTCATGAATAACTGAATAAGTGTTATATGCTCTTTCATTTTTCAAACATTATATAATTAACTGCGTTTTTGTCTGTCCTTTTTCAATTTGAATTTTACTTCTTGAACAGACTTTTTTTGTACCTTCATGCCGTGAATGTTTCCACAACATCGTGGTTGACAATACACACACACATACATACACACACACACACACACACACACACACACACACCTATATATATATATATATATATATATATATATATATATATATATATATATATATATATATATATATATATATATATATGATGCAAGCAAAGCTGTACCAGTTAGGAATGGAGGCAAAGAATGCCTGTGGACGACCAATCTTGTTCTGTTTTTTCCTGTTTCCGGAAGCATTCTATACAGATACATTGGAACAATTGTATTGATAATCTTGCACATTAACACTCTCTGTTTGTCCCTTCGAACAGCCATTGTTTCCTGTCCTGTTTCCTTATAATTCAACCATGGCCAGAAACACGCAGTTAAAGTGGACTTGCCATTGTATGGAATTCCATATGTGCGCATTTACAATGAAAAGTTTCCCGCAGTAGCAAGCTATTTAGTTTTGAATCAAACTTATAGTTTGAGTCCATTTAATTAAAACGATAACCATATACACGTGAAATAAGCTTAAAATCAAATAGGTACATGTTATCGGTTCTAAAAAAATTCCTAAATGGATTGGAAAGGTCCATCATTACTTGTGTATTTTACCATAATTCAAGAGATTGTCTGCAAGCAAAGAAATAAACCAGTAGCAAAGCCAAAACTCCTTGAACTTTAACCTCATAAACCAAAAAGGCAGAAAAGAGAATCCGTTTTACGTTTCCTTTCTAGAATAATCCCATGCAAATTATAGACGAACGGACGACAGAGCATCCAATTATCACGGTAGGAATACACCAAACCAGATTGAAAGGGGACAACAAAAAAGTATATCGACAAAGGTTGTTTTCTTCTAGAGCCTTTCAATGAAACTACTAAAGGAAAAATCATTGATGTAACATAATCTGATATCCTAATACGCGCAATACAATCATGCAACCGTACGTCCCGGTAAGTAATTGTCCATTTCACTATCATTTGAGGCAGATATGTATCAATGCAATACATAATGTAACAGACAATCTGGACACACAAATTATGCGTGGCAAGACCTAATGTAATTGAACATGTATTATTTCCGTGCGTGTGAAAAGAAGCGGCCAGAATAGTTTCGGTTGTTGTCAGACTTCATTCGGTGAACCTGTTTCTATTTATGAAACAACAGTAATTAAGATTAGATAAAACATCTATAAAAAAGTGCCTGGTTACAGGAGTACATATATCTCACCAAGGGACGCTACGCGGACAGTGCTAATACATATACTGTAATCTGTGATATTGAATAAAAACCAGATCAGAAACCGAAGTGCATGCACATCACAGGACAGAGAAAATGAATAGAGCAATGCTCAACAAAACTTTGCATAGCACTTTTTAAAATCACCTTTTTTGTAAAGCTGTTAACTGTTTAAAAAAAATGCACAAGGAATAGTGGATGGAAGAATAAATAGGACAAACCATAGTAGCCAGGATAGTAGCCAGGTCTGAGCTTTAAAGGTTTCAATGGTTTGTGTGTAGTTTTTGTGGACTTAAAATGTTATCAAATTGAAAACCGCTGGTAATAAATCAATGATTGCCGATTACCCTTTCAGTGATAATCCAGTTAATACTACACCACAGTAAAAACCTACCAGCATTCAATAAGGTTACGCTGATGGTGCAATGAGTATTAAGTGATTGGCCGTAAGTCTTTGAAGAATTGTGACACATTGTGCAAAGGAATCATTTAACTTTACGTCCTTACATATGCCAACAATCTAGATAGTTTTGAGCAGTAAACACAACATTTATGCGGTAGTAACACCCGTAATATATACTACTTGATATAAAAATAAATAATATCCCTAAACTGCGCGCGCGTGTGTGTGTGTGTGTGTGCAATATGAGTAAGCGTGAAGGGTGCTGGGGGCTGAGTCTTTTTAGCATACATTTACCAAATGTACACAATAGTAATACACATTCCCTTTACAGATGTCTCATTGAGCTTAAAACGTATTGATTCCGTATTATTCCCAGAGAAAATGTTAATATACGATGAAACGTGGTTATATGTGGGCAAAACTGCAATTATTGTGAGGGTCACTTTTCACCAAGAAAGGAATCATACGGTAAAAAAAAGTATGTTCCATTTTTTTTTTTGGCAAAGTTACCCTTTCCGGTCATAAGAGATTTATGCACTTCTTGTATCCGTTTGGTGCCACATTGTGTCCTTTAAGCGGATATCAGCTGACGAACCAATAACTACTCACGGTGAGTGGTAATTATTTAAGATAACCAATGAATGTTTCTGCGCAAATCGTATCGTCCCCAGTAGGTCGATACCTTTATTTTGAGCTGCTTACCCACAAAAACATACGGGAGGTTGTAATACTCTCACGGCACCCTTGTCTTCTTATAGATTAGTTCCTTAGCTTTTGATAACTTCTTAAGAGAACAGTGATAACGATAGCACACAAACTGATCCAATATATTCATAGGCATACCAGTATACTGTATAATCATAAATTTTTGCCAGTGATTAATCTTTCCTAATTTTCTGGAGAACATCCAGGTCTGGAATATAACTCGGAAAAGTTATAGCAGATTGAACCTGAAATGGACGCCTGCATAAACTCGGGAAAACGAAACCCGTGGAATTCTGATTTGGAGTGTATTCGGGAAATTTTGTACCCGGAAATGTAAATGATTATACAGAATATTATATTTGTCTTTGTTGCATTATTAGTGTAAATCTTCTTTAACCATCTGTCTTTTTTCTGCTGTGTTTTACTCTGCCATTATTGCCATCCTAAAATATACATCTATGTCATCGCGTTACCTAAAACCAGCTTGATTTTACTGAATGGGTAACAGAACAACAAAAACCTATGTCTTTCCATTTTGCATCATGTAACAGCTCAAGCGTTTATCACATAACATGGCGAAAAGGTATTTGATATGCATGTTTGCATTTTATGCATTTGTAGCAAATTGAAATGAAGATCATGAAACTATTAATATCAATTAACCTACAATTTTGCAAGCAAATCGAAACGACTATTCTACCAATATACTCCAGCTGCCGTCAATATTTAATCATAGGTGTTGTGAATGGCCAGGATGATACAATGGCCAAAAACCAGGGTTTGCACAGAAAGCTAAATTAAATGTACATGCATTTGGTACATATATCCCTTAGATGTAATTATGCACATGTGCAGAATGAGCAATGAAGTAATTCTGGTCGAAAGATCATATCATCTGGTCAGAGTAGCAGTTGAAGTTGAAAAAGGTTTATTTGGTCTAGAACATACATCCACAAAGGTAAAAATGCATTATAAATATTTAGACCAGCGAGATTGTCGACTAAGACTCATCAGAGTTGCTGTCATGGACATAACGTTCCATTATGTTGTGCCACATAATTGCGTCATGCGCTCATTGTTAACAATTAACCAAAAAGACTTAAACGTAGGTAGACCAAATATCAATAGTACTAGTACCTTAAATGATTATAATTATGCATTGCAAATACATGTATAACACTTTCATAGTTGTTCAGAGAACACCGATATTTTGATCTTGGGTCCTTCTGTTGGCCAAGAACGCAATAAAGTGTGCTCTTCCGTACTGCCAAGAACGGCAGCGTAACCTTAATCTCAAGAGGAAGTAAAAAATAGTCATGATTAGGTTGTGTCACAAGAGTCAGCCAGTTTCTAGGATCGGCCATGCATTTATTTTATATTTTGTTAATAGTGCTTAGCACCGATTTTTTTTTTACGCTGTTTGTATCATTTCACAAGTCTTACATAATCAATTTAAAATGTGATTTGGTAGACATAAAAGTAAAAAACAGTATAATAAATTGCTTGCTATACGTGATTCATACCTGCCGCATTGGCTCCTCGTCTGCACACGTGGTGGTTTGTACCAGGTGAGTCACGCGTGACTTATCGGGGAAACCCATTTTTAACGTCCCGCGTACTGACCATACGTGGGTCCAGCAAAGATGTCTATTAAGCAACAGGATGAACGACGACGCAGACGAAAATGCCCCATGCAGTGATCCCGACTGCAAATGAATAAAAAAAAAAACAAAACAAAACACGCTGCACAAATGGCAAACCACGACAAAGAGCTTTGTTCTCCTTATATCGTTGAGAGTACGATACAGTAGTACGTGTTTGATTTACACACAGAGAAAAGAATGGAAAGAATGAGAATGTAACCTGTCTCTTTTACTGTTGATAGTTCCAGTCACTGAGGTTCCCTAAAAAAGGTCTGTGTATTATTTATCTAATAACAGTAAGTTACTGAACAAACAATGACCCCTTATCCATCCCTAAAAGACCCTGGTGGAAGCTCCACTCACCCACAGGTCTGTGATCTTGAGGCCTCAGCTGTGTGTGTACCAGAAGGTGACCAATTAAGATAAGCTGGTTAATGTGCTGAATCCTCAACAGCATCTTACCTGTTAGTGTATTTGGTGAATGCACTGCCTATCAATGATACCGTATATTAATTATGCTTATTCAATATGTACTGCAACTTGGCGTAAGTCCATAATATTGTTGAAAAACAAAGACATTGCACAGCAAGGAGTTTGGTCCTGCATGCTCCTGGGATGATCCAGTAGCACCCTTTGCTGATGGTCTCTAAACTTAATCATAAGCCTCTCGACCCATCATGCAGTTGGCACAATAAAATATTTTTCTTTTGCATTGGGAAGCTGTTTGTTGTATTTTAATTCTACATTGTACACTTAAGTATGGCTTATGCATGCACAGAATTATTACAGGAGGTTTCTGATCCATGTAGTAAGCCATACTACTGCAGAACCCCAATACCTGTTGATACCCAAGGGCCATCTGGTGGTCAAGTTTTTCATCCTACATGGTCAATTAAATCTAGGCCAAAACGTTATAAAGGCAAATTTACCTGTGTTGCAAAGAGGTCATGTTACAATTTTTTTTTGTTACATGGTTTGTGTTCTTTCTGAAAACATTTTCATCCTATTTGACATCTCAGTCTACATGCCAGTGCTTTAAGGTCGCCTCTTCATCCAGTGAATGTATTTATTTACAGGTTGTAAGAAACCCAGACTCCATGTTGGGAGGTGTATATACTTGTTTATTATCTTTAATACAGGAGATCATTACAGAGGAGCACCAGCCGGTGCTGACATCTGTTGGCCTTCAGCAGAACTATAAATGTAACTGCATTATATGAAATGCACTGAAGAATGTTACGAGCCCAATATGTTACACCGGTATCTATTATTCCATCTATTGAAAGTTTCTCTAGCGGTTTTAGTCAGCATCTGCAAAAAATAAATTCTACTTTTGTACTTTGGTGCCCTTAGCCATACATATGCTGAGTTACTCTCCGATACATAGGAGTTTTGATTCTCAGGATTAGTATTATGCCACAGATACCAGATGTCTGCAATAACCAAACATTTGGAGCAGTCTATTTCTTATCTTCAAATGAGTGTTGCTGCGACAACATTGCTACCAAAAATGCACATCCAGTGATGATTGCAATCGAACATCACATAGACACAATTTAAATGCTAATCACCTGGATGACACTTATATAACAATCAGCAGTGTGTGTGTGTGTGTGTGTGTGTGTGTGTGTGTGTGTGTGTGTGTGCGTGCGCGCGTAGTTACTGGGTATGACATGTTCAGTATAAATAATGTTTATTGGTGTAAACATTTTTATGCTGTTTTTGGGTGTCAGTGGCAAAGCAGATGACCAATTGCACACTTTGCGTACCATGAATGCTTATTATTCTTATGAGAAATCATGATTAGTTTCATGATAAAAATAACACTGAGGCCATAGCAAATCATTTGCAATTTTTCTTCCTTTCAGGGGCAGGTTCTACAAAGATAATTGCTGCCCAGCCAAACCATCAAAGTCCGTTGCAACGTTTAAAGCCACACAACCAAATATTACAGCAGTTAGAACATGGCCAACATTGCATCACTAATTCATAGATAATCCTTTTTTTTTTAAATATAAAAAAGGTTGATTAGTTCTTACACATACATTTGGATCATTATCACCAAAAATATTGTATTTGGTAGATTAGCATATAATAGATGTTTAATTGTGTGCAAAAAGATTAAAATGGAATATAAACTTCATTGCAATGGTTCAAAGGCACGGGAAATCCAAGTAAAGAAAGTAGATAAGAATAATTATTTACCTTATCCATATGGCTATAACATTGCTGGAAATGTGCAACAAACTGTTGTTTTCTAATCACTTATTTTCTATATATATTTAAATGCAAATATATAAGTCAATACATAGTATAACATGACGCATAACAACATTACAAACAATTTAATAAATATGGTGCCATCCAGGTAATTTCACACATGTGTTGCGTGTAAACCAGGTGTTTATTATCGACATTCTTTGCATTCCCTAAATAGGTGTCACAAGTCGAAGATTTCGACATCACATATGAATGACACATGCGTACATTATCTTATGACTGGTTGTGTGTAATAATGATATCTCTAAAAAGTAAGTATTTTCGCCAAATAGGGCTGAATGGCTTTCAATATTCTTGCCTGTACCCCGTTATCAAATCTAACAGGGTATCCAAATATATGTCATGCTGTGCGCTTTATCTCTCTCTCTCTCTCTCTCTCTATATATATATATATATATGTATATATATATATATATATATATATATATATATATATATATATATATATATATATATATATATATATATATATATATATATATATATATATATATGTATATATTATGTTCGGACCAAGCGGGACTCGCACCTGCCACCTTTGGCACCAGTCGCTTAGCTGAAATTGGAAACGCACATATCCACTCGACCTAATCCCCATTCTTAAAAAAAAGAATGGTCAAATGGAGGTGCCATATCAACACGGTAATGCAGTATATTTACTGAGTCGGCATTTTTTTCCATAATCGGGGACTTAAATCCGCCAGCATTAAGGAAATGCCGAAAAATATGCTTTTTATGTTCGGAACGAGCAGGACGCAAATCTGCAACCTTTGGCACCTGTCGTCTTGCTAAAATAGGAAACGCACATATCCACTAGGCCCAATATATACATATATATATATATATATATATATATATATATATATATATATATATATATATATATATGACTTACGCGCATTTGTGAATCAACAGACACATGAAAACTTCATAATATTTGTTGACTTTTTTTATTATACTTTTGTGACCAAAACTGAGAAACCTGTGATCTAAACATCCCAGTATTAGGAGAATACATGATGACAAAATATATTGGACACTCATAACTGCAGTGTCCAGGTGTATGTGTGAAAAAAAAAATTTTGAAGTACAGCATTTATTGTGCTTCCATCAATGGCTGAAGATACTTCTCGGCACAGCAGGTATAGCTTGCATTATATTGTGCCCCTTATACAAGTTCACCCTGCTTATAAAACCCCATTTGTGATACATTTAAGGCAGCATTGCAAAAAGGGACTATTGTATATGTCATTTCCCAGTATTTGATATATGGGAATAGGAAAAAAATAACATTTGTGTGATATTGCAGAAACATGCATGTGCCATACCATTTTTCAAAATACTTTCCATCTCAGAGAGCAGAATCATATCAGCTCCAAAGAGATACACGAATAGGAGTTCTACATATATAATGCATAGGAGGTGTTCTTTTCTCTGATGCTTAGCACTCGGGTTATTTGTTCTTCAATGTGACAATTTTAGATGGAAATAAGAATTGCAAAAAATTGTTCATAGCAAAATAACATGAACAATTCGAAACTTCTGGCATCTCCTTTTCAAAGAAAAAGAAAATAAAAAAATCTTCACAATGAAATTTTATGGTTGCATATATACATATTGGTATTCAGGTACAAATGGCATACACTTTTTTGCTTCTGAACAATACATTCTGGCAATGAATCCATGCAGTCCATTGTACATATTTCAAAAGCACTCTGGCTTCCGGCAACAACCTGCTCGGCAGAACTTAATCATATCCACGAGATAGGCATTGTATTAAACTTTTCCCACACTTGTAGGGATAGAATGTCCTTAAAATGTGTGAAAACTTCTGATGGGTAGGTGAATTGGCGATCTTCCGGTCCACATTCCCCGGCCTGGAAGTAAAAAAAAAAAAGAGTCAGCCAGAACAAGTGGAAAAAAAAAAGAAAAGCACTGGAAACTCACTCTAGTGACACACACACACACACACACACACACACACACACACACACACAAAAAGGACATTTTCAATATTTCTCAATCTGACATTTTTCTACCTGGCACATTTTCTGTCACAAGATGGTGTCCCTGGCATTGTAATGAGTTTTGAAATTACTGGTCTTCATGTCAGGTGACCCTTTATTTTTATTTACCCACCCTATTGCTGATGAGGTGTACGTAAGTTTTAGTTTGAAAGAATATGTATTAATAACAATTATTATGTCATACAGTTAGTTTATGTGTCTGCAATGCCGATAACTTAGAAATCTAACATATCGCAAATTTTGTCAATTAACATTACTTGTCCATAGGATATGTGAAATTTGAAAGTCATTTGTCCTGGAAAGAAGTTCAATTGTCCCAGACAATAGAATAATAGGAATTTTGCACCCTGTTCTTTGTTTTGTATTTACAAATACAAGTTTTTCTCTTCATATTTTTCACCACTAACCTTCATTTGGTGTGGCCATGCACAGTAATGTAAAAACCTCGTCCTGCTTTGTGCCATGTTCTTCCCCTGTCTCATCGCTGTATTTGGCAATTAGCCAAGCGACCCTACTTGTTATTGCTTACCAAAAAAAAAAAAAAAAAAAAAAAAAAAAGGAAAAAAATGGGTTGGCTTGGGGAATCTGTGGCTAGAGTGTGTAATAATTTAAACTTGTAATTGGACCACAGCTGAACAAACATCAGTGACACACAGAGTATATTATATATGATGATTATCAACTATGTTGAAAAATTGGGACGGATTTATATATCAATACAATATAGAGTACATCAACATTTATGTACCCATCATGGTTATGTTTATTTTTACCTGGGAGGCATTAATTAGCACATATGTGGCTATATTGTTCCCGACCAGACGAGGTAGGGTATGAGCCCTAAAACTTACCCTAGTTGTTGTATTCGCTCAGCAACCTCTCTTTCAGCCCAGATCAGTGCCTTGTTCTCTTGGTGTGTTTTGTTTCTGTCTTGTCATTGACGTTTTTTCTTCAAAAACCTGGGCATTGAGAATGGCATGCAGACTCTGTGCAGGATAGATCGACCTATCTGGTTGAGATTGGAAAGCTTTATGACTGTGTTGCTTTGCAGGGACACAGATTTCTTGACAGTTTGTTCCCGTCCCGATGTGCATGCATATTGCTGATGAAAGTTCAATTTTTTTACCCCATTCTTTGATGTGCGAGGCCACTGAGGTAATCCATCACGGCACGGCCATTGATTCTGAGATTGTCTGTCGATTCCTCCTGGTCCTGAGCAACAATGTCTTCCTTAGTCTGAACACAAAACCAGCAGGGTAATTATAAAGTAAACCACCAAGGCTGTGATATGATTGCATGAAGGCATTATTTCTCTGTCCACAAACACGTTTTTGGCGTGTCCTGCCTCGCAGTGCGCTGTTGCTAAATGGGGTCACGTGGCCGACTGTTAAGTATGATTGAGAGGTGGCAAGGTGCCTGCGGATGAAAACCAAAAGAATGTGCATACGGCTGTGTGTGTGTGTGTGTGTGTTTTCTTTTTATCACATTTCTACTTTAGTTAGGAACTAAAATTTTGGCGACCTATGGAAAGGGCATTTAGCTTGTAAAAGACGTTCAAGTCTCGAAATCGTCCATCCAAAGGTTTTTGGTGTCTTACATGTCCTTGAAATGCCACCAATGGATATATGTTTAGATGCTACTCGCTTGGATAGAATACCCTGTATGGCATTTTGAAATGTATGGTAGCAAAGGCAGGCATCGATGTTGATTGAAAACTTAAGATACATTCAGCCCGAAAATATCTCATCCAAAAAACTGCCTTGAACCACCCCAAATAGGCAAAGTCTATGGACTTCGTAATCTGCAAAGCACAAATAAGTAGTCTCATTTGAAAACCTGCCAACAAGAAGTCATGAGTGAAATTCTCCTCACAACAAATGGCGACGCACCATCGACTGCCTGTCTCAACGGTGTAGCACTTGCACCTCTCCCCATGATACGTGCTCGACCGACACTAGAAACGCGGTCTTCAAAGCCTGCTTCCAGACAGTCAACGGAAACTGCATTGTCTCAAAACGTCGCACTATCGCAAACTGCCACTGGCTTAGCTGCAAGCCATGTTTCGTCAATGTTTGCGGGTGAAAGTATTTATGGCAATATATATGTGACAACCAACAGCCTAAAGCTTAACATCATTCTAGGAGAGTCACAGTCATAGAGAGTAACAGTAACAGCTTCCAGGGATATTATTATAACTGATTGCATGGCAGTCTCTAGTTGATAATAGATGGCCCTGATGTTAATTCTTATCTTCAACGACTGTTAGACAATTATGCAAGTTCGGAATCAGAATATTTCTTTCCTTTTTTTTTTCTTTGCAACATATGCAAGCGCAACTTCAAAACATTTTAGTTGGGGACACGTTCACGCCCTATTTAAGGTTGTATTGACTGCTGCCTCACTTGATGAATATGCATGATACAGGCTGAAAACTTTTTCAAAGTGTATGTGGTCTGTTTGTGTACTATTTTCACGAGGTTATATTTTTAAATAGCCAAAAAAAGGTAGCTTATTTTTACTTTAACTTCGCATTATGCTGCCAGCTTTTCAAATTTGCGGATCTTTCCGAAGGCATCCATAAATTTTGTTTTCACTCTCCGTGGCACATGAAGATCAAGTTCATGTGAAGTAAGAAGGCTCCTGGTCAAATATGGTGGCAGCGCTCCAACTTGAGCGTCACGATAAATGGTAAATACTCCCATGAAACATACGAAAAAAATGTTACATGGCTGGAGAGTGAATTACTACTTGCCTCACCAACAACAGTCCCTCGTGAGAGAAAAACGGGACCTCACTCTCAGCCTTGTAAGATTGTCTATGTCATCTTCCTAATGTTTTGGTCTATCATGTCTTGATAGAAATGTGACTAACTTTGAAATACTATTTTTTGTCTTGTAACGGCCCCAATATGTATATATATATATATATATATATATATATATATATATATATATATATATATATATAAAATCAATCAAAATGATATTTAAGTACAGAGACGGAATCAGATCTATAATTCTATTCACATATTGTATATATTGCTGAGGCAAAAACAACTTTAGGTTACAGACTACAGTTGTGATTGCCTGGTTGCGCATCCCAACGGAGATAGTCCGTAATTGTGAAAATACTGTGTTTTCAGCATGCTGTAGCTTCTGTTTAAATAAAGTTAGCTAAGTCAGGTTTGCTGCATCGCAGAGTTGCTTCATTGGTGGTCATATGAGTGCACTGTCTTCCAGGCCAGGTGGGAACTTTATGGTGGGGAAGGACAATGATGTGGCCCTGGCAAGAGCACAGTTCATACACCTGTATAAAGCTGACATCCAGGTGTTGTTTCGTATTTCAATTATCACAAATTAACGAGCTGGGAATTGTATGTCAAAAATCCGTCCATATTTTTCTGACATTTTTATCTGTTAAATGCCGTTCACGGAATTTCAAAATACCAAAATGCTGATTTTTTAGACTGAAAAATGCTAATATGAAAAAATAGAAGGATTTATAACTGTGGTCTGTGGCCTATTAGGGCTAACTATGTATGTATTGGGACTCACATGGTCATGTTGTTATTCTATTATCGTCCATCAAGCAAGTTAAAAATGGCAAGTCAGCACTTTTTGACAGCTGCCTGGACAATTTTGAGTGATCCTAAAAACTTTTACATGGATGGAGCATGCAAGATATGTTCCTGGGACTGTAGATCACGAGGCAAATGGTTCGGGCTATGGTATTGTGTACCTCAGGCCAGCTTATGAAAGGAGAAAAGAAGTTTTACACCCACAGATCAGCTGTGAATATCAAGTTTAACAGTCTCAATTTCCTAAAAATTCATGAAGTATCACATTTATATCACAAATCATTGTGCATAGACATGTTGCACCTATCAGTGGAACCACACTGCATAAATAATAACAGGATTCGCTGTAAGACATTTAACAAGTGCACAGGCTATGCCTCCTTTGCTGACTGCTTGGTAGATGGATAGCTTCCATAGCCCTTTGTATTTAGCGATACCTCACAGGTACCACACAGGTAATCATATGTGTGTATGAGAAATTAACGATGCTAATATGATATGAATAAATTATGCTATTCCCATTGATATGAAACTTAGTAACCCTCTGTTTCAAACTTTTAATTTTGTGGCATTGTCATTATAGGCCTACAGCCTCCATTCATATGCAGAGCTGTTTATACAAAATCATGTCAAAGTGATTTTCGGCATACCAGAAAAAAAATGCGCATTGTCTGTCAGTAGAGCTGTACAAATCTTAGGTAAAATGTAAATTTCTTTGTTTTTTGGTTTTTGTTTCTCCCCCACCCCCACCCCACCCCCTTTTATTTTTATTATTATTTTTTCTTTTTTGGTAGACAAAAGCTTGTCATATATGTGTGTCATTTGACTGGGGTAAATCATTTAAAATCAGGCATACTGACTTTGTTGAGCTGTTGAGTTCATCAGCATATTATTTTCACATGAATGAATCAATTTATATCCATGAATATGGATGACAGCACTTATGAACTGCAGATTTTATAACTTTTACCAAGCTAGTGTACATAGGTGGCAAAACATTTGGACTTCGACATACAACCACGTATAATTATAAGAGTTTCAGAAAGTGAAACAAGGGGGAAAACAGTTAGCTTCCATTAAACACTTGCCTGAAAACACTTGCGCCTGATAATTGGATTGATAATTGGATGCTTATCAAATTTAAAATCAGAGCACTTGTGAATACAAATATGCATTTATGATATTGGAGTAACTGTACAAACCTTTGTCATTTTCTTTCTAATATGTGCACATACACCAGAAACCATGTCAATAAACCACAACCTATACAGTCTACTGCAGAAAAAAGGCATAGTACTATTGGTTTGTGGACACTGGATCAACCAACTGCCCTCCTAATGTTCAAACAAAGGGCGCATTAAAATTCCATAATTTTAGTACCAAAAAACATAATTTGCTGAATACTGCTATTCTAATCTGTGACCTACTGGTCTTAAACTGTGCACTTTGATGGGCTAATAATGTTTAAACACTGAAACTGTTCCATTGTCTGCCATAATTCAGATTATATCAGGAAAATACTGCCATAATGACTGGTATTAGATGCTGACTTGGTGTAACTGATACTCCCCCCCTCCGCCATTAATGCCTCAGCAGTGATAGATGTCATATTTTTTGCAGACAAATGTTACGAATCTATCCATAAATAGTAAAAAAAAACCACCTATTTCACCTAAAAATTCATAAAATGTTAGCAATATATTCAAATTTGGGGTTAAAATTAAGGGGTGGGGCATTGTAATTTGATCTCTCACTGTAAGGGCGGGACATGCAGGCAAGTGATTATGGGTTTGCATCATAGCCCATTGTGTATCGTATTCATATTGGACAGAAAAGAATTGATTCGATGCAATTATCTAATTTTCCTCAAAATTTTAATTAATAATTTTTTTTGTCATAAAAACTGATTTTTCAGATTTAAAGATTGCTTGCAAAAAAGTTGATATTTTCTTTAATATTGAAGTTTGTTAAAGTTAATGCCAATCCTTTGCAGAAAACAAGTTGTGGCTTCAGTTAAACAAGTTTTAAAAATTTTGATGAGTCTAATAGGTTACAGACTACAGTTGTGATTGGCTGGTTGCGCATCCCAACGGAGATAGTCCGTAATTGTGAAAATACTGTGTTTTCAGCATGCTGTAGCTTCTGTTTAAATAAAGTTAGCTAAGTCAGGTTTGCTGCATCGCAGAGTTGCTTCATTGGTGGTCATATGAGTGCACTGTCTTCCAGGCCAGGTGGGAACTTTATGGTGGGGAAGGACAATGATGTGGCCCTGGCAAGAGCACAGTTCATACACCTGTATAAAGCTGACATCCAGGTGTTGTTTCGTATTTCAATTATCACAAATTAACGAGCTGGGAATTGTATGTCAAAAATCCGTCCATATTTTTCTGACATTTTTATCTGTTAAATGCCGTTCACGGAATTTCAAAATACCAAAATGCTGATTTTTTAGACTGAAAAATGCTAATATGAAAAAAAGAAGGATTTATAACTGTGGTCTGTGGCCTTTACGCCGAATTAGTTAATAATGGATGAATTCTTTCAGCAGCTTTACAGTGTACAAAAATATGTGGACTTACATGACATTTTTATCAAAACGTCTGTCTTTTGAAGTATTAAAATGAAAAACAAAAAAATGAGGAAAGAAGTGCAAAACTTCTTTAAATCAACAGATTTTTGAAACAGCTGGGGCTATAAATCTTGTATATGATTTCATGATGGGAAATATTTTATTATTACCCATCTCCCAGGTGAAAAAATGAGAAAAAAAAGCGAAAAAGTTTCACAATAGTGCTTAAATTCATATTTCAAGAGACTGATCTCATCCGTGGTATATACTACTAATAAAATATATGAAAGTTTTAGTAAAGGCTTGATTTTTTTCAAAGACACAAGAGAAAAAAAGAAAGAAAAGAAGAAGAAGAAGAAGAAGAAGAAGAAGAAAAAGAAAAAGAAAAAGAAAAAGAAGAAGAAGAAGAAGAAGAAGAAGAAGAAGAAGAAGAAGAAGAAGAAGAAGAAGAAGAAGAAGAAGAAGAAGCAACATGCATCATTTTTTTCACGTCTCCTCCACATTATCATTTTAGTATTGGCAAATCAGCTGTTTGGCCACCAAATGGAGCCAATAAAGTTCATGTACGTAAACAGTAGACTCCTGTTTCCCTTAAACATAGCCTAACTGACAAAAAATCCCCATATGTGAATATCATGATCAACTAGGATCCCGATCAAAATCAATGTGCTTTAAAACGGGTTTGAGGCTTTTGCATCCATGGAAGTGTTTGGCCTCACTCCGGAAAAAAAATGACACGCAATTGAGGAAACAAAAAAAAATGGTGATTGTTTTGAGCTTGGCAGTACTAACTCAAGTATCTCAGTAATATTTTCAGAAATACCGTTAACATGAATCTTATACAATTTCACCTTGACCCAGGCATCCAGAAAAGCAACGTTATTGTTCAAGATTGGGAAATAGCAGAGTGAATTTGACATAGTCTGAGTGAATGTGCCTTGTTAGTAAACTTGAAAATTGTCCCCTGAGAACATTGCGTGGAAATATATATATTTTCCCCAACAACATTGCATGAACAAATCAAATGTGTTAGATATGTGACTGATCTGACACATCAGCGTAATGTCTCTCAGAATTAATGTTGTGTCACAAATAGTAGCTGTCTGCAACAGCCAAACATTTGGTGTTGTCCTATGCTTAGCTTCAAATGATTGGTTGCTGCGACAGCAATGCTTCGTAGATGTACACCCAGTGTTGATTGCAATCAAATGTCCCAAAGACACTCTTTAAATGTGAACCACCTGGAACCCAATCATATAGCAAACAACAATGTGTGTGTTTTGTGTGTGTGTGTGTGGTTACAGAAAATGACATGTTCAATCTCTATAATGCTTAGTGGTGTGAACAATTATTTGATGTTGGCTTTAAAGACGGCCGTCAGTTGCATATTGTTCTTCATGAACACACAGACAGCAATTTGTGTCCTATGATTGCCTATTATTTGCATAGGAAACGAGCATAATGTTGTCCGCTTCTCTTTTCATGGAACTTTTGTATATTTGATAACAATTTGAACAATCAGGCATTTTCTGCACATTGACCGTGCAGGAAGTGTTCCAAGTGCAGTGAAACTGATGTTGTTTTTATATAGTTGTCTGATGAATATAGTTTGTTATTGTGAAATTCATGTCAGGCTGGCTCAAAGTGTTTAATGTACTCTCTCTCTCTCTCTGTCTCTCTCTTGTATAAATAATTAGCATCTAAATCAACTGACTGACAAGTTCAACTACGTCTGATTATAAATGAAAAAAATTAAAACTGTTACAGGAAAACAGTTATACTTACAGTTACCTTTAGGAATTTCAATTAGGCTTTCAACACGATTCCCCCCCCCCCTCTCTCTCTCTCTCTCTCTCTCTCTCTCTCTCTCTCTCTCTCTCTCTCTCTCTCTCTCTCTCTCTCTTCATAAAACGGAATTCTTTCTCTGATAAAGTTAGTAAAATTTTACAATAATTAGAACCGTTTTACAATTTGATCTTTTGAACTTTAAAGAGCCACGAGTTAGATGTACATTATGCTTGGCTAACTTACATATGACTTACAATGACATACTGCATTTTTGGAATTCTAAATTATTACCCTAATAATTGACTTATTAGATGACTTGTGGGATTCTATGCTTTCTTGAACATTTAAATGTCCTTTAAATGTCCTTTCAAATATACTTCTGGAAACCATCGTGAAAAGTGACTGCTATCCTTACAAGTTTTGACTATTGTAATGCATTTTTGACTACGTTTTAATGATTTGGGGTCTAATGTCACTTGCTTCTCGCTGATGTTTAACATTTGAACCAATGTACTTACTATATTTGGAAATTCAAACACTTTTCTTTTTGAAATATTCTTAGTTTATCTCCTTTAAACCAACTTCATGTCTTTAACTACATGCCTAAAACACATCGAATTATATAATCATGTTGTTTGGATTTTTGTTGACGGTCATTTTAGGCTTAGAGGGCTTTTCTGATGGATTGATGTTGGTGTCGCTTTGTAGACTAATATGGATGATGATCACTGTTGAAATGGTGGTTGCAAGTGGTACCTTTTTAAATACTGAAGACATTTTCAACAAGTTAAGAACCTCCGCTTACAAATTCTTTGATATGCTGCAAATTTTGGTCCCTTTTCATAAATTGTATGGTCCTGTATGTGCATGAATGAAGCACCTGTTCAAGCCAATTTACTGAAATAGGCCTATAATTTCAAACAAAACTTTTTGCATTCTGTCATGTTAAAACTAGATATGGCTTTTTCGACCCTATGGACCTTTGCACTTACGTTTTGGTCTCTTTTGGGTAAAAACGAACTCTATAAATTTATGTGTTTCAGCTATACATACCAAGGAACATTACCTTTGGTCGGAATTGACTTGGATTTGTTTCGTTAGGACTACGCTTTGGATATGGTAAAGACACTGTCTTATTTGGCGCCTTAAAAAATCATAATTAACGTCATGATAAAAACATCAATTATATATCAACATCAATATCGATGCACTCGTTAAGTACTTTGAGGATTTCTTATCTTCTGTACAATGGCAGATACTGTGGAAATATTGCTACCCAACCAGACCCCCAAAGTTGGCTGCAATGTTACAAATCCATGGAACCAAATTTTGCTAAATCACTAATTCTCAGATATTCTCTTTATTTTTCTTCCTTGGGGGGGGGGGGGGGGCGGTTTATCGGCTGTTTCATTTATATTAGGGTCATACAAGATTGGACTGAAATTGACCCTTCATTGCGGCGGCTGAAACACTTATAAGCTGCAAGTATAAAAAATGAAGAGGAATAAATGTTTTCCATATTCACATTCACACCATAACGTTGGGCCGAAGGTGCAGCAAAATGTTGCCATTTGATTGCATTGTTCATGCATGTTATTGAACATAAATATCTTTGCTGAGACATGATACAAAATGAAACATAACAGCATTATACATAATCTTATAAAACTGACGCCATCTAGGTAAGTCAGCATATGTGTTGCGTGTAAACGAGGCACTTATTAAATATAAACATCACTTGCATATTCCTAAATAGAAGTTGGAATGAAAGATCACTATATTATATATGAATGCCACGTGTATATATTCTCTAATACTTAGCTGTGTGTGATAAGGCATTACCAATGCACATTAAGGGTGGTCATGTAACAGAATCTACTCCATTTACGTTTTGAATCAAACAGATTCAGTAAAAAATGATTTGCAAGGATGCAGTGAACATGCCAATGTTAAAGCAAGTGACCAAATACCTGTAAGTTAATTTCTACTTCCGAGCCTAAACAACAACAGAGGCAAAATATAGAGACTAACTTGATCATCGCTTACGTAACATTTACATACAATATCCATTGCAAGTGTTTCACTTTATGCTTAGCCACGTCAAAAAATAGCTAGAACCTCGTACGGACTGTGATAGCTTTAACCTAAATTTAAGATGCCAAAACCACGTTCCTTTCGATATTATTACTGGTATTCCAATCAACTATGTTGGTGACCTTTACGCTCAGCTGCATTTAATTGAAAAATAGTGTGATGCCTTTATACGTCAAGACCGTATTTCGTAACCTAGTCCAATTGGAAAACCGTTTTGAAACAAGATGTGTGGTGACCTCTTATACATGTATAATGTGCGTATTCTATTCAAAGTTAATTATATATATATATATATATATATATATATATATATATATATATATATATATATATATATATATATATAGTATGTATATATATATGTGGGTCTCTCTCTCTGTGTGTGTGTGTGTGTGTGTGTGTGTGTGTGTGTGTGTGTATGTATATATACCACGTATATTGCATGGCCCAGGGTATATAATTCTTCCTAAATTTGGGATACTAAAAGCTTAATTGCTGCATAAGCGTAAATACTGGCACACCGTGATCTATAATTGCACGCTTCTATGCTAATGCTGCTGAAATTTTTATGTCCATGCAGTGAATCTAATTGAAACGTTAATTCACTGCTTACTACTTTATATACATTAGAAGATAATTTAATCTTAATTGTTGTGGAGATTTATTAGGATGCATGGTCCATGAATTCTCAAAACTGCATACAATAATTTTAATAAGTATACTTATAACGTATAAGAGCTGTAAATAGCTCGAAATGATATGACGGTTGGATCAAACAGTACATTTCAAATAGCAATGCGGTCAACTTGTGTGTACAAAGTAAGCTGCTATATTTCCTTGCATATGCATAGCCCGGAGTTGTGCTGCATAGGGACAGCTGCGCCAGTGGGTGGTTAATGGGAAGAAAAGCTGGCTATGAGCAGCGCAGTTCAGGATGGCTTGTGCACCAAAATGTCAAGTCAGAAAAAAAGTTGGTTTCCATAGGTTTGTAGCTGAAAAGCTTTAATTGTTTATACATTAAAAGAAGGATCTAAAGTTTCAACAAATTAATAAATAAATATAAGCACAAGCAGTGTATTTTGTTTATTTCTTTATAACACCAAGATACTGAAATCATACATATATGAAATGGTCCTTCTCCAGTAGGCCAACTCCCATCTCATGCATCAAGAATGATTTCATCATCTTATTATTATTATTATTATCATCATCATCATCATCATCATCATCATCATCATCATTATTATTATTATTATTATAATTATTATTATTATTATTATTATTATCATCATTATTATTATTATCATCGTCATCATCATCACCATCATCATCATTATTATTATTATCACCGTCATCATCATCATCATCATCATCATCATCGTTATTATTATTATTATTATTATTATTATTATTATTATTATTATTATTATTATTATTATTATTATTATTAATATTATTTTTTTAAATTTTTTTTTTTTCACATTCACTGTCTTTGATATACCCTGGCAGATTCTCCATGGCAATAGGTATAATCATGGTACTGTAGTACCTGCAATTACCAACCCTAGTCCCTGCGTGATCATGAAAAACTTGGCGTGAGCACCTTTGCAAAGTTAAATGACCTTACAATGCCTTATCTCTGGACTCAAGTTACCTTCATGGCTTACTTGGTCCTCCAGGTTTCCAGCACATAGTCTGTGCAAGCCCTTGAATTTCATAATCCTTGTCACTGCCTTCTTGTTTAGATGCTTTCAGAGTCATCGACGTTGTCACAAAAAAGGCGAGAAAATTGCCTGGAAATTCCTGCACAAGATGCTCTGTGTCTTTTTTCGTGACTGGCTCATCCATTAAATGTGGTACCGGTCAATTTCCACATTATCTCCTGCTTTATCATTTCCTAGAAGGAAGGTCACACCTTCTATCAGGAGATTAGGTACAATACCTACATTACTGGCCCAATTTTGAAATCAGACTTCAGGTAAACTCTATGAAGCAGGACTGTTGTGTAATTCCACTCAACAACCTGATGTAATACTGTGGCGTTTTGATAAGTTTCATTCGACAAAGAAAGTACATCTTCCAAAAGTACAGACTAGGCAGCGCCATTGTCCCTTAGGGTCACGATGTTTCTCCCGTCAGCAGTATTTTCTTTTTGTGACACCAGCCCTTCCAATTTGAAACTTTCATAGCCATCCAATATGGACTCAGCCAACCAAAAATGTGGGTTTTCAAATTTAGCATGAAGATAGATAGAATGTCCATCAGTCAAATTTAGAATTGGGAGCCCCTTAATGCTGGCTAAACCAACTGGTTTCCCAGTATTATTTTCCCTTCTCTGAAGTAGAAAACACTCCAATTTTACATGGCCCCCTTTTATTTCAGTAACTGCATGTGAGTCAAATAAATAACTTTCGACCTGGTTTGAGAGTAGCAGGTTTATCAGACTGAGAAGAATTATTAGGCTTATGTTCTTCTCCTTTTTTTGCAGGGAAAGAGGTTTCCTGTTCCCTCTAGCTATTCTATCAATTTAGATCTAAACTGACTCTGCTTGGGTTTTCCAAAACAGCTTTAATGTGTCAACTCATAGTTATCTTCTAAAACTGCATCTTTATGTAATTTACCTGCCCTACCGCTTGTCCAGGTAGGTCATAATTTCTTTCGCAATGCCATCTTTAAAATCTTCTATGAAAATGGGTTTCCTTAATTGTGCAATATCATTTTCTATTTTCCTGAAGGCACACCATAAGTCAAGGATATTCTCTTTTTTTAAGGTAAATTTAAAACAGTTTTTGCCGAGTTCCTTTTGGCTATCTCTGGATTTTTGTTTGTCAGCCTCAGGTACTTAGTCATGGCCTTTCGGTAAAGCATCTTTGAACACATACTCATATCTCAGTTCTATTGAGAGGGACGAATAAACTTCCTGTGCTTTTCGAAAAAAGAACACTTTGTAACAGAAGAGTCTACACTCTTGTGGGCCACTTCAGAGTATCAGTTTTTTTCTCGAAAGACAGAAAGAGGTTGGACACTTCTTCTTCTGAAAATTATGGTAACAAGCGTGCATTCTTTATAAGATCCTGACTGTGCTGAATTATCTGATCTAGAATACCTAAGCTCAAGCTCTTGTAGCTTTAATTCGTGTTCTCTACTATTTCTGGCGTCCTGTGCTTTTCTTTGATCAGCTTCTCTTTCTTCCTGGGCTAATTTTAGCTCATGGTCTCTTGCAGCCTGTGCATCCTGTCTTGCTGCCTGCGCTGTTTTTTCTTTCACTCTCACATTTTAATTTAGCTAATACCAGACGAATTACAAAACTTTTATCCTCTTATCCCTCATCTTCAAGGATATCATTTTTTACCAAATGGGGATCTATCTATTGTTTCAAAAGTATTTCCTGTTACCTGATGGTACAGCTATATGTAAATATTTGGCGACCTTTTCCAGGCTGTCCTTTGACAATTTATTAAAATCTTTGACTGGTATGTCCTCATTAGCCAGAAACACATTTGGATCTATTGACATGCTCTTCTATTGTCTGTATATTGACCAACAACTACATTAATAAATTCTGGATATTCTTTGTTGAGTTCAAGCTGTAAAATTCAATATTAAGAAACGTCTAGATTTTTCCAGATTATTTTACCGTTATGTTCTTATTGCAAAATATTTCAATATTTTTTCTTGAATTTCATCTCATTTCTCTTGGATCTATCCAAGACGAGACCACACGATTTGTTACGATTCCCACCTTCAGAATATTAACATAACTCAACAAAGTATGACTACAATGATATAACTTTAACAATACTACTATATTAACAATCAAAATCAGTACAAAGTTGGCAAACTTATCTCGGCTGGTATTTCAATAGTTAAACAGTTTAAGGAAAATTGTAATCACTGGTTAGATTGTTCACAGGTACTGTCCCATAGTTCCCAGTACAATGGCAGTTGCCATATTATCTGGTTCTGACTGGTGTGGTGCTGATACATTTCCATAGAAGTGAAGTTTGTTTCCAATGTGGTACAATTAACACCAAAATATACCAGTCCACTCAAAGACCATGTCAACATTGCACATATACAATGGGTAAATAGGTAGCACCAAGTAGACTAGCCCAATCTAGACACTGTCCACACTCAACATGTAATAGTAATAGCTCACAGTCCCACTGGCTTGTTGTCACACATGTTCTGTCAGATTTTGAATTTTGTCTCCCCCAGTCAGGAAAATAGCCACTTTATACACCTAAACTCAGAATTTTCACCATTTTTTTTAGAGTTTTTCTATTACTCACACACCATACCTCTCTCTGATCTTTCTACATCACGTCCGAGATGTGTACGGACAGTGCAACGAACTGACTCATATGAATTATGTCAACACTGTTTACAAGCTGTCTGAGAGTCCCCCAGCAAGGCAGGCTAACTCTGGGAGGTGGTACACACTGAATGAGTACAGAGACCTCTCCAAATTAAGACAAAGAGGCATACCCACATTCATAACAAGGCCTACATCGTTCTGTGTAATATATGAATCTGGAACATTATAAACTCACCCTACCTGCATTATAACTATGAGTTGGAGAACACAACCAAAAGCACAATATAGTCAATGGAGTACTTATCAACTAGCATAGAAAAACAGAGCCCATATTCATAAATTCCAAACCCAACAATGACAGCACAGAGATTCCAGGGGCACCAAAGCATCAACATGCACCCTCCAACACAAACGCAAACAACCTTACTCCCGACCTGAGACAGGCAGTCTTCCACAAAAGCAACTCGTGGTTTTAAACCAGTCTTCTCAATCTTTTGAAATATTCTTCATTAACTACAAATATATTGTTTCCAAAATGTATAGCTGTATTTTTGAGATCAAATACATCATTTGAAGTCTTAGGGTAACCATCGTCCTTCAACAATGAATGTTGGTTGTTTTGTTTGATAATCGACAGTGTTGTTGACATTTAGTATCTTATTGCTGTAACATGGCGATGGCTGACCAGAGGAATGGATGACTTT
Organism: Hermodice carunculata; assembly: GCA_964020975.1. Classification (NCBI taxonomy): domain Eukaryota; kingdom Metazoa; phylum Annelida; class Polychaeta; order Eunicida; family Amphinomidae; genus Hermodice; species Hermodice carunculata. The sequence continues at coordinate 80,173,743 of OZ026616.1, read as the reverse complement.
GTTTAAATTAAAATTTCAGGTATAGAAATATCTGTCCAAATGTTATATCATTGTCATCTGTAAAGAGGAAGGACCATTTGCATCTGTAATTTATTACTCCTCTGATACCTTATGCAGGGTTATGAGCATGTGCAACATGAAACCCCTATGCACAAAACATTACAAATTATTCCGTGAAAACCAAATTCACAAAAATGGCTCTGTGACTTTAGGTTTTTGGTCAAGGTCACCTATCTTTGAACTCTGTTGGAGACCTTATGCTACACAACAAACATGTACAATAACCTAGCCCTATGCAAACAAAAAGAACTTTTCAAATTTTCTTTTACATTTCACATTTACAAAAAATGGCTCTGTGATGCTAGGAATTGGGTCAAGGTCACTCATCTTCGGACTCATTCGAAACCTTATCTAGGACTGTTATCACCTTCAATTTGATACGCCTATGTTAAACACTTTACACGCCGTCAGGTAAAAGCAAAATCAGCTAACATGGCTCTATGACTTTGGGAATTAGGTCACGGCCGCCCATGTTAGTCCGTGTATTTACTCAGGATTATAAGCAAGTGCAGTATGAAAGCCCTAAGCAAAAACGTTTCAAGTTATTGCATGAAAACCAAATTCACTAAAATGGCTCTGTGATCTTTGGTCAAGGTCAAACACGTGTGAAAAATAATAAGGAGCTAAAATCAAGTGCAATATAGGAGCCCTATGTCAAACGCTTTTAGAATGATTACATGGAAATCTCATTTACAAAGCTGGCTCTGAGGCCTCGGAATTGGATCAAGGTCAGCCATATTCAAACTTTTTCGAGATTTGATACAGAACAATAAATATGTGCAATATGAAAGCCCTGCATCAAAAACGTTTGGAGTTATCGCGTCAAAACCAAATGAACTAAAATGGCTCTACGACGTCGGAAGTTATGTCAATGCCACCCATCGCTGAGCTCATGGGGAAGTTAATATGCTGCTATAATCAAGAGAAATATGAAAGCCCTATGTCAATAAGCATTTGAGTCATCGTGTGAAATCTGTCCAGATAGACCGACAAATGAACGCACGCAAGGACATATTATTGCCTTATGCCCCCTCCTCCTTTGGGGGAGCATAAATATTCTTGTCCTGATGCACTACTTTTATGCTGATATCATGGGTTTTTATGTCGGTTATGGCAATGACAGGAGATTAACTTGAAGTTGAAATAAAACGATGTCAACTTCAAATATATCCAGGAAAGTTGCCACACAAGTAGGCCTTTTGTTGGAGTAAATGCTGGACAATGATACACAAACATTTTAACCACCAGGTCTTTTCTATATTATCTATACTTAAGCAACCAGAAGAAAACATGAATGACATTTTTAAATCTAAAAAATTAAATTATGAATTTAAGTTTTGAAACGTTACATATAGCATTCTTAACTCCTATCAGTAATATTTATAGCAATCAGTAAATTGCTAGTTCACATTTCTTTGTATGTATACTGTTTCATTTACTCATTTCTTCATTTATAGCATCATGATAGTGACTGAAACATTTTACTGAGTGTGAGATTTGTATTTATGTAGCTTGTTAGCCAATCTTATACAATGGTGTGTGTACTATTGAGAGCAAATACCTCATTTGAAGTCATAGTGCAACCGTCATCTTTCAACTGTGAATCTTGGTTGTCTTGTTTGATGATTGACAGTGTTGTTTACCTGTAGTGTTTTATTGCGACAACGTGGTGGTGGGAGGTTAAAGAAAAAGGGTGACTCTGTTTAGATTGAAATTGGAGGTTCAGACATATCTGGCAAAAATGTAATTTTGTTATCATGGGCACAGAAGAACAATTCGCATCTCAAATTAGGGACCATACAATGTTGAAAGTGAGGCGTCTAAGAGGCTTAAGTGGCATTATCATATAAGGTTTGTTGCGAAAAAGGTAATGGTAAAATAGAACACAATGCCACACAATAAGGTGTGTTTCCCGCGCAAAGATAGAGTAAGGTCCCTATAGCAAGCATTAAAACCTTTGTTCGTTATTATTATTATTATTATTATTATTATTATTATTATTATTATTATTATTATTATTATTATTATTATTATTATTATTATTATTATTCAAATTAGTGCATTGCAGTTTGTGGTGCATTGCGGTTTCTGTAGTAGTGTTAAATAAAGGTGGTTGCATCACGTGCAGCCATAAAGGACAGGCTACCCAGTGTGCCGCAACTCCACCAAACACACGCTATTGAGAGTACACTTCCATTAAATTTTATGTATCAGCTAGATGCGCAGTAACAAGTATTGGGTGTCTCGGCTTTACTTAGTAGGCAGCCAACGTCCATTGACTCACTCAACGTGTCCCGCGAGGAATAATTTGTCTGCAACGCATTTCAATTAAAATGCAATTTACAAGAACATGAATGATTGTTTAGCTTAGCTACATAATAAGACTTGTATGTTTATCCACTTCCCATCACTACATAAGACACAAACACACACACACACACACACACACACACACACACACACACACACACAGCTGCACTCATGCCTTACAGCATGTTATCTGTCTTGGACTGTCTTTCCACGTTAAAATTTAACCCAAGCGACCCATGTTTGCATAGAAAATGGTGATTTGTACACTAACTCACTCTACTATTGCTGGTGAGGCAATGACCGAACCATTTTTTCGTAGCATAGTATGGCTTTAGCAGCTCGTCCAAAGAGCATTGCCATGCAGGAAATGTTGTTTCTAGGACAAAGAAAGAAAAATCGAAGAGCTCTAGATGTTATTCTTATTCATTTGCTTATAATAATTCTCTTTTCTAAGGCAAGCGGTGGGCAATTACAAGTGTTCACATATAAACATGAACCTAAATCATTCCCTTGACACAATGGTTTTCTTCCCGACATGTAGCTAAGAATTGTTGATCATCTACATGCTTTCTTACACAATGTGGCTTCTGGTGAATTGACTATTTTTTTTTCTGTTTTAAGTTGTCTCCATTGTGTTTGCAACATTATTCTGGGTTCCTGTTACGGACATTTTTTTTTGTTTGTTTCTGTCTTCTGGGAGGACTGTGCACAGCCAGATACAGGTATGCACTGGAACAATCTACGCATATAATTTCTGACAGAACTACCAGCTAGGCTGTAAAGAAAGTTTATGGCATGATTGCGCAAGTAAAGCAATTCAAATATCCACAAAAAGGACGCAGAAATAGTTGCAGCATATACAAAAGGATCAGACCCAAAGGCAGGGTTCAGAGTGACGGCTATGTGGTAAGGTAGTCCGAATAAAACAAAGACCATAGCCACAGCAATGAGCATTTTTATCAGCATAGATTCCTTAGCACCCTTAAAAGTTTGATTGTCCTGCAACTGACCCTCAAGCTATTTTTGGGGTTTTTTGTTTTTGTTTTTTTTTTTTTTTTTTTTTGTTTTGTTTTTGTTTTGTTTTTTGTTTTTTGTTTACCTGAAAACGTTTCAGTTGTATGATAAGCAACGTATTGAAGGCTCCCACTAGTAAAGTCGGAATGAAAAAACCACCAATTCGAAGAATCGCCACGTTCCCTTTTTGAAACCCTTCTTGCCTTCAATCTGTGCACATAGCGTGACTTTGTATTTTTGTAAGCGTCCAAAAAGGGAATACCATTGCTGATAGACAGATTGGACCTGTTGATAAGATTACAATTTTTTGTTCTAAATGGCGTTGATATGAGGGCAATTTTCAGAGGGAATACCACGATTTAGAAACGTTCAATTGTTACCCATACTATAAGATAACATGAGAACAGTTGACCAGAGTATTTCGTGCCAGCTATAACGCCACACAACATAGGTACAACATATATCTCTACATCTATCTCGTAGAATTTACTTAGCCACTCAGGGATCCCGGCAGACAAATATTTGTTGTCTGCAACGGCCATGCAAATGAAGAAGTGACCCGTTGTAGTTTTACTCATAGGAGAATTAATCATGCTGACAAAAGTAAGTGTGTTGAAAAGCAATCTAGAAATTAAAAAGAAAAGCTTAGCAAACTTATTTATGTCAGTACTTATTATGACAAGAAGAAGCCGTGTAGGTTTGAAGAATATCCCTTGGAGCACATAAGTAACGTTTGGAGAAAACGCCATTGTTGAGGTCATATTCAGTGTAGTGCATTATATTATATAATTCATTTTGCGCAACGTTTACCTGAATGAAATGTAAAAAAAGGACCGACCATGATTGCATTTGCAGTCTTCTTGTATTGTATTATCTTTTTTCCTGCTTTGATAGAGGGTGACTGAAACACAAGTTCAGGCACATGAATCTATTTATCTATGTATAATTGTCCTACTATATATATATATATATATATATATATATATATATATATATATATATATATATATATATATATATATATATATATATATATATATATATATACATATATATATATATATATATATATATTTATATATATGTATGTATGTATGTATTACCCCCGAAATTATTAACTGAGTTGAGATCATTTCATATGAAACTAAGCTACAATAAAGATAACACAGTCACAGTTAAATTTGAGCTGCTAGTATATGGATATGAATGAAAAATACATGTAACATAGCGCCTGAGTTTAAGAAAAAAATAACAAAAGTACATCTGCACCAAGCTTTAAATGAATGTTGGGGAAATAGTTCCAAAAAAAAATCCATATGGACACTTGGTTTCCCATATTGACCATGCTAATATGTATGTTTATTGGTCACTTCATTATTCCCTTTTTATCTCAAAAATCAGGAAATAGTAGTAGCACCGTTCAATTTTGCACTTTCAGTGGAGATCATATTTAGTTTGATACAAACGAAGACGACAGACAATGCAGCAGATGACTTGGCAAAAAATTCGAAAGCTACAAAACACACAAAAAGTAATGCAGAAAGGTTGTTGGAACAGCACATATTCAGCTCAAGTTGACACTTTCAAAATGAGTGTGAACCTGAAATACGGAGTGTATAGCTTTAGTAGGCTGTGGAGAGCTAAGATAGCCACAGGTTAGTCCAGCTTATCTCTAAACTGGTGATATATAGATGTGTTTCATTGAGATGCTAAATATAGTAATCCTTTTTTGGAAAGAAACATTTATTAGGTAGAAGAATTATTATGCACTCTACACAAAAGCAGCTGGTCCTTTGATATCCAAAAATATTGGACAGAGGCCGCACCTCAGGATGTTCATCGGGCAAGGGGAATTTGGTGCATGTAATATTCTCAAATATATTGTAGAGGGGAATTTTGTGCATGTAATATTCTAAAATATATTGCAGATAACGGCAGTTCCATTCCAACTGGTACCTTGTCCTACTTCTGTGGCATATACTCTGTTGGGTCGCCAAGCAATTCTTTACCAGGTCTCCAGATTTTGCTCGCAATTTTGCACCCTAGACAGTGTAGCCCCCCCCCCCCTTAATTTTCTTTCTTCCTTTTTTCTTTTGACAGGCTCAGTAATAATATTTTCATATCGAAATTAAAGTTAGGCAATACTCAATCGGCAATATTAGCATCACTTCTAATTTTAATATATTTGATTAAAACCTCTAACTATACTAAACTATACTTGCTTCGATTTAATATAGTGAGATTCACATCTGCGTTTGGCGAGACTAATATGCCGCAAAAAAGCTTACAGGAACATATTTTTTGAAAACCTTATCTATCTGCCCAGGGTCGACAGGGGTAATATGAATGTCAAAAAATATATTCATAATAATGCTGTGTTATGAATTGTTTCTGCACATTTAAATTTATAGATTGTTTCCCGCAAGCTTTGTAATATGTTGTGAGGGAAATGAGCACAATTCCTCCTAACAAACAAAACGAGAACAATGTTCCCAGTAGTAATTGCTACATGTTTCTATGGTATTTTCTGTACACAATGTGAGTGTAATATTTTCTCCTCTTCTTTGCAAGTTATGTGATTAAATGAACTTCAGCTTATGTATGAATGCAGGATTTTATGTAACTTAGTAAATATTTCCAAAATTCTATACAGAATACAGTGCTGCTTACCAATTGGAGTTAAGTGATACGTAACATGATACCACTAGATTTACACACAAAATGTCACTGAAACGTAGGTTTGATGTATAACATGTGCTTAGGATGGCAATGAAATGATCGACGTAGCCTGCAGATGCATTCAAATTGGGCAACGTATTTCTCCGTTGAAATTTTGCGGATAAGCTGCTATGCACCACACCCTGGCTCGATTCCCACTATAGATGTTACTGGCAATTGCTATCAATATTATCCATGCATTTTATTGTGTAGTAGCAACACTCTTGTGAACGATGATTGACTCCTACAAGAATAACATAAATACTTAAATGTTGAGGATTCACACAAAAAAACTCACTTTATACTTACCGTTAAGAACTGGATTAGAAAGACTTATGTAAGGACAACGCTAACAGCTTTGCTGATGGCTTCTTGTTTTTTTTAACCTTGTTACACTGGTAGATTTCACTATAGGACAGAATGCCGCTGCTGAAAAGTTGAAATCTCTTAGTAAAAGGCCAGACAAAAATGTAAAAACAAACTTTGTTTCAAGAGGGAAAGTTTAAGCTGCTGTGTTTATGCTGGTGTTCCTTCCCATAAAAGTCTTGTAACAGCTTTGTTAACGGACCTGTAGCAGCCAAGAAGTTCTATATTGAATAAAGGTACTATCTATTAATTTTCAACTTGTTGCTATTATTATGTGATAGATAGGTAATAATGCTATTGTGCAATCATGAAGCATTATTTCAAATTTCATCTAGCAGAAGGCCAAAGGGCTACATTATCATTTTTGATCATGCAGACTTTTTCTTAAGAGAAACGTTATGTACAAATTTACAGCTAAAAGTCTGAGAGGAAAGGATCTGTGTGTTTAAATTAGCAAAATGTATTATACAAAAAACCCACATGCTTGAGCAATCATGAAAAATAGTATCTTATTTTTTATAAAGCAGGAGTAACAAACCACCAGTCAATGTATGATATGTTATTTAATAAATAATAAATTTAACAGTGTGTTTTGGCTTCCACGTTAACTTCAGGTTTTAAACCCAAACTTTAAAACTCTAACAATGAACCATTGGCTGTTAAATCAAACTGACAATACCCTTCTTGCTACATCCTGATACGTACATGTCGGATGTGTTTCGTCAAATATGTATATGTTAATATGTTGTTGAGTGTTAGCGTGAGAGTCAACACAGTGTGATAAATGTTAGCTCAACATACAAACTCTTGTACAGAAAAAAAAAATGTTGCAAATTTATTCCGCGGATCCATTTTAGTTTTACATTACTCTATTTTTACTTTAGTTTATTCAAACTGTCTCAAAAATGCTGATTAAGAGTTAGCCACCACGCCAGAATAATGTGTTTTTTTTTTAACAGAAGCGACAAGTTTTTAGAGCCCCCCCCCCCCGTGCATTCTTAGTGTGCCTTAGATTATATAGTGTACTTGTAACAAGAGGAATTATTAGTGTTACACCAAATAATGTCCATTTTCTTTGCATACTGACTTGATACCATCTAAAATCATGGAACTGTACTATAAGTGTGTTAATGTCTCATGGCTTTTAATGAAGATACTATTTCAGGCACTGTTTTGTTAATCCTGCATATCAGTGTTGCAGATTGCCTGTTCCTGGCAGGGAGTGCTGAAATTGTAAAAATATATTTACTGACATCAGGAAAACGGCTCACACATCAGTTTTCAGAACCACCTAATTATGCTGCCTTCAGTGTGTTGATGCTAAATAGCATTCTTTTACAAGTGTTCATTGTGAAAAGACTACACGTAAATAAAATGTTGCTATCATTCCATCTGCAAAATCTTAATATATGTGTACATGAATAGCAATCTTATATATATATATATATATATATATATATATATATATATATATATATATATATATATATATATATATATACATATATATATATATACATATATATATATATATATATATATGTATATTTTGATCAAAACTGATTTTGTCATCGATTTGGTTATTTGTTACCCGAGTTATATATTGTGCCCAGTATAGTTTACATTATTTTTATGATTATAGTGCAGATTGTCCATGTGAAACTAATATTTATATTAGAACATTTAGATAAGTAGTGTTCATTTTTTCATGCTTATTCATGACTTATCTGAACTTTTAGTCAAGTGGCCTTTTCATCTTTGTTGGTCTCATTTTGATGAACACATAATTTTGCGGAAATGGCAGTTCGTAAGCTTGAATTCAATATATAAATTGGAGAAAAGTGAACAATAATAAGCATCTTAAGCTTTCTTTAGTTTACACCCCTCCTTGTCTCGCATGCTGTAATGCCAAATTGGTGCAATGTTTCTGCTATCACTGTATCTCACACGTCATCATGCATTTTCAGATTCTACACACAGTGTCCCTCAAAATTATTCATAAGGACAAATGTGGCAGTGTGAGGGCACTCACCTTCTTTGGTGAGTGGCCTTGGCTGCAGCGCTTTATGGGAATATGGCCTAGTCATGTTGGCACCGGATCCACTGCTGCTTTGACAAGGGATGGGTCATATTTCATTAACTCCTCATTCAAGTCCATTTCACTCAATAGGATCTAAAACGGGAGTAACCGTAGCAAGCAGACAGCAAGACTTTTCTGATGCTTTAATGTCAAAATGTGATATGACTACTAGAATTTCTAAAAACTCACAAATGCCCACTTCTTTCCTTACATTAATGTCTCTGATTTTTTTCTCATATAATTCGAGTAATTTTCCTCTCGAATAGCAATTCCCTTAGCTAACCTCAGCATCGTAAAACAGATAATATTTTTTTACCATAAAGAAACTACTGTTCTTGCTCTTTCAAAAATGAAATTCAGGCCAGTCACCAGTGTTTCGTGTATGGAAGGGGGTGGAACCTTTGGATTACAAGATAAGGTTCCTGTGACAGCCGATAAAGCAAGCGTGTGGGGGAGGGGGTTTGAAAGGGGGAACCTATACCTCTGCCAAACTAAGACCTTTTTGAAAAATACATTTAACATTTATAACAAAAACACTGACCTCCGTCGAGGGTAACCGTCATGTTATTTAATCAGAATAATATCAAGCACAAATTTGACTCTTGCTGGCTAAATACACCATTTATTCTGAGATCAAAATGATATTCTCTCTGTACAATGGACACGCTTTAGGTGGCTGGTTGAGGGCTAAACCGCATACTGTATAATATTAAATATACAATAAAATAAAATTCCAGATTAATAAAATGCGAAAACATTGATTTCATTTGCAATTTTCTTTTCCATACTAGCAACAACATTGCAATCACAAACGGAATCTTGGCCTTTTTGTATCCATGGCCAATTGAACCAAGACGCCAAATATTTGGCCAGGTTCAGTATGCATTTCGAAAAAAAAAAGTTATTTAGTCACGAAAAGGGACAGGTATGGACTCGGTGTTTATATCTTACTCAAGCTACAGGCACATGGAAGTGTCTTTGGAAAACTTTTTTTTTTGGGGGGGGGACTTCAGTTCCGAATGCAAGCGCAAAGTATGATAGGTATCAATAATGTTTTTTAAGAGAAAGATAAAATCTGCAACGTCTGATACATCTGATTAGTTACCCGTTAAGACCTTTATGCACACAGCTGTGTCCATGTGTTTCGTTTTGTTTGAGTGTTTGAACCATAAGTTTGAGGGACACCAGCGTGTCGTGTGGTATTTGATGAAAAAAATCATTCATTTTTGTTATTATGAGGTGTGTGAATGTGCTGAGAGACTTATTTAAATTTCGTAATACCCTGACAGGCCTGCAAAGTGAAGCATAAACTAAACATATTAGGTTACCAGTAAATTGCAGTCAACCTTAGATTTAGCTGGTCCACATAATCAATGATGCATCTTTAAGGTAAACTGACGTCTGAGAACTTGTTGCTGAGCTTATGTTATCTCAAAAAGATTTTTAAAAAAATGAGTGATTGAACTTAGGGGCTAAATGTGAAGTACGATTTGTGTGTTTGTTACCTTTAAAATATTTACAACTAATATCTTACAATTTGGAATCAAGTATTTGGTAGTATTAAAGTAATGAAGGTTTGCATGGTACCAATGTCGATTGAGCATATTTCCAGGGTTGAAATGTATGAATTATTCATTGCACCTTGGTTGTTGCTGTGTAGCCAGCCTAGATGCTGTCATCCTACACTTTCAGCTAAGCAATTATAGGTTTGTAAGCTACGTAGTATCTTGTGTTTCGTAGGTGCCTTAATTGAGATGTTAGAATCAGACTCTTATTTTCTGAAGCATGTTCAGATCAGAAATTAAACAATCTATAATGTTTTGGCTTAAATTCCAATGGTTTATAGGGTATAATCTCTCTCAGAAAAAAATACATAGGCCTATATCCATACATATATATGATAGGCTCGTCCAAACACTTTGTTCAGACCTAAATACTGCTTGTGGCAAAGTGACCTTCGAGTAAGTGTTACACGATAAGGGTCTCCCAGAAGTTTTTGTTTGTTTAATAGGCGCTTAGAGAATGTTGCTTTAATTTTATTTTCGCTCCCAGGGGGAGGGGCCGGTTAGTTGGAAGCCGTTGTCAAATGCTCCAAATCCTGCCCAATATGACAACCATAGAGTTCACAAGCAAACGTTTGAATGATATGAGGCTATGTTGTGAAACAAATGTTGGCATCTAAATATTGCTGATATATTCAGTATATAGATAAAAAAGATAAGGATAGATAGATAGATAGATAGATAGATAGATAGATAGATAGATAGATAGATAGATAGATAGATAGATAGATAGATAGATAGACAGAGAAAGGATAGAGATGGAGAGAGAAAATATATGAGTTAATTTTTTGCATGGATTGGCTAGGAAGCAAGGTCATCGAAGGTCGAGTCCCCAGGTCATTGTACAGTTTCTCTAGCCTGATATACTAACATTTAACTGGCCAGTCACCTTAGCAAAGGCATAAATATGGTGTATTTGTCGTCCCTTTTAACTTACAAGAGGGAAACCAGTCATTTACAATCTTACTAGCATTCCGTTATGTCTATAAGCCAATCAACTTGATAGTCACTGTGGTTTTTAGCATTGCAACCGACGCTGTTAGTAAGGGTGCATAGCAGTATTGTCACAGTATCTGCTATTGTAAGGAACGCAAACAATGTTAAAATAGTTAACAAGTGCAGAGTTGGTATGTTTATGATGAAATTAATAATAAGTTACAGGGGCGGCGTATGAGCATGCAATTCGTTTACTTTACAAATCAAAGCAGTCATGGGACGCAAAATGTTATTTATTTGTGAACAAGGATATGCAATTGGTGGTCTACTTTGCAAAATTCAGATAATTGTTCACACCACAATACATTATATATATTAAGCATGAAATTTCCACAAACCACACTCACACACATCGTCCTTTGTTTAATAAGTGCCGTCCAGGTGGTTTGCATTTAAAACGTCTCTTCGGAATTTTGGATTGCAATCAACACAAGATGTACATCTGGGTAGCAACGTTGTCGAAGCAATCAATCATTTGCAGCAGAGCACAGTATCGCTCCAAATGTTCGGCTACTGCAGACAGCTGCTGACATAACATTAATCTTGAGAGACATAACACAGATATATTATATCAATCACAGACATATAAACTAAGTTTATTTGTCGATGCAATGTTATCAGCGCGGAAATGAATATCCCATCTTACGTTCTGAACGGATTTTTGTCAAGCTTGGTAGGAAAGGAAATTCACTCAGACTATGTCAAGAGAATTGTGCCATTTTTTTTTAGTTTTTGAACAATGACATTGTTTTTCTCGCAGCGTGGGGCAACATGACTTATATATTTGAATACTAATGACGGTATTTAGTAATACCAGTTTGTTATTTTAATATGCACTGAATATTTTACCTTCTAATGTTGAAGAGATACTTAAGTTGATATTGCCCAGCTCGTTACAGTCACCAATTATTCCATAGCATCATTTCAAACACGTTCTACCTGGAGTGCAGCCCAGCACATTCATTCATACAAAAGCCTAAACCTGCTATTAAGGCACGCTGATTTTGGTCAGTGTTCTGCTTGATCATGATATTCATATATGGGGACTTTATGTCAGTTAGACAATGTGCAACTGTAAAATAAGTTTACTTTTAATGTTTACGAATTGAATTGGTTTCATGTGGTGGCCAACAAGCTGATTTGCAAAATAAATGATGATTTGGAGGATCCGTAAAAATAATGCTGCATTTATCTGTATGGCACACACACACACACACACACACACACACACACACACACACTCACACACACACACACACACACATGTATGAAATATTAAAGTCTTTACTTTAACTCTTGTACGTTTCATTTTCAGACTGCTAACCGACACGCCCTTAAGCAACATTCTTATGGTGAAAATCCTTTCAAATAATGCAGATAACTTTCGTTTCTCTTTTGGCGGAATTTCGCCACAAAAGTTGGTGTGCTTTGAATTTGCATAATGATAATAGGTTCATATTCTTTGCTAACCTACATCCACAGACCACCAGCAAGCCCACGGTAACAGATTCCGTACCGATTGTCAAGGTCAACAGCTTTCCTCGACGCGTTCTTCACATTGGTATTAGAAAAGAAAGGTTGATGCTTTGGCAAGTCTGGAATCTCTTTGCTGTCATTGTTGGGTTTGGAACTAATGAATATGGATCATGTTTTCTGTACTATTTGAAAATTACTTCATTGGCTATGTTGAGCTGTGGGCTTTGTTTTCCGACTCATAGTTATAGTTGAGGTAGAGTGTGTATGTAATGTTGCAGATTCATAAATATCACAAAAACGATGTAGGCCTACTTTACTCCTTTGCTGTAAACTTAGGTGACTGACAAGTCGGGAGAACTAAAAGGTGATAGGCCTAACAGGTCCCTTTTTATTTTTGGCAGAAGTAATGGAATTTGTGTTTTTGGTGGTTAGGCCTATACATTTTGGAAATGAACTAGTGTCTGCAGTTAATGATGAATATATCTAAGGTTGAGGGGACCGGTTTAAAACCACCAGTTGCCTTTTATGGGTGACTGCCTGTCTCAAGTCAGGAGTGAAATTTGTTTTTTCACATTGGTATTAGAAAAGAAAGGTTGATGCTTTGGCAAGTGTGGAATCTCTTTGCTGTCATTGTTGGGTTTGGAATTAATGAATATGGATCATGTTTTCTGTACCATCTGGTAGCAATAACACGCCTAGGAGAGCTGTTAATGCAGCCAAAACTTGGATTAAAATGTTACTGTGAGCTACCAAGGAAGTAACAAATATTAACACGACGGCGTGTACACATACAATCTCATCAAAAAACGCTGAGAATTATTACAAATTTAAAGGCTACCAACATTGAACTGAGCGTGATAAACTTACACATGTATTTTAGCATTGTGCGTCTAAAAGTGCTCCTTTTCGGATCCTTAAGCAAATCAACAATTTTAGAATTTATACTGGTTCTGTAATAATTGAACCCCCCCCAACCCCTCCCGCACACATATAATCGAATATTTAATCACTAGAAGAATGTGGCATTGGTGCGAGTCGTTGATGTATTGTAAAACCTGTCGTTCATTGCTAGCGTGAGCAAAATGTATCCTGAATTCGATTTAAGTCATTCTGATTCCTTTTCTTGATTAATAATGAGTCCACAATAGTTTGCAATCTGTTTCCTTTTCAGTATGTCTGCTTTAACTGCCACCCATGAGGGCGCCTGCTTCGAATGGGCTGTGCACTGAATGCGAGGATAATGAACGAAAGTCGTAAGAGACTCTTGTATATTTGTTTTAACAATAGGACCTTAGATACTGAATTATATAATTTTCATAGTAGATGCAAACTGATTGCTTTTAGAAACGACATGTGCTGTAATTCACAATACCACATTTATCACGGAATCAAAAGCTTACTCCCAATTTGGTCTTCAATTTACAAATAGATAAGCAGAAAACCACTAAATAACAATCTTTTGTCCCTGTACTACTGAAAACGTGATACTGTCTTACGATAAGTATCTTCAAAGATGCCAGTTCTGCATCACCTTTATGCCTCCCAATTCATCTTTTGATGGAAGAGGCATCCATCAATCTGAATAAAACAACATTGCCGCTAAGCTTTCTGCGCACATCGTAAAGCACTAATCTAGGACATATTTTAATACCTTTGCAGAGAACAAGCATGATCGTACATTTGATGGACAGCGCTGAAAGTTGCTGACAAACGGTAGCGTTAGTTAATGCATATTGTTTCAGAACTCTCTCGAATTCAGAAGTGGTGTGTTTGACAGAAGTACATACAGGTGAGGTATAAATACGCATACATAGTAGTTCCATTGGGAATTAGGGTACATGATATAAGAAAGAAGTTATGTCAGGACAACCCCAGTTAAGGACATGATGTCCGCTATCACTGGGGCCACCTAGGATATGAAAAAACATAAAACAATTTATGTCTGCACCAGATTGATCATAATGGAATAGCAGTTAAATGAAAACGAAAAGACAAGGCGCTTTAGTCGTTGCACACAGAACAATCTGGAATGGTACATGTTTCAAGGTATTTACTAATGAAATAAATTTTAGCGTATTTTGAAAAACCAGATGGAGAATGTGTATGAAAGTTGTCTTTAATGAAAGGAGGTGTATTTGTAAGGAGTGAACAAATAAAAAATTCTGATACATTTTCGGGTTATATTTCTTTTTGGGACAAGTAGTTGCATGGATTTTTTTTCTGGTTTGATATGGGTGATTTACAGGTGTCTGTGCAAAAATATCATTGCAATATGCAGGCAAATTGCTCTGAAGGTATAGAAAATAAAATTTAAGCGCTTTAAGTTTGAATAAGTATTCGACTTTGAGAATGTTCAATGTTTTAAAAAGTGGATCTGTATGGGCGTTATATCTTGTAAGACATATCAGCCAAAAAATAGATTTCTGTAACTTGAAAATGGGTCACATGAGAAGCCCCATGCTAGGATGCATAATTGAGATGGGGTAGAAAAAGTGAATTATACATAAGTAAGAGAGTGTTTGGAGGTAAATAGTTTTTCAGTTTTCTGAAAATACCAATCAATTTCGAAAGTTTATCGCCGATGTTGTTCATGTGTGGTTGCCAATTTAAAGTACCGTGAATGCGTAAACCTAAAAAGTCAAATTCAGATGTTTTTGAAATTGAATTATAGTTGATTTTTAAATATAAAATTTCATTTATTTTTCGCTGAGGGAAATGAAATATCAAATACTTCGTTTTTGCTATATTCAAAGATAGTTTGTTAACAGCTAGCCAGTCGTACACTTTCTGTAATTTCTTATTGATATTATCTGACAAGTTACACATGTTTCTCGAGGAGCTGAATGCTGGAATAGGAGAAATAAACCTTGCGTGCATTTACTGGCGTTAATCGTGAGCATCAACACATGTTAGTTTTCAAAGATCACAATTTTTTTGTTATACACTTTATTTCGGAAACGCAAAAAAAAAAAAAAAAAAAAATGGACTCACACACATTTTTAGCACAACATTGCTAATGAGTCAAAACAATATTGATTTAACACTTTTTTTACATACAAGTGCCGCTGGCTGTGTTAAGGTAACATATTAAACTGACGTTGAAAAGTAACGTGTAAAATTGAAAATTACATCCATTTATAACCTGTTACAACAAATGTCCAAGCTACATAAGGCCTGACAAACTATATGTGTGGCTGAAGTAAACTGACAGACCTTACAAAAAAGGCCCATCCTAAAATTAATGAAAAAAAAAAAAAAAAGCCACGTTGCTCTTTTCTTATGAAAAAAAAATAGATGGAACCAGGCCAGTGCTAGAGACTCAGGCTGAGACCAAATGAAGTACAGTAATCATTTCCAGAAGAAGTAAAATCGGAGGAGTATTTTTTTTTCTTAATTTCTAGAAGTGATTTTATCATGGGCGAGTTATTCGGGCAATGTACAATTTACCTGTTTAAAATTGTGGAGTTCTCCTGGATTCTGATTGGTCTATTTAGATAAAGTCCTTCTTTTCTTGTTCATTTGAAGACTTCTTTTTTAGCTATGCTCCTGTTTGTGTATCTATCTTTTTAGTCCAGTCAATCTGAGGGTAGACCCACAACAAATTGCAATATAAACCAAACCAGTTGTATTCAATTCTAAATACAGAGTATACCAACATACTAAAAGTCATGAAAAGTCAGAGTGGTCGAACACCCCCAAATTGGCCATTTTTCAAAATGGCCGCCACCGCCTATGTCCCAAACAAAAACTACTTATAACTTTTGAACCAAACATAGTACAGGTATGATTTTAGCTTAGAGCTAAGCTTTTCGAGACCTCTATTGATTACAAACAAAATACTTATAAGCATAACATATGCGTATTGTGTATAATATTGATAAATCTTGGAATGCACTCTGCTAAATGTACACAAAGCAGCATGATATAGTATAAACGGAGTAAAAACAGATAATCTAGGAGCCCGGACATAAAGCAGAATGAACATTGAACACAAAACATATACACAAGAAAGAAACAAAGAAAACCGATGCAACAAGTACACCTTGAAAAATATAACAGTACGTGCAGCGGCGCGAGTCGTCGACCAGAATCTGAATTCAATAGGTTTGACCCTGTAATA
The DNA here is from genome assembly GCA_964020975.1 of Hermodice carunculata. Lineage (NCBI taxonomy): Eukaryota > Metazoa > Annelida > Polychaeta > Eunicida > Amphinomidae > Hermodice > Hermodice carunculata. The sequence goes on along the minus strand of OZ026616.1, from coordinate 80,157,041 downwards.
CCTCTATGGTTTGACCCCCTCCCTACCAGTCTTGAGACCGAGTTGACAGCCTGTCCCAGCACACCCTGTGCACAAAGCTCCCAGGGCTTGCGCCCCGGCAAGTAAATAGTAAAGTTCAATAACAAGTAATTAGTAAGTGTTCAATGTCAAGCAAATAATGTTCATATCTATTTTTAGGCGGGTCGTATATACTTCCCTGCCTTTGACAGCTAATCATATTCACTGTACTAAGTAGGTGGGTCCTATTTGTTGCTCAATCTCCTTGAATTTAGCAGAAATAGATGTCCATACGATTACCAAGTAGTGCGAGTAGTGTGGATCTGGAGTTACTGAGGCTCACATCCCCATTCCGTGGAATTCGAAGGTATTTAGACCGTCAATAGTGCATATGTTGTGATCAACATTATCAGCCATGTATTGGATTGTAGAATCTGTTGTAAAGTTTGAAATGTCAGTTCCTTAAGTAACAGCATCACTCCTTTCAAATTTTTGGACCTCATGGTATGGGCTGCAGAATCCGTGTTCATGTAGAGATTCATTAAAAAATTTGGAAGGAAAGTGGTGATGAAGCTGAACAGCAAGGCCCAATTAAAGCGGGGCAACCAGAACTCTGGGTCTAATTAACTGCATAATAGCTTGACCCATGGATACAACTTTTTTGTCAACATTTTTTCCAACAAAAAGCATGTTCAATAGAATCTGCAATGATACTGGAACGAATGATGTTGATGTTGCCTGTTCAGAAGATGACATTTCACCAAAATCTGGGTACACATCACTTGGCTGCAATACACCTTTGACATCACTTGTAGTTAATTTGGCTGAAGTCTGTATTATTCTAATTTTGCAGCCTGTTCATCATTCTTCTTTGGTTGATGGTAAAAGTCATACAGTATAGAGGACACAGTGTGTCGAAATGTAACAACATTTGGTTTCCCATTGATCTCTGTTATGATGATAGAATCCCCGAAGTGTTCCTGAAGTTTGGCCTTCATATGTGTGAACCCATGAGCTTCCTCATTTGGAGGTAGATATTTCTGCATTAAGGTTATGAGTTCTTGAATAGTGGTTTGTTCTTCATCATGTGATTCCAGGTATGCATCAACTTTTATAAAAGCATCTGCTTTGATACTATCCTGTGGTCTACCTTTTCTCTGACGTTTTGGAGGGTAGCTATCTTCTGGTTGGAATTGATATGGAATTTGTTTGCCAGTTCGAAAGTTTGTAATGCATATATTGTGATAAACTGCATCTGCAGCATGGAGACCTTGTGAAAACTCTATACGAGCTCTGACAGTTTCTGCCCAAAAATCAGCTCTTGTATCACATATTCTTTTTATATTGTTTTGAAAGTCAAAGGTTCTGACTGGAATCAATTTGAACACTTCTTTTTTACGACAGTATTTGTCTGGCTGTCCACAAAATAGACATTAGTCTTTATATAGAAATGGTGCCCCTGTGGAACAATGTGTGGAAGGACCACTTTCAGACGCGACAGAATCAATATCTCTTTTCTTATTGTCTTTCTTAATACAGTCTGGGGCACAAAAAATCTGTCTACACTATGTGTGGACATTTTGGCCCGGTGTGGTATGAATATCGGTCCCTGGCAGTTCATATGCCTGTGCTATACCCTCACATCCTTTACTTGTCAGTGCTGTGGTTGGCTGTGTCACGAAGAGTCCTTGCAGAAGATGCAGACGTCCATCTTTCTATCTAATTCTACCTATCTGCTGAAAAATAAACAACTTATTCCATTAAGTAACTCATTTCACACCAGCTGATGAGAGTGTTTGTCAGTCACTTTTGCATTGCCTGGAAGTCTAGCATGAAGCACGGCAAGACTTTTCAGGAAATGCAAAGCAACCCACTCTACATCAGAATGACATTACCTGAGTGATTTTTTTTCATTATTTATCTAATTATACATTTAATCATGATCTGCTGCTATGGAACGAGTTAACGGGTAGCAAGATGACCATGTGATGGTCATGTGCTCAGGTGACCCATGGTATCTTGTTCCAACTAAGTGAGCAGATTCAGGGAGCTGAAAATTTGTAATTCATAGCAAGGTCTCAGTATAACAATTTATTTGAGCACGAAAATCGCCCAAGTGAAGTGTAACTATTTGAACTAACTTGGTACAGACTTACTAGGAAAATCGGCAGCAAGTATGAAGGGAATCTGGCTGACAGTTTTGAAGACAACAGATAGATGGTGGACAAGAGGAGAACTCAGGTGAGCTCAGGTGACTGACAAGTCACCTGAGCTACAAAGCAACTACTAGAAGCTGTTCTATACATTATAAATTAATGAGTCAGAGCTGTTCTAGATAAGAGCAAGCAATACTATATAGAAATTTGAAGCATTTTACTGGTATTTATTTAAAAGTGAAGTATATTGCTGTGGATACTATAATTGCTCAAATTTAAATAAAACATCTTCAATTCCCTATACATGCTTGGTGAAAATTTGTTGACCATATTGCAAACAGTGACTTACACACCCCCCCCCCAAAACAAAAACTACTGGAAAACTAAAACAGTCGCCACAAATAAAATCTGGTGGTAACCTTGAAAATGAGGTCAAGGTCACCATTATCTTAGTAGGTCAAGAAATTGTACCTAGTACTAAATTTGAATCATTTGTAGCTAAAGGTTTGGGAAATATTTTGTTCACATAACTTAGAACCCATATAGTATTCAATTTGAATCATCTATAACTAAAGGTTCAGGAGATAATGTTCTCACATACCTTGGAACCCACGTGCGCTTATAAATGGTGCAGTACTGTGAACTTGAAAATAATGTCAGGGTCACCAAAATCTAATAAGATTAACAAATTATCTCCAGTAAGAAACAGTCAAAATAAGATTTATCTGTAACAACTATTTCGAGAGATGTTTTGTTCACGAACCTGAAAAAGCCAATATGATTCTGTGACCTTGAAAACGAGGTCAAGGTCACTGAAATATACTCGGGTTAAGAAACGGTTGCTAGTAAAATTTCTTCAATATATGAGTTACCTGTGACTAGTAGGTAAGGAAATATCTTGTTTATATTATATATAAGATGATGGACTGACAGACAAACAGCACCGCCCATACTTTCCAGGGGTATGATAACATCAATATCATATCCATAATGCATTCACGTTTATGCACATATTTATGACATCCACTTCATAAATACATAAGGTTGTATGGGGGAATGAATGGAGGGTTTGTAGCTGAACCTGTCCTTACATATTACTGTAAATGTAACTGAAATATGTAATGAAAATGTATTCTCGCAAGATTGCAATTGTAAAACAGTACAAGTTCAATGCTTTGTATCTCCTCTTGTATATGCACCCTCCATGACTTTCTATGCACTATAACCACAAGGGGAGACACAGAGAAGCCAGAATAATTAAATAAAACTCATTAGATTATTCAATGTTGATATTTAGGGTAAGTATGTGCAAACATACTTTTGCCGGTTACCCCTACCCCCACATTTTGGCAGAAAATGTACAAAAAACATGGGTTCAGACAATGTGAAAAAAGGTTCTTCCACTTTCAAGATTTTCCATGACTTTTGACATGATATTGTACACAAAATTTGGATTCAAATGAGACCAAAATAGTTTCTATTGCAATTAGTGGTGGATTTGACTCATTTCAGTGCTAGATTGACCGGACTATTCATTCAGTTTTCTATCTGATACAACATTTATAGCATTGAAGGTCGGCGTTTGGCGACCGTTACCATGGTTTCCCCTAACAGCAATAAACACAGATGCCAGTATCCTTTTGAAACCTGGTTAATCCCAGATCTCAACTTGATAATCTGTTGGCCCATCAATCATTCTGGTCTGTATCATTGCCAGGAGATGGGCGGTCATGAGCTCTTATCGATTCTGTTGCTGAAGGTTATGAAAACAGTACTGACCAGAACAGAACTGGTGGTACCTGAAGGGAGGTTAAGGGGTGTGCATCTCAAAGTTTTAGTATCTTCTCTACCCCAGAAATGACTAGAATGCAACCAACTGTACTGCATATCTGCAAGAAAATTCCAGTGCTCCCTTTGTGGAACAGTAGAAGCGACCCTATATGCATTTTGTCAACCTGAAACATCCATATTAGCGATAAAAGAAGATCATGTACTCTTTTTCCATTGCTGCTCCTTAAAGCTCATGGTGTATATTCTCTTATGTAGGTTGCATAAATTTTATATTGGTTCAGGGATATTTTAAAACTGGTCACACACCCAGTTTAAAATAGACTCAAGGTACTCCATGCTGTTTTTGTCCTTCTGATCCAATTTAGAGCACTGCAACCATGATTTTGTCCATCGAAAACATGACCACTGTCTGCTAGATGACAGTCATAAAACCATTGTTGCTCTTTCTCTCCAGTTGACCATGATCCATCAATTGAGATTGGAACATCAATGGGTGTGCCCACGATCTCATCTAGTGTCATATTTTGAAATTTATGTGGCAGCATGTCCTCCACAAGATGCTCTTCTATTCGTTTCCGTTTGAGATCCAACATGACACTGCGATAGAAATTGAAGAACAAATTGTTTCTGTATGCAGGGGCTTTATGTGACACAGCCGTCAAAAGAAACCGTGGTGTCATTTTTGAAACATGCCCAATAATATGTTTTTGGCTATCCCTTAGATTTAGTCTCCAGGGCTTTCATAGGTTATCCGAAATAAAGATGAGTAACTTTCACTGTATGAGCCAAATTCTATATGCTCAGTCAATAATAGCAGATAGAATGTGCATATACTGACCTATCAAGATGTATCAGATGATTTTGTATGGTGGGGTACATCATTCAGTTTTAAAAGAGCGCCATGTTGCCTTTTTGTGAGGGGGGGGGGCTAACGTATTTGTGATTTATGCACTTGAACTGTGCTATTTTGGATTCCATAAAATGCAAGCTACAGATTTTGTCTCCGAGAACTGTGTCTTAACTGGATTCATTGCCAAAATAAGTTCTTTTCTCAGTCATGTTCGCAGTTTACATATCATAACTCATTTATTACCTCATGCTTTGGAAAAGCGGGAGGTTGGGGGAGGGGGGTGTCGAACAACAATACTTTTCCGCCATGAAGTGTGATTCGTGGACTCTTTGAATCTTTCTCGTGTTTCAATCCTTCGTACTTGGCCCACTTTGGAGTAATATCCTTGTGGCGTACAGAAAAAAAACACTTTGGAATTATGTTGTCAGTTGACCTTTTCTTCCGCGATTCGCTCCAGATGGTGAGAGATGCACTGCAAAGTACATAGCAAAATTCTTACAATAATGTTTGGCGTTGCAAATACACATTCATATTTATATTTGATACACATATATTTCACATATACTATCACGCGTGCACAAAATTACGAATACACGTTTAAACACAAACAACGTGTATTTGACCGATATAACATTACATGAAATATTTGATATTTAAAACATTTAATACACAGAATATATAATTACAATCTGACTATTTCAACGTATCAAAAACCATTAGAGGCAATAATACTAAGAAGCTAGTTTGCAATGATAATTTCGTATGGAATTTACTGTAAATTTTTAACAAATATTCTCCACGTAAATCTACGTGTTTACGTTGTATACAATGTAGAAATTAAACCCACACTACAAAAAAAAAAAAAAAAAAAAATGCTCGCGGCGCGATGATGTGCGCTTCCGCAGAATACTCATTTTATTTAGAAAAACATATATATACTTACTTACAGAACTTAGGGGTCTCATGAGCCACCAAAGTCAATCCATAGCACAATATAAGCTCGGTCCGGTGTATGCAGGAACAGGATGGCATGACTGCACCGCATACTGATTAGTCCATGTGAGCTCGCTAGCGCCGAGGGGGGTGTGAAAAATCCGGGAAGGTCATTATATATCACCCTTCATCCAGGGTATTCAAAACAGGACTTATGATTGGCAGAAGCCATACAAAAACACATTACATCGGGTAGCAACAGGCAAGATAACATTGTTAACCCGCAAAATGACTAAAAGTATGGACCGTCACTGCCTGCCAAAAAGTGCCCTTATAATGTTGAAAAATGAGGAATGATTAATAAATTCGCGCACAGCGAACTGTGCGCGACATCCATATTATCGCACATAGGTCTAAATTAATTGGGAAGTACGAGAAAAATTTGAACTTACCTGTCAAAGTGCTCTCACAGGGTGCCGTTTTGTTACACCAGACGCGACTGTGTGGTTGCACCAACACCTAAAATGGACTGACAAATCCATCAAGCTGCAGTACATATCGCATGCACGTCTTCCCTTTCCACAACAAGGTAGCATATTTATGACCTGATTTGAGATATTTGATCTCAATAGTACACACATTTTTGCAGAATACTGGTAGCCATGCCACATTAATACAAGTCTTAAATCCACCAAAATGTTTCAGTCATGGCTATGATGTTATGAATGAAGCAATGTGTAGCTCAAACAGTATATGTCGAGAAAGGTGCACTAGTAAATTGATTGTTTTAAATACTTATGATATAAGTTAAGAATGTTTATATGCAACGTTTTAATACTGAAACTCATGATTTAAATCTTAACTCTTAAACATGTAATCGAACTTTTCTTCCGGTTGTTTATTTATGCATGATTAACAAAATCCCTGATGCTTGGTAGTTATGATTTTTGTGATTTGTTATCCTAAATTTACACAAAGGAAAGGTCTACGTCTTTGGCAATTTCGATAGATATGTTTGAAGATGCTGATACTTTAGTTCAGTGTTAAGTTCATCTTCTTTTATAGACCTTACCATGATACGAAGCCATGATACGAGTATACAGGAATGTGTTACGAAACTACGATAATTTACTACTGGTGAAATTATACATATGTAAAGGTGTAAAGTAATATAACTGCACTGCTAGAGTCTTGATTTTACCATAAGCAGATAGATTAACACACAATACACTTCGTTTCAATAGCTCAAAGCCTTTATTGTAAATCTACCCTCCATACTTGTAACACCTTGGAGTCATTACATGCGTTGTTGAAACTTTAGCTTGTCAACATGTATGTAGCTATATAGTGCTGTACTTTTCATGCAGAGCATTCCAACATAAATTGAACTTGTTATCTTCGCATTGAGTACGGTGCTGCCTGTTACTATCTACCTTAGTTTGACATCTCTTTTTCTGTGTGAAGTGTGAGGTTCAAAATGCGAAACTTCTAGAAAGCTACTCATCATTTTAGTACCACCTTAGTCTCGTACTTATGAACCCTGGGTGTTTTCCAAGTATCCCTTATATGTTATGTGCCGATGTCCTCCTTTCAAAATAAATTTCGACGCTTTTTTATTCTCCTTTTGGCTATAACAGTTGTAAATCATGTATATATTTTACCATAAATTCAGGATTGTTCGACGTCTCAAGGACACCTTGTAAACCATGTTTCACATTGACCACGCATTGTTAAATTTTATCATAACCGGCTTCCATGGCTGTATGTTTTGGAAACCTATTGTCTGGGCTTCATGCAGTACAGTCAATGAACTTGATTGGCTGTTTTGATATCAGTGAATGCTTGTAATAATGTAAATGATTAGCTTGACTGTCTTTACGTTAACAGGGTCAGTAAGTTGCTCCAATACAGGTTACCGAAGCTGTGCTGTGAGAAATGTAAAACCTATTTGCCCCTATATGCAGAAGTGATTTTTTTTGCTTTATTGGCTCGGCTATGCATACGCACGTACTAACGACACACGCAGTAAAGCTTCCTGGGTTTACAATAGACGCCTGAGTGGTGCAGATACTAACAAATAGTTTGATAATCAGCAGCTTTATATAATATCATTGTGACAGTGAAACAAGCATGACAAACACTCTTATCAAGTTAGATATTTGGATTAATAAACACGTGCCTTATTACATGTTAATAGAGCTCGTCTGGAACCAATTAGTAATAAAATCTTAAACTAGTTGTTGAACAAGTGAAAATACATCAACATCATTTCAGTTGGTGTATGCCTTGAAACTTATCTGCATTCAGTGAGGGTAAAATTCACCCCTTCTCAGGTCTATCAGGACACATTTGACTGCTCAGGATATGACCTTGGCCGTCCAAATATATAGCAGGGTAGCAGGAATCACAGTTATGCAGATAGCGACAGCTCAAGTTTGTAAAAATCCAAATTTAAAATGTTTGGAGTCACTGGAAAGGTATGTATTTTAGAAGAAGTGTAGGCCAGAATTAATAACTCAAATGTTGATCAAGCAACTGAAATATAGGTAAGTTAATAATAACATACTCTTATTATTAGGATCTGGGATATACCAGAGGGTAGAACTCCCTTTAGTATTTCGAATTCACAAAAATGATGATAACGTTCAGCTAAGATAATTTTGACTTCCCTGCAAGCTTCCCACATAAATCAGTTGTGCTATAATCATTTTTTTTTTAATGTGAGAAAATTTGCCTTGTCTACCAAGTTGGTCATGTACTGAACCCTTTTTTCTAGTCTATTGACACAAATATCTGGCACATTGCTATTCCCACCCCTTACATATAGAGCCGGCCTGGCCTCTTCCATTTAACGTGGAAGATCTGAGGCTAGTGTGCAGTGAGACTGGCAACTTTGAATCGATATAACCTATTTTCTTATGTATTTATTTATTTTTTGACAAGTACATTAAACCTATATATTTACTGTTTACTATATATCTGTCACATTTAGTCCAAACGATTGGGTTGTAACCAAGTAAAACACATTCCTTAACTAAAAAGGAAAACTCCAAGTCCATGTGTGAATGAAAATATATATTGATTACGACATATAAACACAAAAGAAAAATCTGTGGGTAAAGACTTAACTAAGGGTACCCAGAGTACCTATGGTTGTGCACAACCCTAAATAACACCACATGTCTTGTCTGTGTTCCTGGTTTGACAATGGCGGCGCCCGTTTGTAATTCACTGGTGCACAGTCTTATGCAAAGTTACTGCCTGGATAGCCGTCCTGGCAGTGAAATACATGGTTGCACAGTCTACTGTATATGTTGACTTTTTTAGAGGCTTGCTTGCACTGGACAACTGCAACAATTTTGTTCTTGTCTTAGGCCCCTGCCCCTCACTGTTTGGAACAAACTCACCAAATAAAAAAGTCCACTGTCATGCTCTGCATGATAAAGTTGTGTGGGCTGGTATAAGGCATATACTATGACCACCAGTCAGCATGTGTGAAGCCACTTCCCTGGACCACACCAGTTGCCAATGTTTTATCACCCCTGTGACACCCCACATTGGCAATACACTGCAATTTCAACCTGTGCCCCTCACTGGGCTGTCTCTACACAGCTCCACTCTATGTTGACTCAGTTGAGAAAGACCAGCCATGTGGCAGTGCAAAATATTTATGTGACTGTACTCATTATTATGCATGACCTGTGACCACTCAATTATAATTGCAAGGTGCAGAATGTATTGGGCTAGTACATATTTGCTTACGTGTTTGCCACAGGCGATATGAGTCTCTAAAATATCAGTTTAAGCCCTGTTGTGAAACTTTTGGCATAGAAGGTAATGCTCGATGTCACAAATTCCATTTCTGATATTGAGATAGAGGTGTAACTTAAGCCACCTTGTTACTATTTAAATGGCATACTATTATCATCCCACTCCATACAAATTAAGTTAATTATTATTGGTTGTATATTCGTTTTTCGTGTTGTTTTCTATTGATATAAGTATATGACTTATAAACTAAATGTTTTAACATAGTGTTGTAGTATTTTTTTTTCAAAGAGCAATATTAAGAAGTTTATACTCCTAAATGACGTCGCAGACGTGTGAAATTTGCAATTATGCGTGTCTTGTGGAAAAGAAACCATGCAGACTCATAGTGTATCTCAGGGTGGCAAAGTGTTATCTCTTGGAGTCTTTCACGTAATCAGCCATTGGTATTATGTTCTCATTCGTTTTTGTTTAAAAGACCAGAATGGAATCTGATATTCTGAGAACACGTCCAAAGATATTTTAATCACTCGGTGAGCGCCCATGCCGAACTTTGCAATTAAAGAATGGGAAAAGGGGCTGCCTGTTCATCAATGAGTACTATTCATGTTTAGGCTGGTATTTTATATTTGGCTAAAAATCCAATGGTTCCAAATAAAGGTGGAAATTAACATCCAACAAAAAGGTTAACTGTGTTTATTGTGTACCAACTTCTTTTTTATGAAACAATATATGCATGTACCATTGGCATTTACTGTTCAAGTTTTCAATACAAGTGCACCATGCGTTGTGTAAACGTAATTTCATCAATAAAGGTTTGAGCTATTTCGCATACTGTGTGTCTCTTTTCTTTTTTGTGGCAATGGTTTCTTGGTCTGTTTAACATAATTTGCAAAGTATTTAATCTCTGAAGAAATCATTTGGTTGTTTGGACAATTTACATGTTTTTCTTTTATAAAAACACGATAGTTATTGCAATGCGTCTCATTTGATACAAAGTGTAGCAAATAATGTAAAGTATATTTCAGATTTGGCTAGCATCTAAATATTGATATAGACCATTATCTTCAACGCCAAAGACAGTGCTTGAAACTGATGCAAATATAGGCTTTATAAAGTCTTTTGATATGACAGTGCTATTTCACAAAAAAAAAAAGTTTGACATAGATTTGCATCAAAGATCCCCGGTTTGCAATGTACACTCTATACATGGTCCATAACCAAATTTAAAATAGCTGGACACATTTAATTTATTACTCTATCTACATTCCACAACCGTCAGTGAAACGTCTGGGTGCCTGTGAGTAGATGAATGCATCTTATGCCATCAGGAGTAAGAATGAGGCTGTGACAGAGATATAGGAGGCATTAATAGTGCGAAGTAGTAAAAAACTTTATTGAAGTAACATCCCACCAAAAACATTATTTAAAGCATGTGAAGAGTATTGTTGTGGCAATGTACATAGGCAAGTTTCGTATAACAAATAAGAGATGACCAGCAGAGCCAAATTGCTGAATCGAATTATCCTGACACGAGTATGTCCAAAACAAGGCACAGCTTTGCATGTTCCTGCTATGGCTAAACGTATTATCTGATAGTATCAAGACCTGTTTAGATATGACATGATGACATTATATATCATAGCCCTCGTTGCATCACTATTTCTTTGCTTTGGGCATGTGTTACTAAAAATCCAGTGGTTCTGTTCCAATATGTTATTTTCTTATACGACATAGCAAAGACCTTGGTCTTAATTATGAAAAATCACAAATCATGTCAACACTTTCGTTTCATATACATTGTGTTTTTTGCATTGTAAAAAGCGTGCATAGATATGAGCAGATGAGGTCTGAATCCATAGGACTATGCAATGATAGCAAATGAGAATGGAGAACACATAAAACATATGTGCAACCAATCCATCCATTTTTTGTCCATTTTTACTTGCATCTTCAACATGAATGGGCATTTACGCTTGTAATTTCACACAAAAGCTGCATGAAGTCATTTTACAATACCCTGTCATTACATCTTGTCACAGGCCCCTAGCCAGACTTCGATTATGGCCATGTTTCCATTCCAAAGGTTTTGCCCTTTCCTCTATACTGACTTATTATACCAAGAAGTTACAAATTCTTTAAAGCATGTACTTACATGTGAGCTACACCATCTCATATATATATTTATGCATTGTGTATGCACATTTCCATTTCCTTGTGTTTGCATGACTGGCAAAAAAGCGGAGTCTTTTTATACACATACATATGTACATAAGTCCCCCTCTGTCTCTGTCTCTGTCTCTGTCTCTCTCTCTCCCTCTCTACATATATATATATATATGTATATATATATATATATATATATATATATATATATATATATATATATATATATATATATATATATATATATATATATATATATATATATATATATATATATATATATATATATATATAATATACATGTTACATTGATATAAATTCTACTAGTACACGCTAAGTTGTGAATTGAATTAAATATTGGCCTTGTATATCTAGGGTTTATTCTTCATGCAAGTTAAAAGTTGTCCAGATCAGCATATGCTCCCACATACGACATTTTCATAGGTACAAAGAGCTTTGAGGCGAATATCCTATCTGGAATGAACCAGGAAGACACACATGTATATATATATATATATATATATATATATATATATATATATATATATATATATATATATATATATATATATATATATATATATATATATATATATATATATATATGTATATGTATAAGAAAGGTGGCTTGTGCTACCAAAACAAGACAACTACAGTAACTGTAAATTTCCATGTTATGACACAATATTTATAGTAGGTTTGTTTTTATTTGATAACAGCAAAAAGCTAAAATGTGGTTCCGATTTGATTAGCCTTTATTTGTGAAGGTATTTGTAGAAGGTAGTCGAGCTCTGCCCCAGTAAACTAAGTACAGTATCACCTATCAGCATACATGTTCAAATATTACAAGGTAATATAACGCGAATATAAAAGCAGAAATAACATCACGACGATTTTAGCTAACTGCAAACTATTTTCAGATAATAGCTGGCTACAAATGTGGATGGAAAAGCGTCTTCTAGAATTTTTATTAGTGCTTGTTATGCAGTACCGGTACTGTACTTCCAAAGGTGATGCCACCGTACATTGTGGGTTTGTTAGATTCACAAAACACATATAAAGAAAATCTGTTGACCGCTTTTCACACACAGCCACACGTGGTAGGAGCAACTCAGTGAAAACAATACAGAATATGGTTGAACCGGTAACAAGTTACCTCCTAATTTTTGCATACCAATGTCACTTCATATTTCTGATCAATGCAGATTTTTGTCAGCAACTTAGGTGGATAAAGGAACGTTCAAATTAACATTTAAATATGCTCGTAGAGGGAGCATCTCTGACATTAAGTGATGAAGTATTCCACAGAGGAGTTGTAGACGGTACAAAAGTTATCCTAAATAAGTATGTACATGTGAAAAGTGATCAGTCGCTAATTTACTCTCCTAATATTTACCTATGGAATTAAGGCTCACAAATAGCGAAGACACAGTCATGTTTCTAGCAATTGTAAAGTAAAGTAAAAGCATGAGATATTTGATTTACACATGTCTTATTTCTTAATGTACAATGCACGGAATTACACAGGGACAACACAATCTGGAAATAGGGCTGTGCCCTGAATAAATCCCTCTCGCGAAGGAAAGACAGAGACAGGACAAAACAATATAGAACAAAAACATGCTTGAGAATAAACAGTCACAAGACACAAACAGATAAAAGGCCTCAAGGTTTTGTTCCTACATCGTTACACTGTAATTTACTACATTGATGTACCTGTATGGACGAATTCAATTACTAAGTCTAAATATAATGAACGTATTTAACCAATGCCTGCTGGTTTGGAACGACAAGTAGTTGAAAGGTATTCATGAATTGCTGAATAATTGCGTACATTATCAAGCAGAGAGCATTTATACGAATGAAACAATACTGTTCGCAGAGCAAATGGGGCAAGAGAAGTGATAGAAGTTTGTAATTTGGACGCAGTACAGTATATTGAGGGCATAGGAAAAAGTAGTGCCACGTATATTGAACAGGTGAGCCGCAGTGGCACAGAGATGTGTTGAGGACACCAATTTTATGTAAATGTGAATTCAGTTGGCTAGCAACCAGATGTAAGCGTGTGTGCTGAACCGATATAAATATGTCGCCAAACTTGCACAGCTCAGGAAAGTTCATACTTTGAGGAACTGGTTGGCATAATTTTGACTGAAAGTGTATTAGAATGTTGCACATCGACAAGTAATCTGTTCCATCATTGAACTGCAGAAAGGAAAAAATATCAAAAAGTTCCATACGAGCCCTTCACTGAGGGAGGTCACAATGTTGGCGTGTAGTATACCTGGGAGCGTCCGGGACAGTAGGAAGTATAGAACATAAATTATCCCGAGCGAATTTTGTTCACCAACTCAAACATTAAGGTCACTTTTGAAAGATCCCGTCTTTTGGCTAATATATGCCATCGAAGTTTTTCGTATAGTTTTGCGTTAGTGGTACCACGCATTGCCCCAGTAACAATGCGAGTAGCATTTAATTGAATACTTTCTAATTTGGTTCGTCAACTGCAGTGCATCCACTCCAAGTGAGGCTGCTATATTAAGAAATTGGTTTAATGAAGGATACATATATTGTTTCCAAAGTCAGCCTATTAAGGGTAAATTGTAGTCTATTCGTAATATTGATCAACTTACTGGCTTTAGCAGCAATTTCATTAACATGATCAGTCCACCTTGGATCGGAGTGCATTGTGACGCCGACATGTTTAAGTTGGTTAAAATTTCTACGACCGTGGTCCTGAAAGATAATCAGAGGATGATAGGGTGAGTTAGTTTTCCGAGAGATAAGCGTGGAGTCTGTTTTGGGGGCATTAAAACTTAATAGCAAATCGTCAGCCCATTGACTGATATCAGAGAGATCAGAATTATTAAATGCAGCCGGCGCATGAAATATTTATGCATCACTTCAAGGCACGGCCTTCCCAGGCATTTCAAAATTTGGGTCTTACCAGATAAATTCATGTGCCAGATAGGTATAAGTCTTCCTTATACTTAACCGTTTTCAAAAAATAGCCTTATATAATACATAGCAGGCGTTTACACAGGTACGGTTTACTCGAAAAAAAAAGAAGGGGAAATAAGAGAAATATGTTTTACAGAGGTATAAAAAAGGAAAAGTCTGAGTATTTCCATGTTAAAATCAAAACCTTGCCAACATCTAACTTCCTTAGGTGAAAGCCATCATTCTAAGTTTCAGTCAAATGTTATTTTGGACATAGATGACCAGTTACTTGAACCAGTTCTATACAACTGTTGCTGGGTCTCTAATTTACCAAATTCCTATCCCTCACCAAAAATATTACAATAAGTCCGAAGCATTTGAAGAATATTACAATCATATTGCTCAAAAAAACAAACAAACAAACAAACAGACAAAACAGAAACGACAACAACAACAACAACAACAACAACAACAACCACAACAACAACAACAACAACAAAAAACCAAACTAAAGCTGGTGTGGACTTTCTGTTCAAAGAATGGAGTAACTTAAATTCCTACAAGAGTACAGGATTAGATGACATTCTCATTAAATCTCTGAAAGATGGAGCAAGTGTTTTTTATAACTCCAATCACTCGCATGTTTATTTTTTCCAGCTTGACTAAAAGAGTCACAGATGAGCACAAGCAGCAAGCGTTAAACCGCAATAATATGAAACACAGAAAACGTGAAGTGGAAAACTAGAGGCCTCTGAGTGTTCTCACAGCTATTTCCATCACTTTGGAAAAAGCTTTACACTCAACTAGAAGGTCACCTTGGTAAGAACCGTATTCTTTATGACTACCAGTCAGTATCCAGAGGGTCATATTCAACACATTCAAGTTTCAATCACCTAACTGACTCTATTAGAGCTAAAATTTCTGTAGACAAGTATGCAAGAATTATCCTGCTTGATTTACATAAAGCGTTTGACACGGTTGACCAAACAATCTTCAAAAAAAAAAAAAAAAAAAAAAAAATTCAGCCATGGGCATTAATTGGTTACACTGGATTCAGTACTTCCCTATTGAAAACAATAGTATCAGTTAATGAAACAGGATAGATCGCCTGACAATCTGGTGTGGTGTTCTTCAAGGGAGCATTTTAAGGCTTTTATTGTTCCTATGCTACATTTATGACTCGCCTACACGTGTCACTTGCAAACTCTCATTATACGCCAATGACGGTGCACTGGTAGTGTCATAGACATATCCTTTTGCCATTGCACAACGTTTAAGCAAGGGACTCGGCATGTGTGTCCAATGGCTCAGTAAAAACAAATCGTCATTTCACATTGGTAAGACAGAATCTATATTATTTGGTTTGAAGAGAATATTGGCTAACGTAATGGCCTTCCGCATGTCTTGAAATGGCTGAGACACGAAACAGACCGATCCTGTAAGATATGTAGGTGCCAGCTGGTGTATGAATGCTCTTAATATCTTCGTGAGAGGGGGTAATAAAAGTTGCAATTATCTGAGGGGAGTCACAAAACAAGAAAGCTCAGAATGTAGGACTACACCACCATCCACCAATTTATGCAGAAATTCCACCATTTTCCTTTTTGGGCCCCGGATTCACTTTCAAATTAACATAATCAAACATGTTAGGCATACTGATTGGTGAGCGCCAACACAAATGATCACAAATATGATCCACAAATGAATAGCGTGTTCAAGTATCGTATTTGTACCTGACGCCTCTTGCATAAGATTCAGTGTTTTTTTTTTTTATATGTGCAGCCTTTCTTGCCGTCACAGGTATGAGACCCTGCCATGTGTAATAATGCAGCCTTACCTTATTCTGAGAACTCGGTTTCTGGCCTTTTCACAACACCTTGTTCATATCTAGATATTGTATATTACAATGCATAACAATATATTCAGGTCCATGCTCAAAAGGTCTCTTCCTGAGAGAGGAGGTAGAGAAAGCAGCGGGACACTTATTGAGACTCCTGGACCTTCCGTTCTTCAACAAAATTCAAATATTGTTGCGAGATATTGAAACATTTAAAATTGAAAATTGTCGTCATAACAACCATGAATATACAATAATATGATTTCATAATATATGTTAACAGCAAAAACTATCCACATATTGATATTTGGATGTGCAATTAAATAATTTTGAGATATCTCAATTCAAACTTGCGAATATTTCAAATAAACTGTTCATCAATACTATAATGTATATATTATTAACACTTTATCAAAATCACGGTTTGTTATCCTGTGTACCAATATACCAGACTGGGTTTAACCAAGATGGATGCAGGATTAAAGGAGCCTTTCAAAATTACTGAACATTTTATCTTTATACAGCAAAGCGACATGTGAAATATTTTCGACTAGATACGTAGCCTTCTCTATGTAACTTAATGAATAAAATGCAATGCATGCGAACTGTTTGCCTATTAACAAGTATGATTTGATGTCATGACGCCAATGCTTCTTATAACGTGGCCCTGCATCACAGAGTACTTGAGTTATTCGCTCAAGTTTCTTTCCTTCAATTTGTTAAAATGGAAAAAAAAACCTGTGAACTGTAACAGATTTTGTTTCACACTTTTACATTATTATGGTGTTATTAAGGTGGCTCATTGGTGCCAACCTAATGGTATGTTTTATCTCGCAATTACGAGATAATATCTCGAGATAACGATCTCGTAATTACAAGTCATTATCTCGTAATTGCGAGAAAGAGAATAGCATCAGGTTGGCACCAATGAGCCACCATACCTTAACACGTCTCTCTCTCTCTCTCTGTCTTTCTCTCTCTCGACCGTATCTCTCTCTTTCTCGATCATATTTCTCTCTCTCTCTCTATCTTTATCTCTCTCTCTCTCTCTCTCTCTCTCACACACACACAAACACACACACACACACACGTAGCTCTCAGAAAATGCTATTTAGGCCACAGACTACAGTTATAAATCCTTCTATTTTTCATATTAGCATTTTTCAGTCTAAAGAAATCAGCATTTTGGTATTTTGAAATTCCGTGAACGGCATTTAACAGATAAAATTGTCAGAAAAATATGGACAGAATTTTGTCATACAATTCCCAGCTCGTTAATTTGTGATAATTGAAATACGAAACAACACCTGGATGTCAGCTTTATACAGGTGTATGAACTGTGCTCTTGCCAGGGTCACATCATTGTCCTTCCCCACCATAAAGTTCCCACCTGGCCTGGAAGACAGTGCACTTATATGACCACCAATGAAGCAACTCTGCGATGCAGTAAACCTGACTTAGCTAAGTTTATTTAAACAGAAGCTACAGCATGCTGAAAACACAGTATTTTCACAATTACGGACTATCTCCGTTGGGATGCGCAACCAGCCAATCACAACTGTGGTCTGTAACCTTTATCCTGTGTGTTTAGATATATATGTACTGGTCTACATGTTTAAGCCATACTAACTGAGCGGGTTAACATTGCATTTCCAGGAGACACAATCTTGTCATTGAGCCTATACTTTCAGGACTTTTGAAATTTTAGAGGAGACATATTTTTGAAAACTCTTATACTTAAATATCATTTTTGCTAATCATTTTGGCTTTTTCTGCATATACAGTTACAGTAAACATTCTGATGTGATGATGGTAGGGTCAGCATTGATATAAGCATTTTGTTTATCCACTGATTTATTCATGTACTTGCTTATCTATCTATCTATCTATCTATCTATCTATCTATCTATCTATCTATCTATCTATCTATCTATCCATCCATCCATCCATCCATCCATCCATCCATCCAGCCAGCCAGCCAGCCAGCCAGCCAGCCAGCAAGACAGCCCTCCCTCCCTCCCTCCCTCCCTCCCTCCCTCCATCCATCCATCCATCCATCCATCCATCCATCTATCTATCTATCTATCTATCTATCTATCTATCTATCTATCTATCTATCTATCTATCTATCTATTTTTTTGCTTATTTGTTTGTTTGTTTATTTTATATAATTTTTTTTTCTAAAAAAGGCATACAATGCACTAAGGTACGTTATAAAGGTCACTAGTTCCATTGATTACCAAACATAATGTTCATGTAGTTTCAGTATACAATAAGTGAATATATAAACCGTACATTTAAAAATCACAACTCGCTTTTAAAGTTAATATTGAACCCTTGTTGTTCAAGTCTAAAGTGGGCATCAAATAAAAGCGAACATATGCTTGGTATGATGGCGCTTTTTAGACAATTTTTTGAAACAGAGAATTAATTGAGTTCACGGTTTGTTTTATTTTGTTTTGTTTTTTGTTTGTTTTTGTTTTTTGTTACAAAAGTGGTGTCTAGGTGGTTCACTTTTAAATGGTCTTTTTTCCGGACTGCTATCAACACTGAACATTTATTTGCGTAGCAATGTTGTCGCAGTAACCAATTATTTGAAGCTTAACAAAGGAGTGATCCAAATGTGTGGCTATTGCAGACTACTGCTATCTGTGACATAACTTCTAACTTATGTGATATAAAGCTGATGTACAGGAGTGCAACTCGGCATATGTCTAATTCATGGCAACCACCATGTAAAACTAAGCACACAAACACATATATGTATGCACATATATATATATATATATATACATATATGTATTGCTTCCTCATGTTCTAATTATCGATCCTTTCAGATGTATAAGACAACGATATCATATACATTTCATTAGGATTTTACGAGATAATATGAATATTTATTATTATTGTTAGGTTTGGAGCAAAGGCCTATGAGGCATGTGGATTGTAACAAACTAGACAGTGCCCACCGCTCCTTACAACATCTCTCGCCTCAAAATGTGGTGGGCAGATATAGACTGTTTGGAAACAGGGTTGAGAAGCCCAACGAAGAGAATCCACTGCAAGTACTGGAACTCCGTGAATACTGGAGAAGTGAAATATCAAATGTCGAGTCGCTCCAGACAACAATCTCTACATTTTTAAGATGTTTTGCCTGGGACGGATACATATCGTGAATAACGTTTCACTACTTTTGTATCTGTTAAATTGTCAATTACTTAATGAATTTGTGAAAAAATAAATAAATCAGGACAAAAGCTCTCTGCATGGATGTTATTAATGTTGACCAAACGTTATGTATTAAGTGTATTGACATGATGATAATTTTTAGCCCTGTGTGTGTGTTTGTATCCCATAGCCTATGTAGTTAGCAACAGATTTGTCAGAAATAGCCGTTGTCATATCCTTAAACATCAACTAAAGCACTTCACATATACAAGCCCTACTGTATTCTTGCTACATTTCCGACACAATATGCGACCCGACAAGTCAAAGGAGCGTCTTTTTAGAACGTAATATTGCTTGTGTACAAATTCTAGCATAGAAATATACATATACGCACTTTAACGAATGAGGAATGTCACTCATATATAGCAGTTGCAAGTTTATTGCAAATTGAGTAGGTTCAAGGGTCGGCGTTCTTGACGCACTGGTGTTACTTGAAAGCCACATTTAACATCGGCCAATTGATGAATCTCTAATCTTAGGGAAACAGCTCAAGTTAATATATATATATATATATATATATATATATATATATATATATATATATATATATATATATATATATATATATATATATATATATATATATATATATATACACATATATGAATGTGAATGGCACCTGGGAAAAATGAGACACCTTTTTAAGTGACTTTCACTCATTAGCATTATTTTGAAAGTGAGTGTTGTTATTTCTAACACGATGGGCCACATAAAGGTTCTTTATTGCGTCAGTTGTATCAGTGCTTAATCAGGACAAGGCCCGATACATACATACATACATTCATACGTACGTGTATTTTCTTTCAAAACATCCCCAACGTTTAGGTAACATTAGCTTATCGATGGGAACATCTTGCCAATTGAACCTTGTTAAACATAGATTACTAACTACTGACACCATATATATATATATATATATATATATATATATATATATATATATATATATATATATATATATATATTTATATATATATATGTATATATATATAAGGTGAATCCCATGGACCATGTGCAATGCAATTCTCCATCCCTTCCTATCTCTCTGGCCGTGAGGGACAACACTTTAATTGGAAATATCAGCACCCCAATCAGGCGATTTTGGCCATAGTTTCGCTGTATATTTAACGTTCCAAGTGAACAAATACTTCCTTTGAATAACAATTAATCATCTTGTAAGATGTTACAATTATCAAATTCAAATTACCTTGCAGTTGAATGCAATGAGCGCGAGAAAGCGGAGTACATTGATGTCCCTGGTCCATATCACGTAATTTGTCTAGATCGTTGGTGGCGAACTGCAGGATGCCATGAAACTGGTCTAGCTGTCCCTCTGAGCAACCCACACGGTGTTGATATTTGGAATCTGATGCCTAAAGAAACTGTGTAACGAAATATGACGAATCTCAGACATCTTGCCGATAGGAATGACGGAAATGAAGACTCTATGTCCAAGTTATTTTGTTATGGAAAAATTGAAACAAGTAAGTTTATGTCTTGAACATTACATGGATCTTCCTTTTATGAATATGGCTTGATTTCTCTTAGATACCTGTTGCTGCCCCCATTCTCATGACCTAACATTTTTCTTTTCTTGTAGAGAAAGCTGTCAAGTATATAATTATGGATATGTTGTTTCTGTATATAAGATGGGGTGCTTTTGCATTATGTCGATGGCATTCAATTACTGGTGAAGACACCGTACCTTTATCTTATAGAAGCACCGCACAAAATAGTCATGTGTTTGATGCTTTGGATCATGTCTAAAATCTCATACTTGAAACAACTCAACTTCATTGTAAACAGTCCTTATGTGCCTGTCTGTTCGATACTATGTGGATTGTCAAATGCACTGAATATATTTGTCCAGACAGTGGGACGTCCCTTTCCTTCAAAGGTAGTAAATACATTGTGGTAGATGTGGGACCATCTGGCATAACATGGAACGCAGCTGAGGAAGATTGTCAGAAGAGAAAGGGGCATTTAGTGTGCTTTGAAAGTGAACAAGAATAGAATCATATATACAATAAAACTGGTACTCTAACGTTAATAGGTGAGTCACAACAATCCAATATGTACACCAAAGTACTGAACTTGGAACTATATTGTTTGTAAATTCAACGACCGCAAACGACCAGCGTCTTTCAATCCCAAGCTATGCTTTAACACAGCACACAGATTCGGGATCTTTTATTGCAATGGCAAGCATGTTAAATATCGTGATTCGCCTGTAAAGGGTCAGCAAAAAAGCAAAGAGAATAGTCTGTCCACCGATATAGCCATGATTATACTAACCGAGTTTCACTTGACCTTTGAACTTGTCATTTAAGTTCAAATTGCTTTTAATACAAGTGTCAATGCTTTTGTGTCTTGAAACAGTTCAATCATATACTATACACTGCACAGAAATTGATGTTTATGTCCCAAGCCCTGTAAATACAGACAAAATCATACAAGTGTCTGAAAATGCTTTTCCTGTGTATATATTTTATCTACATATTCATATATGTCTCCTATTTAGTACTTCCAGTGCAAGAAAGTTTGTCTTCATGCTATAAGTATTAGTGTTAAATGAGTATTCTCAGTATCATCTGCGACAAATTGGCTGTCAGAGATCACAAAGAAATACACTGAATAAAAAATCCTTACACGTTTCCGAAAATCGCATGATATTTCGAACTTATGTACAGAGATACAGGACGTCAGCAACTTCTTATGACTCATGGAACGGTAAACCTTCATACTATTTTTTTTATGTATATTACCGAGCAGGATTTCAGAAGACTTTCACAAAATAGAGTTAACGTGGCAACTTCAACACTACTATGTTGAAGAATGACAAATTTGTCCTACCTTAGTCTTTACTATTCGGTCGTTTATTAATTGCAAGTACTCTTGGTCATCTATCCAAGAGTCTGATATGTTACTGATATATTCTATTGCAAACGTATAATATGTTTTTCAAAAATTATATGTCATAAATCTTAGTGCTTCTGAGCTTTCTGCTGAATGTTGGAGCACAATATGAAGACTTAGATTCAGATTCAGAGTGCCTTCTTTCAACCAATAGAGTTAAGTGGGCTCTATCCAAAGAAAGTAAGGGAATTTTCAGTGGTGTAACTTTTTTATCATGGCTTTCAAAATTATCCACAAACTCCATTTTGGTCAACGAATGCTCCATAAGGGAAATTCCAAAACATTTTTGATATTTACAACACTAGCACACTGGTCTTGTTTTTCTCTACCACGGGCTACGGAATTTGAAAACCTAAGGCTTTTTTTTTTTTTATTTTGTCATTGAGCAGTGTGTTGAGCTATGAAAGTAAATCATAATTACAAGGTGAATTAGATATTCACTAAATGTAACATTTCACTTGTACTCTTTCACACGTTGAATTCTAAAATGAGTTCAACATTTACTTAAGGCATAATTGAATTATTTAATGTACCATATAATACTTAGGGAATGACTACTGTCACCACTCATTATACTTACCAAATTTACCGCCCAAAAGGAAATGAAATCAAACAATTGGTTTAGGCATGCTACTTTTGTCCAACAAAATCCATATGATGATCTGCAACAGTATAACATAACTGACAGGCAAATGAGCAAATCACTAAATGTAATTTCATTTACATTCGTTCACATGTTGTATTCTTAGATGAGTTCAACATTTATTAAGGCATAAATGAATTATTTAATGTACCATATGTATACTTAGGGAATTACCTCTGCCACCAATTATAGTTACCATATTCACCACCACTTGGTAGTTACCAAATTCACCACCAAAAAGGAAACAAAATAAAACAATTGCTTTAGCATGCTACTTGTATCCAAATCAGTAAAACAAAACCGGACACCTGGAACTACTTTTCTTGCAAAACTCCCTAGCAAAGGGTATGGTCCAATTTGGTCATTAAATGCGACACTACATTTGTTCACTGAAGCCATGAAAAAGGCAACTGCTCATCTTTGCATGTGCTGTCACGCTGTAAGTCTATTCTGAATGGCTATATGACATCATTTGAAAAACGTCATGAAACAAGGGAAGGCAAGACCAGCTGGTGGCTCTCGTTCATCATTGAATGATAATCTTTTTGTAAATCTAGGAGAACGGCGTCACATTCAAAACACAAAGGCTTCACTTTAAGTACGCTTTTGCTTGATAATTGTTTGATAGCGAATGGGAGAACAAATATCCAAAGGAGCATGGCATGAATTGAAACGGGTCACCAGTCGGCAAAAGACTCGTTGTGACCTGTTTGAAAACCACATGCTGCCTAAATCTAATACCCATGCTGCAGGCATCAGAAATACTATTTCTTTTTCTACTACAAAGAACTTCAGAACAGCCTACTGTATTGTATTTGTTTTGCAGATGAGTATCCACTTTCTTGAAAGCACCATCATTTCAGGCAACTAGTACGCTGTTATACACAGAAACAAAAGGAGATGCGGGTTGAACCTTTTTTCTTTAACAAAATTGTAAATTGTCCAACAGATATTAATTGTAGCAGTCACATGAATTGAATGATCAAGCCAATACTTTAAATGTGTCAGATCACTTTTACTTTTAACTAAAGTGAAAGAAGAACTGCAGCAGAGAATTAAGGGTATGTGTTGGAGTCTGACTACTATTTCAACTACAGGCTTGAATGACCAGGCAGTGGAAGGAAAATTTCGTATGTCATGTGGGATTGAAATGAGTTTTTCACAATGGGCCATAAACAGACTAATTCAAGTGGACAGGGTAGGGCCACAACGCTGGAGAGGAAATGAGTTTACTGACTGTGTGGCTATGACAGAGGAAGGCTGGCATCAGATTCTTTGTCTGGCAAAATATAAAGCTATGTATGTCTGTGAGCTTGCCTTCAATCATGGTAGGAATTGAATATAATTTGGCACATTATACCAAAGTAAGCTGCCCTTTCCATATCTTTTCTTTTCATGCATGTATCACAATAGGTTATCTCTACCATCTGAAAATTGTGTTCTTCACAAAGCAAGGTGCTGAATGATATGTTCATAATGATATTGGTTTGCATTTTTGTCTCTTGGCCCTTAAAATGTTTCATCGTCTCATACAAGAATGATGACATTTGATGAATGCCATATCCAGATAAGATATATTTGTTAACATCAAGCAAATTCTTAGTAGATTTACTAGAAATTGTGAAAGTGGATGCATGAGTCAACATTTAATAACCTTTTGTCATTATATCAAAATCACATCCCAGTAATCTTTAAGTCTTGTGAAGGAAACCTATTTGGATTAATTTTTCTTTTTCTGCTGGATTTCTTTTCCCATCTTGCCCGACGTTTGTGAGTCAAGTAGACCTTTGAATGATATTAAAGTGAATTAATGACCGAAGGAGCATTAGAATCAACAAGATACTATGGAAGCATATTCTGCATGAGATGTGAATATTCTCAAACAATTAAAAGTATATTTCCGGGGGGGGGGGGGGTTGTGCAGCATTGGTTTTCTTAGCTTAGCTGACTCTTTCAACAGCTAAGCTGATAAGATCAATACGATCCATCATTTAAAACTGTTTCAGGTCTATCCATCTATTGTACTATCATTCATCATACATTCATAATTTGCACTTTCAGCTTAGCTGAAAACATTTTACCCACCCCCACATTCTGACAAAAGATTGTGAGTGACTTTCAAAGAATTTATTTTAAGAACCACTTTTAGTAAAGTCCACCTAGCCATCCTGCTTTCATATTTTCATTTTTAGCTTCTCTCTGTTTATCGGTCCCAACATCCTCTTGTAACTGGCGTTGGTATACTTTGAGTACCTTCGACCAAGGCTTTTCAAGGGATTTTGCTCAATTAATTTTTTTGCTCCTCTCCACTACTGATTTGCAAAACAATATAACGTCTTTTTGATTCGTTGTTCAAAATTTGTCACCAGGGTTTTTCATTTAAATTCTCCAAAACCGTCACTCAGGTTACACTGAAATGTGGTAGAAAATATCCAGGGGGTGGACAAACAAAGTTGTATAGCAGGGTGATGATGCTATGGATCGTTGCATTTTGACAGAACTGCTTTTTTGTGCTAATTGGTCAATGCATAGATTCCCATTCACAAGGACAGTCTTTGGGATTTTGCACTTTCAACTTCTTCAAACCTGTCAGTCAGACTTGGAACTTGTTGAGCTATATCGCGGGTAGGTCTCCAAAGACTTTATACAACAGATCAGGCTATTGTGATTTTTGTACTTTAAATAGTTATATTTTGTTTCTGTCAATTTTTTGGGGGACCTCAAAAATTCATCCATAAACCAATTGTCCAGTTGCTTGGAAACACCAAAGGAACCAGTCTTGGTACCTAATACCTTTAGTTCTTCAACAGGGACCCCATAATAAATATTGCGAAGTCCACGTATCCACAAAGATCTATTTATTTAAAATGGGACACAAATATTTTCTGCTGTGCATTCACATGTAATCAGACTTTGACCCATTAGAACACTTCAATGCTGCTAGTAACATTCAAGATGGCCACTATTACCAGAGCCTTTTTTTATTCTGGCACAATTATGTATGAGCTTTTTAACAGCTGAGCAGAGTTTGATTACGCAATGCGAAACCTTGTTGTATGTTGCTTAGTAAACGGTTCACAGAAATAGATATATCTGCCCCAGTAATTCGCAATACACAATTAATCTTAAGCAGCGTAGGTAGCTGCAAACCAAATATTGCATTGAATACTTAGGAATGTGCATATTTTTGAAGTCGTACAGAATAGCGCTATGTTATTTGTATTGACACGCATGGCTATGGAATTTCATTGGAATTGGCTCACTTAGCTTGATTTATCTTTCTGTATGTCAAACGTAAGTAATTGTGGCATACAGATAAAAGACACTTTGGAATTACATTGTCAGTTGACCTTTATTCCGCCATTTGCTCCAGATGGTGAGAGAGATGCACTGCAAGTTCATAGCGAAATTCTTACAATAATCTTAGGCGTTTTTTATACACATTTATATTTATATTTGATACACATATATTTCACAAATACTATCACGTGTGCACAAAATTACGAATACACGTTTAAACACAAACAACGTGTATTTGACCAATATAAAGTTACATGAAATATTTAATATTTAAAACATTTAATACACAGAATATATAATTACAATCTGACTATTTCAACGTATCAAAAACCATTAGAGGCAATAATACGAAGAAGCCAGTTTGTGATGATAATTTCGTATGGAATTTACTGTAAATTAATAAATAATATTCTCCACGTAAATCTACGTGTTTACGTGGTATATAATGTAGAAATTCAACCCACACGATAAATAAATATGCTCGCGGCGCAATGATGTGTGCTTCCGCAAAATACCCAATTTATCTAGAAAAACATATATATTCTCACTTACAGAACTGAGGGGTCTCGTGAGCCACCAACTTTAATCCATAGCACAATACAAGGTGGTATTAGCAAGCTCGGTCCTGGGTATGCAGGAACAGGATAACATGACTGCATGCCTGGAAGGTCTTATATATCACCCTTCATCCGGGGTATTCAAAACAGGACTTATGATTGGCCGAAGCCATAACAAAAACTCGTTACATCGGGTAGCAGCAGGCAAGATAACATTGTTAACCTGCAAAATGCTTAAAAGTATAGACCGTCACTGCCTGCCTAAAAGTGCCCTTGTAATGTTGAAAAATGAGGGAATGATTAATAAATTCGCACACAGCGAACTGTTCGCGACACTCCCCAGTCCTGAACACATGATAATTGTTCTGAAGTAAATAAATATAATAAGAATACTGCATGAATAAATGCACAATTTCCACACAAATATCAATTTTAATCATAACATGAATAATGCATGATAAGGGCTCTATTTATAATAGAATCCAAACATGACACAATTTCCTTGTATCTATGTTATATATATATATATATATATATATATATTGTATATTTTGGTGTATGCTTGCAGATTTATTTAGGTTTAATTTTTGCCATTTTCTAAATAGGGGGAGCGCTCCTCAGCCACTCACAACATCACCTATGGCTACCAGGGCACAGAGGCCAGCTGCACAGAAAAACATTTTCCGCCCAAACACAGCTAAGAAAATATTATAAATCCTTACTGGTGAACCTAAGCACTAGGCCTCTTCATATTACGAGACAACGACTCGGCAGATTAAAACTACCAAAGCAATATATTTCACCTAAGGAAAAACCTCACAACCACGTCACAATGCGTTTATATTACGCACCGTGAAAAATAGCAAATAACATATCAACATGTTGGATATAACACACACCATATTTTGTATTATATAAATATCACAATAGATGATTAATCGTCCAGTTCCAATCTCACAATTTGAGTTATAGGTCGTACGAACTTTGTCATGCGAGTTTTCACACGCACAGACCTTACAACCCCGTCAGAGCTTGGATAAACATCCTCCACAATGGCAAGAGGCCACAGGTTCCTGGGCAGCCCTATGTCAATCACCAGGACCAGCTCCCCAGTCTTGATGTTCTTAGGCTTAATACACCACTTTGTCCTCCTTTGCAACTGCGGAAGATATTCTTTCAGCCACCTTGCCCAGAATTCTGAGGCAAGGTGCTGAACAAACTTCCAGCGCGCTCTGTAGACATCAGAGGTGCTACCTGTCCCGGGAGGTAAAGTGGAACCCTGCCGCAAAATTAGCAGATGATTAGGTATCAAGGGAGTCAGATCTTGCGGATCCTGGCTGAGTTTTGTCAACGGGCACCCATTTATGATGGCCTCAACCTTACAGAATGTGCTCGAGATAACCTCATCAGTGAGGTTACTATGCCCTCCGAGTATGGGCCTAAAAACTTTTTTGATGGTTCCGACCATACGTTCCCAAACGCCACCCATATGGGGGGTTGAAATGCCACTCAACATGCCGAGAAACGGGATAGTCCCTTAAAGTCGACTTTGAGTGCCTTAAAAAGGCCTGGCGAAGCTCTTTCTCGCCTTTGATAAAGTTCCCGCCTCGATCTGAAAACACTTTTGATGGCAACGACCTTTGTGAAACGAACCTTCTAAAGGCGTTCACGAAGGCATTGGCATCCAGCAAATGCAACATTTCAATGTGAACAGCTCTCGTGTTTAAACACGTGAATATACATGCGTACCTTTTCCTTGTGGTTCGGAGCGCCTTGCTCTCAAATGGTCCGACCGCGTCCAGCCCTGTATTAGTGAAGGGAGGGAGAATGGTCTCCTAGCGTTCCAGGGGCAGATTAGTCATATATTTGGTCGACGTTCTGGCGTACATTTTTTTACAGAATACACAACGCTTCAACACGCTTCAGGTCATGACCCTTTGATAGGTCGGTAACCTCCTGATGATAAACATAGCGTTGAACATGCCTGAATTAGATGACGCCTGCGTGTTCAAGCTCATGTAGCTCCAGACAACCACGTGAATCAGTGAGCCCGACTTTTGTCTTGGTAAAGCTGCGAATCCAAGCAATGCTTTTAAGAATTTTCTCCCATGTTGAGAAGTGGACGCATATTTTCTCAACCCAGGATATACGAGTCTCATCAACAGTAGTAGAGTGGACTGGCTTCGCCTCGGGGTCGTCCTCCGGCAAGCTGTACACTTCAGCCATGGGAAGCTTCCAGGAAGGTGTGTGCACATTTTACCACGACGGGCCATACTTCCACAACTCAACTGTGTTAGATGTTACATCATTACCTGGGCGAGTCAAGAGATCAGCTGTATTGCCAGCAGAATCAGCAGTCTGAAGGGGCCGTCAGTTGTCTTATAACAGCAACTCTGTTCTCTACCAAAGTACAGACCCTACATACTTCATTTGTAAATTATCCTAGGACAATCATGGAATCCGTCCACAAAAATACGGGAACAGAAGATAAATCCAATTCTGAACGCAAGATGGACAATATTTTGGCAGCTTTGATCGCAGCCTGTAACTCAAGCCTGAGTATAGTGCAACCCTTAATAGGCGCGACAAGACTCTTACTCATGATGAGCCTGCATGCTACCTCACCTTGGATTTTAGTACATTTGAGAAATGCACATGCGCCTTATGAGAAGGTCGCGACATCCATGAAGATATGATATTCTTGTGCTGATCGATTTATCACGTCTGCATTGCCAGAGCCTCGATTGCATGTCCGGGCCTCGTTACAGGAGCCAGGGAAGTTAAAGCACAGACTTCAATACCAGCAGCAAGTGACGGACCTAAAAAGCCCGACTCCCGTGCCCCGAAGTCTCTGCCACGTTGTATCACTCCCGGAACAAGGTATGTGGTTGCTTCTTGTTCACGCAAACACAACATTGGTGTCAGAAGTTTCAACGGGTCGCTTGATGTAATAATTTTGTCGGTTTTCTGACAAAATATGGACATCGAAAGTGACGGTCATTCTGGTGTAATACTAGACACACGCTGAAGATTACTCACTCGGAGGATCATCGTGTATCACGATCGTAATTTCATTACTTCCAGTGCGGGTTTCTGTGCTGTGAATGCTATTGACGTGGTTTTCATGTTTCTGGAAATCATAATTCTTAATAGCAATTGTGGTTGGAACTTTTTGACGATTACTGTCAGTGCAGATGGAGAAAAACACTCGGATTTCCCAAGATATGACGTCAAGCGGCATGCAAATGAGCGTCGCTAAAGAAACATGCTAGACAAGTGGGGGTGGTCTGATTATTTGCTCTCTTGTGAAGTTATGTACAGTGAATTTTTGGCGTTGTAGCTCGAATTATTTCCCTTTATATCAAGAGATCTATTCGTTTAAATCTCGTTTGTAGAATAAGGGAAGTGTGAGCTGTGGATTTTTTTTCTTGATTGCTTTCACGAGAAACAGAAAAAAAAAAGAAAAAAAAGAGGAAAGTGACAAATCATTTCTCTTTCACTCTTGCACAGCTTGAGCAATAATATTCTGATTGCTTTGTTGAAGTTAATTGTATTATGGAACAATTTTGTTACATTTTGTGTTGTATTCCAAGTGTTGTGCGCATAGTAAATAATACTTGTATGGAGATTCAACATTTGTGAAGCAATAATATGCAGCAGATTGAACATTGATTGATTGATTGATAATTTATGGTGTCCTCCTGTGTTGACTTGAAACAATATATTGATATGTACATATTCACTTATTGGTATGCCAACAGTGATTTTTAATTGTGACGGATTTCTGTTACAATTTTGTTTGCATATACAACTTTCTCATTTGTGACAGACTTTCTGTTACAATCATTCTTGGTGCATTTACATTGGAAAAACACTTCTTTCAATAGGTCAACCATTGTTAACGAGGCTACTGCTGAGGATTTGAGGGTGCTGTGGAATATTGGCGAGGTGAAGTCCAAGTTCATAGTTGAAAAACGTCAACAACTGGGTGGTGCATTCACAAGAGAAACTTTGTTGGGCTTGACTGAGCACAAGATTGGTGCTATGTTTGCAACCTTGTGCAATGAAGGTAAAATGGATTTTGGGCATAGTACCTCAATGCAACGAATGGAGCACATGATGGAGAAGCTTTTGAAGCACCAAACAGATGCCGATGTGTTCATGCATAGGTATACCAAGGACACTGATGACAAAATTGATTATCTGGCCAAGTCTATTGGTGATAGATTGGATAGATTGGCAGAAAGTGTCACCGATTTATTGGAAAAAACCACAGTGTAGGAAACAAGGCAGCATGAACATGTGGTAAGTGATCAGTTTGGGGATGTAGCTTCACATGGATTTAGATTAACGGTAGAGCCAGAGCAACTTCTGACGGCACCACCATCTGTGTCATGTGAAGTTAAGTCTGCCACGCGTGATGTTAAACCAAGTCCGCGTAGTAATGTATTGAATGCTATTGATGCATTGACTACAGATAATGTATATGGTGGGGCAGTGCCAGGTAATTCAGTGAAGGGAGGTTGTCCAGATAACCAACCAGATACGTCACTGAAGACTCCAGGTAGTCGTGTTGCTAGGTCCAGTGCTTGGGTGGGGCCTTCTCCGCCCAAGGCTTCAAAGTTTGATGGGGATCAAGATTTGAGGCCTTTCTATCTCCAGTTTGAGCATATGGCAAAGAAGTATAGGTGATCGGACGAGGAGAGGTTAGACAGACTAGTTGAAGCTTTAAGGGATAAAGCTCTCAAATTGTATAGCTCCATTAGGGACAATGATAGAGAGGATTATGGTAAGCTGGCGGCTAAACTCAACAATCGTTTTGGCACACAAGATCCACCTGTAACCATCTGACGTAGATTGCAAACTCTTAGACAGCGAGAGGGTGAGACGTTGGAGGAGCTGTCTGAGCGATGTCAGCAGTTGACAATGGATGGATTCCCAAACAGCGAGGAGAGTTTTTTGGATTCAATAGCTGTAGATTCATTTTTGAAGGCAGTGTCCGACAAAAAGGAGGCATTGGCTTCCCTTAAGTTAACTATCCACAGCCATGCGATAGTGTATGGGAATTCCAGTCCCAAGTTTCACATGCGACAGATAACGGATGAAGAGCATCAGGTCAGGGCATTGTCGTATCCGCCACAGAAGCCTCGAGTGTCTCGGGCAGATCAAAACAAGGAGCATAGAGAAGAATTGGACCGGATACTAAAAGGGAATCAGGAGATCATGCGGGGTTTGCTAGAGGAAAATAGGCATTTTACGGCATCGTTGCTGGCCAGAAAATCAATGGCTGACAAAAAACCAGTAGTCGAGCCCCCGTCATGAAGATTCAATATGGCCACTGTGCAATGCCATGGGTGTCATGAATATGGCCCCATGATTAAGGACTGCAAAAAGAGATCTGAGGGATCAATAGCCAGATCACCACCATCCTCTCCCATGCTTCAAAAAGGACTAGTTCCCCACCCACATTCCCAAGAAGGATGAGTTCGCCGCCAAAAAACTAGGCAGGGTTGGAACGGGTGGTCAACTTCCGTTTCATTGTACAAGTAGCGACCATTTTGTTTCCTCACCGGCGGTGAAGAAGTCAGACATGCTGACTTCTGAGAATGATTAGTTTTCATTACCAGTTGGGTTGAGGGAAATAAATATACGATTCATAAACAATGGTGTGAGTATGACGGTTCCTGTTTGTGTTGAGGATGTGGAAGTGGATGGAGTTGTAGACTCAGCAGCACAGGTAACGGTCATGAATGAGGAATTGTTTCGTCGTCTGAAAGTGAGGCCAAAAGTTTTGGAAGAAGTGAAGCTAAAGGGGGCAGCAAAAGAAGGTATGATGTTGGCCAAACGAGTCCAAAGTGTACCATTAATGGTAGGTAAGTGTGCATATCATTGGGACATGTATGTGGCTCCTATTACTGACAGTCTTATTTTGGGACTTGATTTTTTGAGGGCACAACATTGTAAGATTGATTTTGAGTGCTGTTTTTTACAAATTAGTGAGCAACTCATACCCGCCAACATGAAGACTAATGGGGAAGAGGCTTTTAGTGTTGCAAGGGTTACTCTAGCAAAGAAAGTCGTTGTTCCACCAAACAGCGTAAAACAGGCCAGATGTGTCACTACAGCTACTGGTGATCACGAATGTGTTGTGAGTCCTATTGGAGACCATGCAGGGTTGTTTGTTCCTACTTTGTTGGCCAAGGCTGCTTTGCACATTGTTATCCCTGTTGTTAATTTGTCTGACAGGTTTGTAACTTTGAAGTCAGGTCATTTTATACGCAACTTCCTTCCTTGTGACCAGGTAGTAATGTCGGAGTCTACTGACGTTGCTCCTGGAGATCGTGTGAATTGTGCTCAAAACGATAAGTTTGCTCAAGTGTGTCAGGTCAAGACCAAAAACAGTGAGAAGTTCTTTGAATTGCCAGATTGTCTCCAAGGACTTATGGATCGATCAAGAGTGAATTTGAAAGAAGCTCAGCAAGATTTACTCCAGGAATTATTACTGGAGTATGACAATATTTTCTCGCGGGGGGATACTGACTTAGGGTGTTTTTGACCCATCTAGCATCGCATCAATACAGGCGATGCAAATCCCATTAAGTCGCGTATGCGAAGCACTCCATTAGGGTTTCATGATGAGGAAGAACAACATCTGAAAAGTTTCTTGGAGTGTGGTGTTATTACATCATCTAACTCAGAGTGGGCTGCTGCGCCAGTTTTGGTTCGGAAAAAAGATGGATTGGTTCATTGGTGTATTGATTACCGTAAGATCAACGAGGTCACAATAAAAGATGCTTACTCGCTTCCATTGATTGAGGAGTGTATTGATACCTTGAGCAGCAGCGTGTTTTTTAGTGCCCTTGATATGGCCTCCAGGTATTATCAGCTGGAGATTGACGAGCGAGACAGGCATAAAACAGCCTTCCTAACGAAGTTTGGATTGTTTGAGCATTGTCGGATGGTATTTGGCTTGACAGGGGCACCGAGTACTTTTCAATGGGCAATGCACTTAGTGCTCAGGGGCTTAACATGGCGTACCGTGCTCTGTTATCTGATGATTTAGTTCTCGTAAGTAAAGATTTTGAGGATCATCGTCAAAATCTTAAAGAGGTATTTGATCGGTTTCGTCAATACAATCTTAAGCTAAAGCTGAAGAAGTGTCATTTGTTCCAAACTGAGTTAAAATTCCTTGGTAAGCTTGTTTCAGGCGACGGAATTGCTGTCGATCCTGACAAAATCGAGGTAGTAGCAGATTGGCCTGTTCCTCTGAGTGTCAGAGAGGTGGAATCTTTCCTGGGATTCTCAAATTATCATCATGAACACATTGCTAACTTTGCTGGAATTTCCAAACCACTTTATGAATTGAAGGGACCAAAGGCCTCATTTCTTTGGACAGATGAACATCAAAAGGCTTTTGAGAAGCTTAAAGGGATGCTGATCTCTGCTCCGGTATTGGCTATGCCTTGTAAAGTTGGTGAATTTTTACTGGACTGTGATGCGTCGGACATTTCCATCGGCGGGGAGCTGGTACAGTTACAAGACGGTCAAGAGAGAACCATCTGCTATGGTAGCTTTGCATTAACACCATGTCAGCGAAGGTATTGTACAACATGGAAGGAGCTGCTTTCTGTGGTACAGTTCACTAAACAATTTCGGCATTACTTGTTCGGCCGTCGTTTCACAGTTAGAACGGATCACAACAGTTTAACATGGCTAATGCTTTTCAAACATTTGGAAGGACAGCTAGCAAGATGGATGGAGGAACTGTCTCAATACGACATGGTCATTATTCATCGGCCAGGTAAAAGTCATGCTAACGCAGATGGGTTGTCACGAATTCCGGATAGAATGGAGCCCTGTGAATTCTGTAATGTAGGAGCAAGCATGGAGTCTCTTCCATGTGGGGGATGTTCATATTGTTCCAGGGCTCAGCATCAGTAGTCGCAGTTTGAACAGGACGTTGATGACGTTGTACCACTTGCTGTTCGCTGCTTTACTGTAAATCCATCTGTGGTTAGAACAGTTAATTGGGCAGGGTCATATACTAACGATGAGATCAGTACAGCCCAAACTGAGGAACCAGATATTGGTAGTGTGTTGTTGTGGTTGAATTCAGATTGTCAGCCAAGTGATGGAGAATTGCTGCTGAGTAGTCCAGATGTCAAAAGCCTCTGGTTGCTACGAAGTGTGTTATTTGTAGAAAATGGCATTCTGTATTACAAGGTGGAAGGGGAAATATCAAGCTCTGTCTGGTAGTACCTAACAAGTTTAGGGAAGAGGTTATTAGCCCTCATCATGATGTTCGGTCTTCTGGGCATCTCGGGCAAGTTAAAATTTTGGCTAAGATAAGAGAATCCTTTTATTGGCCAAAAATGTCAGCGAATATAGTGGAATATGTGAGGACATGTGCCAGTTGTAGCAAGAACAAGAAACCCAACAAGTGGCCGAAGGCGTCACTGGGGGAATATCATGCCGGTGCTCCACTTGAAAGGGTCCATATTGACATTTTAGGGCCCCTTATTCCCAGTAAAAAGGGAAACCAGTACATCTTATTTCTTGTTGATCAGTTCACGAAATGGATGAAATGCTATCCATTACCTGATCAGACAGCTGAGAACATTGCCAAAACTATTGTTCGTGAGTTTATCTCCAGGTTTGGTTGGCCGTTGCAGGTGCACAGTGACCAAGGAAGGAATTTTGATGGGAAGTTGTTCCATGCTATTTGTGACCTCCTTCAGATTAAAAAAACAAGAAGAACTCCATATCATCCATCCTCAAATGGTCAAGTAGAAATATACAACCGTTTGATTCTTCAGATTATTCGTTGTTGTATCAGGGGTAACCAAAGTGACTGGGACGCAGATTTGCCACTGTTAGGGAGTGCTGTCAGGAGCATGATTCATAGGCAAACAGGGTTTTCTGCAAATATGTTGATGTTGGGCAGGGAAGTGACCAAGCCTGTGGATATATTGTTCAGCACATATTTTCAGGACGATGGGAACACAACATTACCTGATTACGTTGTACAGTTAAAAAAACGATTGCATCATGTTCATGGTCTGGCTAGGAAATTATCTTCAGTCTGTTCAAGTCGGGCAGAAAAGACATTATGTTGTAAAGTTGATGCAAGGGGCACTCGAAAGAGGAGATCTTGTATATAAGTTACAGTCAGCCACAAAAATAGGACAAAGCCGGAAGCCGAGGCCAATCTGGGCAGGTCCTTATTTGGTGATGCAGGTTCTGTCACCAGTGTGGTGCATCATGATCGCATCAAAATTTGTGAAGATCATTTCATCCCTATGTAGATGAGACGTATGCGTCATAATCTCTTCGACTTAGATGCGACTATAGCTTATGATGAGCAGGAGCAGGACGATGATGACTCAGGGGTCAACATTGCTAATTTGTTTGATGGTCAGGATGATGGCAGCATGAATGTTACAAATGATTATATTTCAGTTATTCCTCATTCAGATGAACATGATGTTGCAGGCACTATGGATGATGGCAGCAATAGTCTGGATACCGTTTCTAATACTCTTGTAGGTTCTATTCCTAGAAGTGGCATGGATGCAGCTGTAACCACTAAAGGCAGAAGACAGATAAGACGGCCAACATACCTGCAGGATTATGATGATTAGGGTGACAGTGAATATTCTGGTGATAAGACAGACTTTCCTGTCTTATCAGAGTAATGTACATAACAATGTTATTGATACAAAATTTGAACTTGGTAATGAGACGGATTTGTCTGTCTTGTTAACATCACTGTACATCAAATGAAATTGTGGTTATGCCTGTATACAATCTTTTGTTTACTTTTTTTAGTATGGATTCTGGAGAAGAATGGGAGATTCTGGATGAGACGGGGAGTGAGATCAGCAATGAGGACTCAGCTCCACCAGTGAGTGTGTGACGCATATGTCTCATCCACATAGGTAAGCAAGAGGCTCATGTGTATAAGGTGGCATTACAACAAGTTGCAGAGCATCAGAGTACCACGCCATTGTTTCAGGGGGAGAAATTGGAATTCTGGTTGAAGTTTATGCGGGGGGGGGGGGGGGGTACTTCAATTTTTTTGCACAGAATTCCAGGAAACTCCAGCCGGTCTATTGTTCCTGGTAACTAAAAAGAACAGGCTTCTAGATGACACAGCAAGGGTGACTGATGTGGAGCATGCCTTGTGGAATTACTACGAGGCAAGGAACAGCCTTCCTCAGGTTTGTAGGCATCAAGCCTCACCGCCCAATTCGATCGCAGCACTATTTCACTGGCGCATATTGTCAGCTTTGCTCTGACAGCTACCAAGTGCCAGGAGGAAAGCTTTTAAACAGCTGGTGCAGATGGTAGAAATACCACATCACAGGGTCCTCCAGAAGTTTATGCCATCACAGACAGTCATTTCCATCTTGCGAAGTTGCTGCGGAATGTGAAGTTGACTTCCTTGCAGGCAGTGTTGGATCAGGAGCCAACAGTGGATGAGCCATTCGCCCTGCAGTTAGCTATTGCAATATTCTGTTATCCCTGGAAGTGGCCACACAGAGATGAGCAGTTGCATATCTTAAGGGATCATTGGCTACGTCTGGCCTTTGGGGTACATCCCAGATTTGCCAGCAAGTTCTTGGAGTAGCAAGATCTGTCTAGGCTGGAACGGTACCTTGAGCAGGAGAAAATGGTAGCTTTAGGAGAGATTGGGGTGGATTACAGCAGTGGAGTGAAACAGAAGGACAAAGTTTGCCAGCTTCCACTCCTGAAGAAGGTGTTGCCATTGGCCAGGAGTAAAAATATACCAGTTGTTATTCATTGTAAGGGGGACGGAGCGTTACAGGATTGTCTGCAATGCCTTCAGCAGGTTTTGGATAAGAACCACCCTATTCATTTTCATTGTTTTGCCGGGTCAGTGGATGAGATGGAATTGGTCTGCAAACCTTCCCTGCAGCTAAGTTTGGGTTCACTGCTAAGGTTATGGATCTGAAGGATGATGTCATTATGGAAGTTGTAAACAAGTTGCCGTTTGAGAAAATACTGATAGAGTCAGATGCTCCTTTTCTGTGTCCATATACTTTTAAGGAAAAGACCCGTTATAGCAACCCGGGTATGGTGTTGGAAATTGCAAGATGTATAGCGGAAATAAAGAAACTTCCACTACGTATAATCTGCAGGGTCACTCTCCAGAATGCATTTCAGCTGTACAGAGTCTCCCCACAAAAGGATTTTTTTTGGTCAGAGACGGGTCCGGAACCTGACTCTGCAAACATCAGTGTATATTCGTATATATTTGTATATTTGTTACTAACTTGATGATTTATATATTCTGTTGGCATGAAATGTTAACAATTTTTTCTGTATCTTTCAGATCTGCACCTGCACCACCAGAAGATGGGCTCTAAGTTCTAACTGCACATTTCGAGAGGCAATGGTTTTTGCGTATTATGCAGGTTTTGACTATTTGCACGATGGATGCTGAGGCTGGGTTCATTTGTAAATATATCGTTTGATGGATGAATTAGAATCTGGGTTTCAGGTACAGCATGTTATTTTTGTATGAATTGGTATCACTGGCAGTTATGGTGAGCTGGTTAAAACCGTGTGTAATATATTTGTACATTCTTTGATTTTCCTCTCTTGCAAAAAGCCAGGGAACAGGGTCCTCATTGTATGCAGCATGAGTGTGGGATTGTTGCATGGGGATATTTTGGATATTTGATTTTCATAAATTATAATTCAGGAAATCTCGGGATCAGTGACTTTCTTCCAAATTGTACATAGCTATCTCTTTAAAACCGGGGAGAATGTTGTGCTGATCGATTTATCACGTCTGCATTGCCAGACCCTCAATTGCATGTCCCGGCCTCATTACTGGAGCCAGGGAAGTTCAAGCGCAGACTTCAATATGAGACTCTGCACCCAGGCAACCCATTTCCCACACATTTGAGCTGGAACTTACTAATCCCAGGATAATTGTAGACGAGTGACTTCTTGAAAAAGCAGTTTACCCTGTAACAACCACGGCGCGATGAGCCCCAGAGGATCATAACATGTAGAAATGCAAAAACTCAACATGGAATGCCTCGTGACGTCACAATCCGGCAAATCACGGATGGTAAAGGAATAGGTGTCTTCGTGGATGTTCCACCTCACACCAAGCGTCTTCCCCACAGAATCAGGAGAAAATTCATGGACCTCCTTGGCACGAAAACACACCGGAATCTCCTCAAGTAAATGTTGATCATTGGCAGCAAACTTTGTCATTTTAAAACCGCCAGTCTCCAAAACTGCTGCAACACCAATGACGATCTCAACAGAAGTGGCAAGATCATCTACATATATATCATTCAAGATTGTATCCTTTATCAAAGCATCCACATGAGGATTATCATAGACAGTCGTACGTAAAGCATAGGTACTTGAACTGGCGCACCACACGCCGCCAAATATATGTGTGGACATGCGCAGATGGATCAAATTACCATTTTTGTACCACAAGAAACGCAATGCGTCACGTTGACGAAGCTTCTCCTCAGGATCTTTCCAGGGAATTGGCAACTCACAATGGCCGTCTACTTTGGTACATGTAGAATCCCAAAGGTCAATGACCTTCTTGTCAGCAATAGACATTGTTTTGCTATTCAAGCCTTCATTTTTCTAGCTCCCCTAGGCGGTGTACACAAGAATCTGGACTTTTATCCAATGGCATGTATTCAGCCTCAGGCATATATTCAGCCTCATCCAACTTTGATACTGTTGATATGTAGTTGCATACAACCACATGACTGACCTTATATTTTATAGCTCTACCGTTAAGTGCCCAGCCAAATTCATATCTAATGGCATACGGCTCACCTGGCTTGCCCCTGCGCGCCTCTAGTGGGAATAGTGCATCAGCAAAATCTTGACCAATAAGAATGTCAACCTTCCGACAATCTATATTTGCACTCAAATCCAGACCCTCCAAATGGGGATACATGGATTGGTCAAGCGATGCAGAGACAATAGGTATCTCATTCACCACCTTGACGCCAAACATATGCATTTTCTCGCCGCCTGCTGATAAAGTAAATGCCACATGTGACAACAAGCTCTTTGGTGCAAAAAGAATTGCTAGAAATGTGTCCAAAGCCACATTAACCCAAGAGTTGCCTGCAACACGCGCCTTAACAATTGGCATAAATGTTTCTCGAGCACTTATTGCATGTGTAAGATGGGATTTGTCAACGTGCAGGAAAGCACTATGCTTCTCTTGACACACGTAGCAGTGGCTGCTGCTTTGACACTGATCAACAGTGTGTGTATCACGCAGGCAGCTTGAACATAAGCTATTTTTTGCGACAAGTGCGACACGGTCAACCACAGATAAACATTTGAAGTCAGGACAACATGATAAATTGTGAGGGGTATCACACATAGGGCATACAAACCTCTTCCGCCTCTTTGCCCCGGCCTCCATGGGTGGTGTTCTGTTTACACTGTTACCATCATGACCTCTATTACCCTATTGTTTATGCTTACTAGAGCCCCCTGGGATCTACGTTGCAGCAGCAGCAATTTGTTTTTTATGCTGTTTAAAGCGCTCGGAAACTGCATCAGTTCCACAAATTGGATCATTTAACTCCTCAGCGACCAGTTTCAGAAAGTCCACCAAATCAGTAAACTTAAAGCACTCGCCTGACTTTTGTTTATGTTTCAACCCCTGCTTGCGCAACATATTCTGTACAAAATTTGGAAAACGTGCCACAATGTCAAAAATGATCACCTGGGCATTAACCTCGCCGACTGCGTCCAAATTTTGTAATATTTCCTTAGCATTGCGCAACTCATGGCTAAACTGCCTCATTTCTGTTGCAGTTTTGACAGGCGTGGTTTTTTTCTAAGATTTTTCACTAACGATTCCACAATATAATGCTTAGAACCGTACAGTTCCTGCAAAATATCATGGGCACGCTTGTAACCATCAGCGCCACCTACAATTTGAGAACCTTGAATGGCCCAAAACGCCTCGCCAGATGTATATTGTAATAAGCGAGCGAGGTGCGCATCATCGTCAACAGAGAGCTTTTCCTCATTTATCTCGAAAGATCTCATACATGAATAGAATTTTAATGGATCACCATCAAAAGTTTCGAGCTCCAATTTTGGCAAACGCACCAATTTTACCATTTCATCTTGCATTTGCTCTACTTTAGGGTCAGGTTTTTGGGTCACATTTTCTTTGATATACACCTGCACACGTGATAGCACATCTAAATAATTACTCTCTGAAGCCAGGTAGTACTTCTGGTTCTCTATTTCTCTCTCTCTGGCCTCATCAAAAGCAGTCACTTTATCAGGTTTGGCTGCAAACTCGTCAAATACACTATTCAAAGAATTCACCTGCTTAGTTAAACTAGCAATATCTACTTCACTAATGATATCTCTAGACAGGTGGTTACATGCCTTAGTCAATTTAGACTTGGCCGTATGTTGGGCCTCTTTTGCCTCAAGTAAAGACATATTTGCAGAATTTGAATAATACACCACTAAAAATGACTGCGTTATGGATAACGCCAAAAGAAACAGTAGAAAATAACAGAAGATACCACTTGCCTTCATGAGATACCACTTGAAATATTCCTTCCCAAAGAAAGTCTTTTCACTGCAATATGATGACACTCTCTAGGGTCTTCAGCAGAATGTTCCGTGCACACACACACGCTGGAAGCGCTGTAATTTTATATCACTCCGTCACGGCACTATATAATATGCAATATATGAATAATTTGCTATGATAAACGTAGGCAGAGACATACAAGTTGCACAGCAACGTATCTTCCGTCAACAGCTTGTCACATGGCACAGGTAACGCATTAAGGTATAACGCAATGCTCCGCGCAATATACGACTCAGGTGAGACTCTATGCAAGTATAAAACACTGCCCGACCACCAATGCAGCCGTCAACACATTGCTTGGCAAACAGCTTGCCCAACTCACGGGCACACCTCGAGGTAAATATGGTGTAAATGAACTGGTACAGCTAAGAAATTCACACAAGCGGGAGACGTGACATGTAGTCCCCGGCAAAAAGTACCTGGCTAACGGCACACACCACGGGCGATAGATATAATACATGGCGCCGTCGATAATGTGTATTGGCGGGAGATACAGCAAGGAATCCCCGGTCAAATGTACCTGGCTAGCGGCACCTCATCAGGTGAGTCCCGGCACGGGCGTGACACCAACACGTGGCGTGATCAACAGATTGTCTTAATATGCGAGTCCACCCGTTGTTAACATCAGCATACAAAGCAGTACAAATGCCAGATAAGTAATCAGGAGCACAAATCTCCAATAGTCAGTGGGTTGTATTTTATATCATAGTTCCGGACAAAACGGGACAGAACATGACGGGACGAGACACCATAGGCAGCACGGCGACGCACAGTATTATTCCATGTTAAGTCTCTTCCTCAATGAAAATATTGGTCCTGCGCCCCCGGACCGGCCTAGCGTCCATCTACCGAACGTTGGAAGTTCTTGAATAATTGTTGCGTACAGATAAAAGACACTTTGGAATTACATTGTCAGTTGACCTTTATTCCGCCATTCGCTCCAGATGGTGAGAGAGATGCACGGCAAAGTACATAGCGAAATTCTTACAATAATGTTTGGCGTTTTAAATACACATTTATATATATTTTTGATGCACATATATTTCACAAATACTATCACGCGTGCACAAAATTACGAATACACGTTTAAACACAAAAAACGTGTATTTGACCAAAAAAAAGTTACATGAAATATTTAATATTTAAAACATATAATACACAGAATATATAATTACTATTTGACTATTTCAAAGTATCAAAAACCATTAGAGGCAATAATACGTAGAAGCCAGTTTGTAATGATAATTTCGTATGGTATTTACTGTAAATTTATAACAA
Organism: Hermodice carunculata; assembly: GCA_964020975.1. Lineage (NCBI taxonomy): Eukaryota > Metazoa > Annelida > Polychaeta > Eunicida > Amphinomidae > Hermodice > Hermodice carunculata. The sequence goes on along the minus strand of OZ026616.1, from coordinate 80,114,034 downwards.
ATATTCTCCACGTAAATCTACGTTTTTACGTGGTATATAATGTAGAAATTAAACCCACACGATAAATAAATATGCTCGCGGCGCAATGATGTGCGCTTCCGCAAAATACTCAATTTATCTAGAAAAACATATATATTCTTACTTACAGAACTGAGGGGTCTCGTGAGCCACCAAAGTCAATCCATAGCACAAATATTAGCTGATTTTCGCAAGCTCGGTCCTGGGTATGCAGGAACAGGATAACATGACTGCACCGCAAACTGATTAGTCCATGTGAGCTTGCTAGCGCCAAGTGGGGTGCGAAAAGGCCGGGAAGGTCTTTATACCACCCTTCATCCAGGGTATTCAAAACAGGACTTATGATTGGCCGAGGCCATAACAAAAACTTGTTACATCGGGTAGCAGCAGGCAAGATAACATTGTTAACCCGCACAATGCGTAAAAGTATAGACCGTCACCGCCTGCCAAAAAGTGCCCTTGTAATGTTGAAACATGAGGGAATGATTAATATATTCGCGCACAGCGAACTGTGCGCGACAGTAATCACCCTGCTGGTGACGTCCACTGTAAACTTTGAACATAAGCTGTTCATTTTGTATTCCTTAACTCTTTCCCTCATTGATGATCCTAGTATCACAGATAAGAGAGTGAACCAACACAACATACAATGAGTGGAATCCTATTGAACTTCACAACTGTGCAACACATGCATCACTGCAACCACATGCTCCTGCACCATAAAATAAATCTCCATTTAAAGTTATTAGCAAGAATGAGACATGGGGACAGAGCATGGGTTTTTTCTGCACTGGAGATGCCTTGTAAATTATGCTAAAGCTTGTGCAAACTTAAAGAGAAAGGAAACCAACATACATCTTTCAATCAGGTTTCTGTGAGTTTATGTGGTACACTTTAAAGCATACGTCCATCATTGTGGTCTCAATATGTTCAATTACTGCACATTATGTCATAAATTTCTAATTTAAAAGTCACTAGTTTGAAAGCAAACATGAAGTAACTGATTGTTGAGTCCTAAATATTGTGATAATAAATGGAGCAATACAATGTGGTAATTGATCAGTGGTGCGTCAAAATGTGCCTCATGTAATGTGTATTTGAATATGTGCTTAGAGAATGCCTGTTAACTACAAAAGGTGTATCCTATGCTGGGGTTGTAAATTATAATGCAAGCGGAAAAGTATGTCAACGTTGGGATCACAACTACCCTCATCAGCATGCCTTTACTGGTGGGTCTTTTCCTAATGACAATGTCAATCTCTCGAGAGCTTCAAACTACTGTTGTAATCCCAGCAAGGCTGGTAGCCCATGGTGTTTTACCACAGAGAAAAGCATTCATATTGGGCTCTGTAACACCTCTGTGTAACTCAGGTAATGGAGCTTTTTAACATTGTTCCTTTGAAATGACCCAAAGCATAGCATACTTTCTTTAGAATGAAATGCCTTGTCTCTGTACACTAGCCAGTCTTCTTGGAATTATCACCATATATAAAAATTCAGTTCAAGTTGTTATTTGGAATATTCCAAATGACTGAAAACTGGTATCGAGCAGTAATTTCTTAAAAGTATATCTTACAATAGAAAATGAAGGTTCCAGGAGGTGCCTGTTCTGTCACAAATGGGAACCTAATACATAGCCTGACGATATGGCATTTCCAAGAACATAGTACAGTCAGGCCGCGTTTATCTGGCACCATCTGTTTTTGATCATTTTGCCGGATTAACAAGGCTGCCAGATTAACAAATCACGGTATAATTCACCAGGATATATAGAGAATAAGAGACGAAATTTGCACCGAACAATGAGTAAATAAAAACATAATCACATACATGTATATGTAAATCATATGAAATTTTTATAACGAAATGTGCAAATTATAGGGAAAGAAATCCCCACACTTCATTCAGTGTATTTATATCTATATATACAATTAATGTTACGTTCAAAATTACTGGAGCGAGCGGGCACAAATGTCCCAACCCCAATGTTAATCTCATACACGTATTTGGACATATTTTGCCTTTAATAGCTTATTTTGGCACAAAGAAATCCGAAATTTTTTTTGTTTTGTTTTTGTTTTTTGTTTACTGCGCTCCCTTTTTATATCTTTTAACCGTTCTTCGATACGCGAAACATTTGCTACCTCGTCAGCACAAAATCCCTCATTGGATTCTGGCCATTGCAATAACATTTAACCATTTGAGGGGGGAACAATTAAACGTCTAAACAACTCGGAACTTGTTTGGAACACGTCAGGTGATTGATGATTTTGCGGTACGGCGCAATCAGGTATGTTATTGCAAGGTATATGGTCTATTGAATATCAAGGACGGATTAAAGAGGCAAATGACATTGAAAAAAGCCCTTTTGTTTTGCAATTTACATGCCGGTGACGAATACAAGGGGGCCGGATTATCATATAATAAATCAATGGGGGAAATCCGTTCACAGTCCATTGCTGCCGAATATCAAGGGTGCCGAATTATCAAGTGACTGTTAAAAGCGGCCTGACTGTAATGAAGAAAAAATGTATAGTTATGTTATGGTCAAATGGTTTATGCTCCATCATCCTTCAACCCATGCGCCAGTGTTACTGTGGACTGGCTTGGCCGACTCAACTATGTATTGTATTGCAGTAAGACATTTAATGGCCAGAACAGAACATTCAATCAATGGGCACTGTGTAATACATGTTCATTAATTTTTGTACTGCAATATTTATATTAGTAGCTTGATATTCCTTAGAGATCCCTGTCTACCAGGCACCCTGAGTGTTCCACATCAAAAAGACATTGTAACTGTAACCTTGATCAATCAGATCCAATGCTTAAGGCAACGTCAAATAATATTTAATGGCCATAGACAATTCTGTCACCATAATACAAAACATTCACAGTTGTTGAGTCACAGTCGAATAATAATAATAATAATAATTTTTGGAAATATACGATTCCACCACACTATTCCTAGAGTTTTATGTACGTATACAATATTGCTTATATACTCTCACTTGGAGAAGACAGTTTTAATGGCGGTAGAGTGTGTTTATAATGTTTCAGATCCATACATAACACAAAAACGACGTCGGCATACTTTCTTCTTTTGCTGCAAACTCAGCTGAGTGACAAGTCAGGAGAAATAAAAAGTGATAGGCCTACCAGGTCTCTTTTTATTTGTGGCGAAAGTAATAAAATTTGGGTTTTGAGTGGTTAGGCATTTACATTTTGGAAACTCATAGTCTGTAGTTAAAGGAGGATATTTCAAAAGTTGAGAGGACTGGAGTAAAACCACTAGTTGTCATGGGTGACAGCCTGTCTGAAGCCAAAAGTTAAATTTGTTTATTCACATTGGTATTGAAAGATCAACAATGATGCTTTGGTACCTCTGGAATCTCTTTGCTGTCGTTGTTGGGTTTGGAATATATGAATATTGGTCATGCTCTTCTGTACTATTACTTGGGAAACGTTAAAAATTAAGGACTCCATTTTGCTCATATACAGGCTAAGACAACTACACTGTCGAAAGATGTGCCTGGCAATAAGCGATAAGGATCCCGCCATAATATTGTATGAAATGTGAATGTGGGTGGGAATATCTAAAAGCCATAGAACGAGTTATTCAAGTTATCCTATCTAAAAGGGGGCAGCACAAATGTCTGGATTGCTCTTTCAGCGAATAACAAATTTTTATAAAGATTTACCTATGGTTGAATAACTTGACAAGCTGGCTGTGATTGTTGGGTAGGAATTTATAAATGTAGGTAATTTTTTTTTCTGAACTTTTTTTTCACATGTAGCGCACTGTATTTCGATCAAGGCCTGTCATGTCAGAAAGAAAAGAGACCACCATACGGAATAAGTGACTTGAATATTTCTATTTAAGTACAAATGGATCCTTCCTGATACTGCTAGCCAGTGGATGAATTTTCAGACTCAGCACTAGGTGCCTATATATATGGCTATACCTTTACGTACACTTGGCTTTATTTAACAAAGTTTCCATGTGGTCACTTGGCATTATTATGGACCATGTGCAATGTCTACATATTGATCTAAAAAACCACTTGGCACTACAGACGGGATAAACTGAGTGGTCTGAATTTTGATATATTCGTAGCCATACTAAAATAGCATTACCAAATCCATTTCCCCTTTAGCAGAATAACTATCCAAACTAAGGTACGTTTCCTACTATAAAGGTTCAAATAAGATGATCGTACCATTGTACTCCATTTCAAAGGAAACCAAGCTTTCATGTCTTTTCTGCACAATGCCACGAAATACATTGTTTATTGCAGACACATAAGTCACGAGACAAAAACTGTTCTCGAGAAAACATACAAAAATACATTTTTAATTTGGTACGAAGATTCCTTTGAAATTGTAAAGGTAGACGTCTGAGGACCCCTCAACCTTAACTAATTCACCAGGTAGCTCTGCAGTTTTTAATATTTATTTTTGTATGTGCTTTAGTGTAACCACGTTTACATCGCTGCTTATATAGTGTAAAGCAACAGATAAGGCATGTTGGCTAATCTTTGCTTTATGTCGATTGATAAGTTACGTTATCATTGTTCCCCTTTTTAAAAAAAAGGCAGGTTAGTATTATGGTATGTAGCAATTATTCCCACATTCAAGACAACTGAAGTGATTAGTAATAAGAAAAGCAAATCGTAATCAGGTACGCAATGATGTGTAGACTTAAATTTTCACATTTGATGGGAATTGTACAAAATCAAAGGGTCTTAATGATAGATACACTTGAAAATTGCATCCCTGTCCAAGAAAAGTTTAGCCAGAAGTAAAGCCATTAGAGTATGATTATCTGAGATTAGAGGTTTTGCTTCCGGGCAACTACCTCACCTTTGTTTATTGTTCTTGGTGAAGATGAGCATGTTGCCATGCTAAATCACACGTCTTTCAGTTTTCGGAAGCTGAACCGTCTCTCTTTAGATCATAATCCATGGAATGTGCGATCTGGATTATGTTATTTGAGGGTTATTATATATTATCATTAAGTGAACTCCAAACGTATGGATGTTTTATTTATCATTCCCTGACCTACTGCAATCGATATTGACAGATTGAAATAGGCCTACATTGTAAACGTTTGTTATCCATCAGGAAAAACTAATTTTGTTTGTAAATTGATTTCAGACGAACATGTATATATGCATCAAATTAAAAGATATTGAGAATAACTGACTTACAGCATATCTTCCTCTACAAGCATCACCGGTTTGGAATACTCATCTCTTAAGTATATTGAATGTTATTTTGATTCCAAAGAATGTTTACGAGCACTAAATGGCAAGGAATACATGGGCAAATTGAACACAACGAAACATGGGCGAACTTGTCAAAGGTGGGAATTGCCATATCCACACCAACATAATTTTAAAAGTGATGTTTTCTTCCCGGATAATACCCTAAAAGAGGCATCCAACTTCTGTAGAAATCCTAGCAATGAAGAAATTGGACCTTGGTGTTACACAACAGACATCATATATCGATGGGAGTACTGTGAAATTGGACTGTGCCGTACATTTACTTTCAACTATATGATGTAGTATCTTCCTTAACAAGCAAGTAAGAAACAGACAGGGAGAGAGATACATAGAAGAGGGTGGGCATGCAAACAGATGGGCACATCAGGTTCATGATTTCTTAGTGCCTTCTGTGCGTCCAGCCTTTTGAAGACCCGCTCTAAATGGAACATGGTTGAGCATGGTCATTTTTTCAAGTTTTAGATGCTACCCTCTCAGCTTGACATACTTTACTCTGTCAGTAGTTCAGGACATAAGTATGTGGTTGTGACCAAGTTTCACTGCAACTGTAATAGAGGCTTGTAGGGGTTTGGTACTGAATATGATGTAAAATGTACTACATGCCTCAAGTTCCTTTTCTCTTTGGTATAAACCAAAGTGTACGTTTTGGGCACAGAAATAAATGAAAATGCTAAGAAGAAAGGCAATATGTTAAAACATGATAAAGTTAAATTGATTGGAATCAATCACCTGTTATAAAAATGTTTACAATGCTATATTTGATGTAAAGATCAGCTGATTTCGTTTTCAAAGCACAATGCACATTGGTTTTCCTTTAGAAATAGTTGGTACTACATGCTCTATCCAGTAGAAAGGAAGATAGACTGGGCAGAAGCTAATGCAGACTGCCAAAGCCTGGCAGGCTACCTCGCGTCTATTGCAGATACTCACAAGTATAATTTCTTAAGTATTCATGCAGGAACAAAACATATGTTTATAGGTATGATGAAAACATGATCATCAAAATGATTAGTGAGAATAATTTTTATGTGAACCAAAATATACACATAAAAAATCGAATTCTTCTGTACGATTAGTGTACTGTTGTATTCTCCTGTTATTTTCTAAAAACTTGAATAAGTGACTGAACATGCTAAAAATTCTACAGAGAGATTAAGTTGCTGTGATAAAAACGCTATAGTTAATCGTTTATAATTGGTAATTTATGTATAGAAGGTATTACAGGGTAGACATTATATATATTCAGATGTCTCTGGCAGAACATATGGTATCTCGCTACATTTCACACTTATAACATACTGCTGGTAAGAGCTCAAGTTTCAAGCATGGCACATGTAGGGAAGTGTATGTGTATGTGTAGAATGTAGTCGTCAATCTCCAGGGCAGAAGCGAGGAAGGTGACATTTACAAGATATGATAAAAAATATTTCCTATGGGAACTATATCTATGACATAGTGATGGAGTATAAAGTATCGTTCTCTAAATACGTTCGTCCAATAATGATGATGATGATGATGATGATGATGATGATGATGATGATGATGATCATCATCATCATCATCATCATCATCATCATCATCATCATCATCATCATCATCATCATCATTATCAGCAGCAGCAGCAGCAGCAGCAGCAGCAGCAGCAGCAGCACTTTTCATGAACAGGGTTGTACACCCTCTGAAAAAATACTATGCTGCGATGGTCAGATGGTAAACCTTATATTTTCTCTGACTGGGCCAACTCTGAAATAAGGGTAAAGAATGTAAACTGGGAACCAAATGCATTACCTGGCAGTGCGTGTGCCTTGTCGGATGTCGATGGCTGGCACTTAGTAACACGTAAAAAACCACTCAAGGCCTCGTACTTTTGTGAATTTGACATGGATTTAGGTACTTCGTCTGTTTTTCTTTCTTAACAACTGTAAATACATCTATAACTTTTCGTTTGACTCCTTTAATGTATGGTAAGACGTGTATAAATCTAAAATAAAATATGTACAGCCCTAAGTGTTGACAATTCAGTCAGCGTTTAGGACAATGTCTTACATACTGATATGTATCCTTAATGGCATATCACCCATCATCAATAAGTGTGCCATATATTTATTAACTGAGTCTTTTTCACCATCCTAGTCTGCATATATTTCTTACTCTCCATCTGGGTTTTGCTCCTCTCTTCAGTGTTGACAATGTGTTCATTCCAAACGCTTCTGTTAAGCCTGGCTGCTTAAATTTAGTTTCTGGCAAATTGCAGTAGAGTTTTGCAGCTGGTCCTCTTGCTGCATATCTTGGTTTTGATGTCCATATGGCCTTTAATGTGCATTTGATCAGGCAGTGAGGGACATGTGATCATATTCACCAATGACCAGCCTGGAACGTTTGACGTTTCTTATCAGCTGATTGTGGTAGATAATCTTCAGAATACTTTCACTTCCAGCGGGCTTGCGCGAACTTTGGAAATCACTTGTATATTCTTCTGAATTGATATTCTGTCACCAACATGCTACATTCATCCATCAAAATGATAATACCGACCACTTCACAACTGGTTGTGTAAATAAAAACGATTAAAAGTATCGAAAAATGAAATTTTTCTCTATTTCGAAGCAGAGAGTTTGTGTTACAGCATTTGCAGCCTTGATGAAGCATTTTATTACCGTTTAGCCACTTTAGCATACTTTTATGCAATGTGATTTGAAATACATCGAGCCCTGGAAAATCATCACGGAACTCGTAACAAATATAGAACTATTTGAATGGACATACACATGTTCATGTATGTCACAATTTTCCTATCTGTCTCTAGGTTGTTCAGAGTCTTCATCTTGATATCCACTTTTGTCTTTTAGACTACCTGAGTTACTCTTTCTCATATAACCATTTTCCTTGTTTATTTTCACCTCTGTTTATGTATCTGTCTGTCTGTCCCGTTCTACCACCCATTCATGCTCAATTGCTTGACCCGTCTCTACGCATATCTATGCATGCAAAATACATAAAATATTGCTATAAGCTCTGGTTTAAAGTTTACATTGTAAAGACCATTTTTAAAGTATACATGATTGCTCATTAAAAGAAACAAATCTTGATGGTAGTGTTATTCCATTCCGGACTGCTACATACATATATGTGGAATTTGTTTATCAATGTTTCCTATTTAAGACGTAATATACTCATACTAGGTGCTTCTTTGGGCAAATGGTTTGTAGTGTCAATCCTGGTTCACTTCCGGGAAATTAACAATATCATAATTTCAAATGCTTCATTAAAATATGCATATTTTTGTACTACAATAAAATCGATTCAATCAACCGTTAGCGCATTTGGGATATCACTCTAAAGTGAAAGAGGGGTTCACTCTAGAAAAGTCCCTAGCATTAATAGTGTCTGAATTTAATTGCTTTAAATTACCAACCTTCAAGAGTATGGTGAGTACTAGAATATTTTGTCTAATAATAGAAACATATTTTCGGTCAAAAGTTTGAAACAAAGAAACAAAATGAGAAGATCCCATTAATGTGTCTCAGTACCGATAATTCACACATACTACTAACGTCTGCTATCCACAGAACTGCATGGCAACCCAACTATACTGTCTACAGAAGAGAGAGACTGTTTGGATTTCATGTACAAGTGTGGATCAGGGCAGTGTATCTGAGATTCCTATAGCTGTGGTAGGAGTATGGATTGTACTGATGGATCAGATGAAAGGCAGTGCCTAAGTATTTGTATACATGTAGTTCTTTTCTGAATCTTGCCTTATGTATCAATTTGTATTTGAATCGTTCCTCTTCACTATTTTATGGAGATGCAGTGGTTATACTGTACCTAACATTATATATTTTTTTTCTTTTGTACGTAAATGAAGGACTATGAAGTGCTCGGAACCTTTTAAATCATTCAAAGTCCAAATATCTTGTCATGAAAAAGATTACAAAAAAATTGCAAGGACAAGTGGTGTACTTTTTGTTTGATGGATCAGCTAGGGATACATTGGCCTCTGATATATTTTGTAAAAAGTAATGGAATGTTCACAACAAACAATTCGTGTTTATGATAAATGCGTTTACAGTTTCAGCTGTTTTTTCATGTGGGGACGGAATTTACATTCATATATGTTTATACTGTAATCTCAACCAGGGCTGCGAAAACAATGCTGACGAAAAGGCCTGCAGTAAGTTGTGTGACGTGTACACAATAAGTCTTGTGTTCTGTTAAAAAATTATGCCTCTATGTGTGCTGAAGAAATATTTTCACATTGCCACATTCAAGCATCTCTCTCTCTGTCTCTCTCTCTCTCTCTCTCTCTCTCTGTCTCTCTCTCTCTCTCTCTCTCTCTCTCTCTCTCTCTCTCTATATATATATATATATATATATATATATATATATGTATGTGTGTGTGGGTGTGGGTGTGTGTGTATTGCAGACATTATAGTTTTGACACCCTAATGCTTTTGAAAAACTAAACTGTTGCTCTTTGTTACAAGAAATTCTGCTGGAACACAAGTTCTGAAGTTTAAATGTATTTGTATTTTTCAGATAACTATGAGATGACTGTTGCATTCAATTGTTACGGTAGGTCATATATTCCACGGAGGTATATGTGTGATGGCGTTGCCGATTGTCCCAGTAATCCCCCGGAGGACGTAGACTTTGAAACATGTAAGTGCCACAGTGGAAAATGGCAACACATCTGCGTATTAGTCCATGAATTTAAAATATAGCCATATGGGAATATGTGGGCACACAGACCTCAGTGTACACACACATCACATGCACATACATATGCATAGGTATATCTTCACTTTGTGTGGGTCATGTTTAAATTTGTTTATTGGCTTATCGACAGCTTATTAGAACCGAAAGAATCAAGGTAATACAAGCATGGTAATTAACGACTATATCACAGTGTCATATATTTGTGTCCTGCAGTTTCTAAATGAAAAACCAGCAGAGGCTAGTGTTTAAAGGAAGCTTTTATATTCATTGAAAACGTCAACTCTGACAACCACGCTATTCCTCAGTTTGCTTTAGTCCATGTTTATTCTGTTTTGGATATAAAAAAAATAAAAAATTACGAGCATGCCATACACATTTTGTATGTGTATCTGAAGTTTTTTGGCTGCCACCGTTCCACTTATATAAAATGTTGTCAACATGGTAGCAAATGCTGATGTACGTGTGTTCTGCCTTGATTTGTAATAATTAAACCGTTTTGTAATAACGACCCGAAATGTAATAATTTATTACAAAACGGGGCAACACAGTTCTGACCCAATTTGTAATAATTGCCCTGTTTTGTAATAACGACCCGAAATGTAATGATTTATTGCAAAACGTTGGTTTTTATCTCTACCGTTAACTCCTGATGACATCCCAAAGCTAACTAAGAAAGGGGGGGGGGGGGGGGTCAGTACGCTGGTACAGGTAATTATTTTTCTAGAGTATGCAGTACGGAAAATAAAAATCTTGCAATTTTTGGATCTATTTAATGACGACCAAAAATGTAATAATTTATTACAAAACGGGGCAGGACTGTGTTGCCCCGTTTTGTAAAATAATTCCCTCGTTTTGTAATAACGACCCAAAATGTAAAAAATTATTACAAAACGGGGCAACGCAGTTCAGCTACGATTTGTAATGATTGCCCCGTTGTTTAATAACGACTCAAACTGTAATAATTTATTACAAAACTGGGCAACACAGTTCTGTCTCGATTTGTAATAATTTCCCCGTTTTGTAATAATGACCCGAAATGTAATAATTTATTATAATTTATTAAAAAACGGGGATTTTTTTGTTTCTACCGTTAACTCCTGGTGACATCCCAAAGCTAAATTAAAGGGGGGGGGGGGGGCTTCAGTACGCTGGTGCAGGTAATTATTTTTCTACAGTATGCAGTACGGAAATAACAATTTTTCAAAATGTTGGATAGTACGAAGTACGCAAATTAAGAGGGCTTCCAGTACGCCAGTACGGTAAATAAAAAGGCCCAGTATGCCAGTGCGGGAAACCCCTTACGCCCCCCCCCCCCAAATTAGGTTTACATATGCATTGTAATAATCGCCCCGTTTTGTAATCACGACGCAAAATGTAATAATTCATTACAAAACAGGGCAACACAGTTCTGCCCCGATTGGTAGTAATTGCTCCGTTTTGTAATAACGACCCGAAATGTAATAATTTATCATAATTTATTGCAAAACATGGGTTTATATTTCTACCGTGAACTCCTGATGACATCCCAAAGCTAACTTAGAGGGGGGGGGGGCACTACGTTGGTACAGGTAATTAATTTTCTAGAGTACGCAGTACGGAAAATAAAAATCCTGCAATTTTTTTATCTATTTAATGACAAGATGTAATAATTTATTACAAAACGGGGCAGGACTGTGTTGCCCCGTTTAGTAATAATTGACTCCATTTGTGATAACGGCCCAAAACGAAATAATTAATTACAAAACAGGGGTTTTACTTCTGTGTAATGAGGACCGAAAATGTAATAATTTATTACAAAACGTGGCAATATGTTTCTGCCCTGTTTTGTAATAATTGCCCCGATTTGTAATACCCTCTCAAATTGTAATTATTCATTACAAAAAGGGGTAAAACCGTTTTGCTCTGTTTTATAATCATCTCCCCAGTTAATAATAGGAACCAAAATTGTAATAAAACATACACAATGGGTCATGTTTTGTCCTGGTTTTTAAAATATGGCGTGATGCGTATTATTGATGGAAATTTAGTAATTTATTTCAAATGGATTTCTGGATTTTTGCATGTGGGCTGGAATCTAAGTGGCACCGGTTATAATTTAATTTGATCGGCCATTAAAATAGTTAAATTTGTTATATGCACACAAGTAATGAATTTCTTTAAGTTTATTCAGAAGAATCTCATTATCCTGGCCCGAATCGTGTGATAAAATATTGTCACTTCGAAGAAGAGCAAAAGTTTCCCTGACACATTTTCCGTTATATAGATTACCATATATTTTCAAAAACCATTATTAATATTGTTTGCCCTATTCTATAATAGCTTTAGGAAAAGATAGTGCTGTCAGGAAGCTTGTCACTTACGCATTTTGAAAGGAACTACAATTTATCAAAAACATTGTTGTGTGAATTTTTTTCAGTTATACACTTTGGTGAAAAAAAATATATATCTTTATAACTATATATGTTTTTCAAGTGGACAGTGTTTATCCATCATGATGAAAAAACGATAACAGAAACAACCAGACATATTGTCTTTCGCAGAGTAACTAAGCATCACGGGAACTGTATATAAGACAAATTTTAGAGGGAAAATGCTCACTGACCGTCCTGTCTGTATATAATTTAAAACCCATGTATTAAAGGCTTAATCTTCAACTGTTGTCAACCAACTAACTATATTGCTAACAAGCAGTTATGTATGTTGGGGGCAACATGATGGTTGTCATGCATTTCTTCTTGAGCACACAAGTATTGTTCATCCAAACCAAAACACTTGGGTCGTTATCACAAATTGAGGCAATTATTACTAAACGGGGCGGGACAGTGTTGCCCCGTTTTTTAATAAATTATTACATTTTTGGTGGTCATTACATAAAAGTAAAAGCCCCTGTTTTGTAACAAATGTTAATACATTATCAGATTTGGGTCGTTATCACAAATCGAGGCAATTATAACGAAACGGGGCAGGATTGTGTTGCCACGTTTTGTAATAAATTATTACAACTGTGGTCGTTGTTACAATCATAGAACATACAGAAGTACAAAAATATTCCCAATGCTGCATCTGTAAACCTAAGTTAGCTTTGGGATGCCATCAGGAGTTAACGGTATAAATAAAAAACCCAGTTTTGTAATAAATTATAATGAATTATTACATTTCGGGTCGTTATAACAAATCGGGGCAGAACTGTGTTGCCCCGTTTTGTAATAAATTATTACAGTTTGGGTCGTTATTACAAAACGGGGCAATTATTAAAATGCATAGGTAAACCTAAGCTGGGGGGGGGAAGCCCTCCTGTTTTACTTGCTTCGTACTATGCAAAATTTTGAAAGTTTTTTTGTATTTTCCAGACTGCGTACTCTAGAAAAATTATTACATGTACCAGCGCACTGACCCCCCCCCCCACCTTACCCCCTCCTAAGCTTGCTTTGGGATGTCATGAGGAGTTAACGGTAGAAATAAAAAACCCAGTTTTGCAATAAATTATAATACATTTTTACATTTCGGGTTGTTATTACAAAACGGGGCAATTATTACAAATCGGGCCAGAACATACATGCGTATGTGAAAAGTTGATGTACGATCCTCTGATTTGGCTAGGCATACTCATCATTATTGTAACACATTATATTGCCGCAACAATTTCTATTAAAGAAAATATTTCCTCGAGGTGCACTCTTCTATACTTCTACCATTGAGGAAAGACATGGGAATTATATTCCAATCTTTAACCCAGATCTATAATTCCGGGAACTGGAGTCATATTAATTTCAAGCAGGTGCACAGTGATCCAAGGGATCTATGTGCCCGCCACAATATTTTGAAAAGTTGTTGCACTTGTTACCAGGATGCACAGAAATTGATATGTTCTTGGACCCTGTTACCTTGAAATAGGTCAATGTCAAAAACGATACACAGCGCACATGCCCGCGCTATGATGCATCTCTGGTATAGATTTCATTATTCTGTCTCTCGGGGTTCTAGATATATTCTCCCAGATGTACGGACCGACACATGGCCCCCTACCCTCACTAACTCTATGTCTCCCTGTGCCACCACAGGTGGCACGGGACAATAAATAGGCAAATTAATGGCCAAGAAAGTTTATGCTTATACAAAATTTATTTTGTGGCATGTTATAAATGTTTCTTACCTACAAACCTGTTTATCCATCTTTATATATTTTGCCCAACTATGGCATGGTCGCTATCTATTTTATTGCATGCTGGATGTACATATGATATAATTTGTGAGTTTTCTGTGGTCAGGTTCTTGCTATTTCCAGAACTTTGCAATCTTACCTCTTGCTCATCTGCAAGTTTGTGCTCCCAAATGTAAGCGGAGACTCTTGTATATACACGGTGACTATTGTAAGAAAAAAGTTGCAGATTGGAGAGATATACTATGATGATGATGATGATGATGATGATGATGATGATGATGATGATGACAACATCTTAGATGGTGATAATGGGACTGTAAATTGCTTTACTTTCACGTGTTTAAATTTTCACGGTTTTGTGCTTTTGACATTCCACAGTAGATCGACTTAAACTATTTTGGACAAAATTCCTATTCAAACAATTTTAAATTTTATTCCACTGTGTTTTAATTTTTACGGCTTTATGCCATCAGCGAAATAAGCTAAAATAAGAATATAGTAAAATTAAAGCAATTTACAGTATATTCCTTGTAAAGTCCGATTTCAGACAATGATCCACCGATCAAGGGTATCCACAATAGGTGACAGCAGTTACCAATCTGTATACTTAAGGCAAAAGTACGACGTCATCTGGATACCGGTGCAAATCAGCAACTTACACGATTAATACTTCCATGGTTTGTATGTATGACATCGATAACCTAGGGAACTACAGGGGCTGCCGAGATGGATCACATCTAGAAAATTGTAGTAAGTAATATCTTATCTTAACTGTGTCTCACTTTACCTTAATTGACCCATTTTTTCGTGTTTGCGTCACTCATGTGCAGGCATAATTTTATTACATTGCATACATTAGTGTACATGTTTATTGTCAATTTCGAGACAAATTAATAATCACGCACAGGAATGATCACTCTCTGGCTCGACAAAGTCATTACCAACCAAACGCCAGATATTTCAATCAAAGACAGACAAGCTAAGCCAATAGTAAAACTAGAATTGTCCATACCCTTTGAGATAAAGATTGAAAGCACCACCAAACGAAAGTTGAAAGATACAGTGATTTGATCTGGGTCAGTTTGGAACAAGGTTACACAGTTAAGTTTTGTCCAATCGAAATAGGCTTTTGAGGCTACATTTCAAAAGAAAACGTCATTCTGAACGTTCTCCTGAAAACAACCACAGACAATTCAAAATTCAAAGATATGAAGGGTGTGCTTTGCAAAATAGTATTTATCGCATCATTTATTATTTACCACTCAAAATATCAGAGCAACTGGTGCAACCCTCTAACCGTGAAGTTGTAACTCAACCCAGTAAATATTATACCAGCTTAAAGACTGTGTGCTGCTGTGTGGACAATGTATGTATATTCTCTCTCTCTCCTTTTGGTACCTTGTGTATTTATATAAGCCTGTGGGTTCACAGAACATGTGTTCATGTTATACATTGTGACACTTTGACCTGTCTGGTACAACCTTTATTTTTACTGTAAAAAGTGCCTTCGGCTCTGCCCGGGTAAAAAAATTAAAGTGCCGTCAAAGGAGTTCATGCGTAAAACGGGAAAGAACATCCCTTCAAACATGTTTGAACAAATGTCCAAGTTGCCTAAGGCCTAACAAAAATAAATATGTGGTTCTCGTAGCTCAACCAACCCTAAATAAATTTTTAAACATAAAACAAGGTTCAATCCTCCCTTCCCTAAAAAAAAAAAAAGATCAACCCTGGCTGAAAGATTTCATCGTGAAAGTGGCCAGCGAGTGCCATTATTTCGCAGTAAAATCAACTCAAACACAGCATCTATTTTACATTGGCTGGAGGGTTTAGTTGGGCCGGGGAAACAGTGCAGCTGCATAACCCTGGTTGTTTGGTGATAGTAAGCGTAATATTTTGCTAGGTTCCAGCTGTCTGGTTTCTGAGTTACCAGGGCAAACGGTCATTAAAGTACTTTTATAATATGGCTAACTATCTCAATTTTAATCTGCTCACTCGGTTGTGTATGAAGCAGTTATCATCGTTAGTTAATAATCCAAATTGGATATGATATCCTGGCAACACAAATCATGCACATTCTTACTATTTGTGGAGAACACCAATTTGAACATGGTGCAATGATTTATGGGGCAGTCGCACAAAAATGCATTTGAATTGGATCTGAAAGTGAATCGTGGCCAAAACATATATCATACCATTACTGATGCTCTGAAATATTTGTAAAATATATTCTTTTGGTTTCATATATTATGACCACCCCATGATCATCCCATTACTATCCTTATTTACAAACCATTTGGTGCAAAATCTACAATTTTCAAAATAGCAGCCAAGCCTGTGGGTTAGTCTTGATTGGATATTTTGAAGAGGTAGGCGTAGTATGCAAAATATATGCACCATTAGTGTTTACGAAAGGTTAATTTGTTGAATGAATGTAATGTGCAATATATAATGGAAGTTTTTCAGTGTCAGCATTGCCTAGAAATATAAATACAATGCCTTGATGTTAGCAGCTGTTGGCGACGGTGGGCCCCTCAATAGGGATACTGTATCAGACACTGAAGTCACCCCCAGGCTATGAACTAAGCAGCACCACTTGGCACAGCAGTCAAGAGTCCCGCTGAATCAAAGATTTAGCTTAGTAGAGAAGGTTGCTCTGATAATTGATACCGGTCTGAAAGTATCAGCGGGTTTTTATATAGTTGGTGACAAAGTTATATCATGCTTTGACTGAATACGACCATGCCAGATTCCTTTTCCTTGTAACCTGATCTGTCATACAGGTGTCAGCATATCCCTGATAATAGTCAGAAGCTGTATAGAGCTCCAAAATCTCTCTCATTTTTACGTGATTCTAAAGCAGCTGAGAAATCTCCTCATATCGAATACGGGATATTATAGTCTTTAGACCTTACCTGCAACATACTTGGCCAAAGTAGACCATTTTGAGTGGTCTAAGTAGTGCTTCTGATACTTTTTCTGCAAAACGTAGCCTAGACTGTCATGGTTGGGTCATCAATCCCACGTAGTGGGTTAATGGATAGCCCCTAATGGTAAATGGAGAGCCCCTAAGTAATTAATAGGACACTTAGCATCGCCAGCAATCCGAGAGGCGTGATCAGTACGGGCAATCATTAGAAAATTTACAAGTCAGAAAATGGTGGATAATCAAGATGAAGGTACTTGGACTTGACTTAACCTTTAATTGCCCTGTTTCAACGGAAGATGACATTAATAGCAACAAAGCTCTTGCTAGCCCCATGCAAATTCCTACGCAAGATAGCCATACCTCTGATCAAAGCCCTGGTGAGATCCATACACCCCTAAAGGCAAGATTGAAAGACTCTTAGCGCAGTTTTGCACTGCAGGATAATGAGATATCACCTGAAGCTGTGGGATCCACAATAAAGAAAGAAATGTCTCCTATTAAGGAATAACCTACACGAACAAGGACGCTGAAGGATGCAATGGATGTAAGTTCACGAATGGAAATTTACTGTAGTATTAATACAGAAGTACTCCCTTCCCAGGCAATAAAAACCAGATAAAAGGAAAGCAGGGAAAGTCCCAAATCACTTATGAGTCCTCGATAGCCAACACTGACACTAAATCTAAGCTATCTAATTTGCCACAAATGCCTGATACTAATAACACAGATAACAAGGAAAAGAGGGCTGCAGGTCTGAACGAACTGAAAGGAAAATCTCGAAACTTTGTGATAATGATACAGTCTAGTATGCACTTAATGGTGAAGACAAGACTGATATGATCCAATGTTAATCATGTATAAAATGATACCAGGATTAATGCTTGGCACTGAATTAGTTAACAACATCAACCCTGTGGCAATGCGAGGGTTGCAGGTCCATACCACAAACAGTTAATTCTATGTATCAAAACTGAAATCCCAGTCAAAACTGACAGATAAACTCCGAAAGCCCAATTTTGATTTGGTAACAGAGCTTGCTGCCTAAGTGGTTGAAAGTTCAGAATACTAGAGAGAATGCTTGGTACTCTATAACCAGTTCAAAGGCAACCCCAAGCCCCGAGAAGGAGAGTCGCGGTCATCCAGGCAAGAAAAAAATTACCCAGTGCCAGATAATAAATTTTTGATAGGGATTTCGATGATGCCTGATGTGGACAGTTCCTCCTTGGTATATACACAAGTACAGTCATTTCCCGGTGCTTATGTAAATGATATGCATGACAGGCTCACTGAAATGAAAGACACCACATTCAGTCGTATTGTGTTTGGTACTGGTGGAAATGACTGCTGCAATGGGCGGAAATTACCCCAGGACGTTATCAACAACTACAAACTGTAGATAAAAGGTGCAAAGATCTTGACCAATGGGGGTGATATAATTGTTCCTAGTGTTTTTCCCAAGGCACAGCATGACAAAAGCCTGTCAGAGAAAATTGATCCGATCAGTTAAGCTCTTGAGAGCTTATTTGACAAAGAGGAATGTGCTTTTGTAAACTAGGATCCTGGTTCAAAATGCAGAATGGTGATGTCAGTTTGCCACACAGTGATGGTGTTCATCTGAATTTCCATGGAACAAATGCTACTTGTCCGATATCTGGGTACTCAGTTGGCTCCTGATGTAAGCAGCGTGGTAAAACCCCATAAAAATAAGGTGCACATCACTGTCTCAGGTGGCCACACCCATGGTGGAAGTAGTGTAAGAAAGGGCCATCCCCAAAATGGAGGCAAATAGCATCAACACAAATCGCAAAGGACGGTTCTGACCAATATGAGTAACAAGCAGATAGGTCACGCCTGGGATGGAACCAAACATGACACTGTGAATCAAGCATGGGTTGATTTAAGAAGCATTACAATACAGGTTGGTGAAGAAGTAATTGGGAAAACACGGTAAAAAGCAAACTAATTCACTTCTTGGACAAAGCAATTGGGGACCTAATTAAAATTAGAAAGATGGGAATCATTTTCATAGGTACTGGGCTAACAAGAATTATAGTAGCCCTAAGTTGGCACAAGAACTTTGACAAGACTGCCTAAAACGCAAGTGTGATACTCAAGAAAATTTCAAGGAAAAGAGAGAGAAAATTAAAATGAAAGTAATATTCACAAACGGGCTCTCAACTCTCCTAAGCATATTAGAAAATGTCAAGACGACAGAATGGCACTAATAAGTATCCAATCAAACTGTTTGGTCCAGTGGACAACTCCCAGGTAATTGAAGATCAAAGGGACATGAATAAAATTTTAGGGTGAATATCCGAAAAAAGTAGGAACAACTGAAGCCGGTGAGGTAAAGTGTTGAGAAAATCAGAAAGTGCATGAAGAGGTACATGTTTTTGATGTACTGGGGTGAAATAAAGAGGTCACAGATGTAGATGTTAATTACGACATACTGCACATAGCGATTCATGAACTATAAAATGGTAAAGCATGTGGAGGGGATGGAATTTCAAGTTAATTCTTATTTATAGGGTCCGTAGCAACAATACCAACAGGAAAACCATAAGTCTACAACTGAAATAAAAAACTGCGACACCTTATATTTATGTGTATGGACTCCCTCCCAACCGGTTTCAGCATTATCATGCCTTCATCAGGGGAGGACGGGAGTCAAACATTTCAATAAAATTATAGCTTAAGTACACTTTTTTTCAGGTTGCGTCTGACTTCCGGTTTATAACCGGAAGGGACGTCACAATTAGTTTCATTGAGAATATCGTATATTAATAAAAGTTATTTGAAATAAATATAGTACTTGCGTTGTTTTCTTACTTGTTTGATAATAAATGTCCATATAGTTTCTAGTATTAAATTCATGACGATCTTGTTTAAATAGATATGTTAAATGATCCTTGTTTAATATTATTATTATTATGAAATGTTCAGTGTCAGTTCAGTGATAGTGACGAAGTACGTAAATGTAAAATATTATTGTTGAAAATCACTGGTATTAAAAAGTGTGTTCATATAAAGAAGTATAGTCTTTTTAATGGAGCTGCCTGAGCTATTCCGGGATGGGATCATAATAAATCTGTTTTTCTTTTGCGTCTTTATCTGCTGGGCATATCTTCTTCGTTGTCCTGGGATTCTGTGGGAGAAGGACAGCAGATTTGCATCCATTGTATTTCCTATAAAATTGTTCTTCGGGGGTATCATTATTAGGCAACAATTTGGGACGACTGTTCGTCTTGTTTGGGATAAGGTTCTTATGTTCTTTTAAAAATTGTTCTGGTTTAACATCATATTCACTGATGCACGGAGTTGGCGTTTCACTTTCAGAATTGCTCAGCTCTAGTCCCATATCTTTAATCCATTTTTTTCTTCTCAAATATTTATCAATGTCTTCTTTTGTTGGGATCCTAATTATTGGCAAGATGAGTCTCCTGGTGCCGTCAGTAGGTAGTACTTTGATAGGTTTCCCTGATTTAGTATTCTCACACTTCTGAATCATCCTGAATATTGCCGTTGGTGTCCTTTTGGTGTCAGGGATTTTTATTGCCGGCGTTTTTTTCTCCACTTTGACCAGCTGAAAGGCATCGGTAAGGATCGGTTTAAGGCTTCGACTTAGATGGGTTTTTTTCCGGGCGTGAGCAATAAGGTGGTCCGTCCTCTTGAAGGCTTCTCTTGCATATCGGCCATTTATATCTTCTTTCTGGATATTTATGGAAGTTGGCGATGTGCCGTTTAAGGGTATGCCAGTGCTTAAATTTTTTCTCGGATCTGCAAAGGTGGCACGTAATTATTCTTAGTACATCTCTTCCCATCTGGTTAGACCTAAGGGTTGTATTGTGTTGAGTTCATTGATCCATGCCGCTTCCACATTGTGATGTAATGCATTGTCATTTTGGGGGATTCACTGGATTCCAAATATGGAAAGGTCCGAGAATTGGCATGTGTTTTTGAAGTGATTAGATACGCTCTTAATTGACTTGTTTCTAATGTCAAAGCGGTGTCCGTGGAATCTGATGTTAAGTATCTTTGATGTCTGGCCGACATATTGGATGTGGTATTTTTTGCATTCAATTACATAAATAATATTGTTTGATGTGTGGTTTTATCTCATAAGATCGTTTGGTTGTCGTGCAGGTAAAATCAGTACATGTGCTAATATATGGGCGCATATGACAATTCTTATTACACTTAAAACAACCTTGTGGAAGTATTATGTTCATCAGATATGAGCGTACCAATAGGTTCCGTAGAGTTTTTCCTTTGTGGTAAATAATGTGGTATGTTCCAATTTCGTTTAATAAGTACCCATGTGATCGGTATTTTGGGATTGAATAAAGTGATCGAGTTCAGTGTCTCTGTGTGTGACATTTTGTCAGGGGCATTGAGTAGAGATCTTCTGTTTTGTTTGCTGGCCTTTTGTATGGCTTGAATAAGTAATCTTTTTGGATAACCCCGTTTTAGAAAAAACTGTCTAAGTTCTTTAGCTTATGAGTGGAAGTCTAAATCTCTTGAACCGATACGTCTAATTGTAAGGAATTGTCCATAAGGTATTGCTTGTCGGCAAGATTTAGGATGACAAGAAGTGTAGTGGAGGTAAGTATGTGCGTCTGTATCTTTACTGTATACCTTGGTATGGAGTAGACGACCTTCTTTTATCATGGTGACGTTAAGAAAATGCATTTCTTGGTCGGAATATTCGGCCGTGAATTTTATGGTGGGGTGCGCGTTGTTGATGTATTCAATGAAAGTGAGTAGTTTTTCCTGACCATGCGGCCACAGCATCCATATGTCATCAATGAAACGAAGCCATACCTTTGGTTTTGTCAGGTGAGTTGTGTATGAGCCCTTCTTCTAGTTTGGCCATGAAGATATTGGCAAAGTTGGGTGCGCATGCCAATCCCATGGCGGTCCCTTTGATCTGCAGGTAAAGCCTATCATCGAAAGTGAATGCATTTTTGGTGAGGATAAAGTGTAACAGTCTTAACAAAAGCCAAGTGTGCGGTGTTTGGTCGTCCCTGTTATTAAGTGCCTCTCTACATGCAATAATACCTTCTCTGTGGAGGATATTAGTGTATAGAGAGCTGACGTCTAGTGTAACCATGATGTCCGTAGAATAGATGTCAAAAGCGTTAATTTTGTTTAAGAAATTAGTAGTATCTTTGATGTAGGACCTCGTTTTTTGAGCCACAGGTTTGATCTAAAAGTCCACAAATTTAGAGATTTTTTCCCTTGGACTCCCTACGGCAGAGACGATCGGTCTTCCTGGTACCGACGCTTTGTGGATCTTTGGCAAAAAATATATGCATGGTGTGTACGGAAATTCCGTAAATGAATTTTTGAAACACGGAGGTCCACCTTAGATTATAGTTCTGCTGTTATTTTTCGACTATTGCAAAGTAATGCAGAATTCCCAGACCAGTGGTTCCATGGTTACTTGACGACATCTATAAAAAGGGCAATTAGGAGTTGCTTAGCAACTACCAGGTGTTATGAAGCCCGCCTAATGAATATTAACAGAACTGAACAAAGAATGACAACAATGATATAACTTGAACAATTACAATATATTAACAATCAAAATCAGTACAAAGTAGGTAAACTTATCTCGGCTGGTATTTCAAAAGTTAAACAGTCTTAGGTAAATCCTAATCCCTGGTGAGATTATCCACAAGTACAGTCCCAAAGTTCCAAGTCCTATGACAGGTGCCAACTGATTTGGTGAAAATCCCACAGCGGTACGGTTTGGTTCCAATGTGGTACTGAAGGGTGTGGTGCAATTAACACTAAATATGCCAGTCGACTCAATGACACTGTCCACACTCCACAGGTACAATGTAAAAATGGGTATGTATCTCACTGGCAATAACAGTGGCTCACAGTACCACTGGCTTGACGTCCCACAGCTTCTGTCAGATCTCCTAATTCTCTCTCCCCCGTCCTCAAAATAGTTGCTTTATATATATATATATATATATATATATATATATATATATATATATATATATATATATATATATATATATATATATATATATATGTGTGTGTGTGTGTGTGTGTGTGTGTGTGTGTGTGTGTGTGTGTGTACCACATCACACGGCAATGCTAAATCCATACAGACTACTTCTTTCGGAAGGACATATCAATTGCACGCTGCTTCAATGCCAGCAAAATATTCCTGCACTTATCTCATTTTTCTTCTGTACTTTCACCACAGTCTTTCCAAATGTGTCATTAATAATCATATGGTGAGGGAATTTTGTTTCAGTTTTCCTTGTCTGACCTAATACTTCGACTCTTAACAATGGACTGCCTAAGCTAAACATAGATCTGCATGTTACTTCTCTGCCCAACTATTTTTTTTTTCAAATAAAAAAAAAACGTTTTCCTGTTTTTTCTTCAAATACAGAAAAAAAAAAAAATAAATGCCCCATAAATCTAGGTCAGCAGATGCAATCTGGTCCAGGTAACGTGGTGTGGTAACTCCGGCTCACCTGGTAACTAGGCCTTATGACTCAGGGAGTTTGGTTGTATTAAGGGTTAAGTGGAATTGGCGGCAGTGCATATGGCTCTAAAGTGGTTCTGCTTGTGGGCGAAATTTGCAAACAACAGAGGAACTGTAATAAGCTTACATGTGAGTAAAAATGTGTTCATGGTGAAAATTTGGGAGGGCATACAGTGCTTATTCTTTATAATATACTAGGATTGCAAGCAGGGTGACGGCCCCATGCAACTTGGTCAACATAAGGGTTGAATAACAGCAGCACCATTGTTTAAGGACGACTAAAACATATACAGAAGCCATCCTTTACTTGCAAAGAAGTTAAACTCCAGAAGATGAGGTTTCAGGTAAATGTTTATGAAACTGTTAATGTTTTGTTTTAGTCACAAAATGAAATGAGGGGTTATTATACGATGCTTCTTTGGGTCACATAAAACATGTGTTTATAGCTATCATGCTTTATCTTGATATATAACGAAATAAACACACACACACACGTACACACACACACATACACACACACACATATATATGTATATATATATATATATATATATATATATATATATATATATACGTGTGTTTGTGTGTGGATGTGTGTATGGTGTTTATTGCAAAATTGTCTTTGAGACGGGTTCCTCTACATATTTAAGCAGTATTGTAGGGAATATCATGATATTTGTAACGGGGTACCTTCAAGGATTTGATGTCTTGACACATTTCGTTATTACTGTGTGTAATGCCACTTTGCTTTCAGTTTCTGATGGGTCAATTCGCCTTCATGGCTCCAGTAAGTCTGATCAGGGTAGCATCCAAGTTTATCACCTTGGATACTGGGCAAACGTCTGCTTATTATCCATACTAGATGCACCCGATAACAAGGTCAGTTGTATATATATATATATATATATATACAAGAATAGTAATAAAAAGTATTTGAAAGGTCTTTCAGAAAGCATTTTGGCTGCTTCTGGTGTAATCTTGAGTCCAAGTGGAAAAATACAGAAGAAGAAATTATCTTTGTTTACAGGCGACTGCATGTTCAGTTTGTGTGACACAAGTTTAGAGTCAGTAAGAAACAAAATTTGAGACTGAGCAGGTACGGCAAGTCCGATGGCTTATCTTTATTTCTAATTTGTTTTATTTTATTTTTTTTTTTTTGGTCTAATTTTTTGCATTTTCAAATTAATTGGTCATGCATTGCCGCATCTCGGCGTTTATTGAGGCACAGCAGTGAGAAAGACAGAGAGGCAGGCAAACGGTCAGAGACCGAGAGAATATACATATCATGATAGGCATAAAAAGGTATACAAACAGATAATACAATGGTCAATTACAGTAATTGCAATTTTTTTTTGGCCACAAAAAATAATACACTGTGGATGAACTTGGAACCTTACCGTAAACATTATTCCTGATCAGTAGGTAAAAAATTACAAGTGAAACTGGCCATGTCTGTCGTACTTTCACCAGACTAGACAAATCCCCAGGGTGGATACACTGTGTCATACACCACTAGAAATCGCCTTGTCAGGTGAATTGGCACAACTGATTTTAACCTTATCAAACAAACAAAACCATATTCGATATTTTAATGATGCAAAATGAGTACTTATTTCATGTAGGGATAGCTAACATCTTATCCAACTGGAGTATAAAAACAAATGTATCATCTGGTATATATTCTCCCGCTATCCTGGGTAATGCAGTTATGTTTTTTTGGGTAAATTATTGTTTTCCAGATTGAAAAGGATACCTTTGCAACAATCTGCTGTAAGCAGCTGGGATCCCAATCAGTTGAACACGTAGTCGTTGAATCACAAAAACTTTTACCAAAATAGATAGGAAGTTTTCAATGTAACGAATCTGCAAAACATCTGTCAGAATGTGCCATTGAGTGGGATACATATGGCGGCAAGTCTGGCTTAGTAATGGATGTTTGGTGTCGAAAAGGTATGTATTGAAAAGTGTTCCGAGCCTTTTTCTTTTTTTTCTTGCAATGCACACCATTCATTTTATTTCCTATTCCTTTAAATTCATTTCTTTCTGTCTCTATTCAATGTACCAAAAATGGAAGTCGCTGCCAAATTGTTTTCACATCTATCACTAAAGGTCACACTCCTTGGAGGTTAACGTCCCCAATTAAACGACCCAGTGATCAAGTGTAATATCGTGCTGTAAGGGCGTGGATTCCTTCTTGGCATAATATATCTGTAGCATATCTGTATACGGTTTAAACATATTTATTTCAAAATGATTGGAAAACAGGCACCATGCCTATAAATATTCCTCTCGCTACTAGTGTGTTCAAAAACGATAAATACAATTAATGAGTTGGATTTGATTATGAATACTTGGCACTCTGATGTTGACATGCATTTCTAATACAAAGCAATGTAAGTTCATATAAAAAATTTTCCACGCCAGGTATTTTATGCTTATTTTGATTATCAAATATTATTAGATCACTTGGGTTGCTTGTTGGGGAAACACGTGGCTTGATCAGCGTGTGACCAACATATCATGTTGAATAAGTAATTATTTCAATGATTTGTATGTATTACTTGCTCCACATGCAGAGGTCCATTAGTTCTTCTTCTTCTTCTTCTTCTTCTTCTTCTTCTTCTTCTTCTTCTTCTTCTTCTTCTTCTTCTTCTTCTTCTTCTTCTTCTTCTTCTTCTTCTTCTTCTTCTTCTTCTTCTTCTTCTTCTTCTTCTTCTTCTTCTTCTTCTTCTTCTTCTTATTACTATAATTATCATTATTATTATCATCATCATCATCATCATCGTCATTATTATTATTGTTATTATTATTATTATTATTATTATTATTATTATTATTATTATTATTATTATTATTATTATTATTATTATTATTATTATTATTATTATAGCATGCATGAAAAGCCAATTGATAATTTAGCATTTTAAAACCAATAATTTGTGGGAAGAGAACCAATATGTTAGTGGCTGGTGATTGTTATTAAACGTCCATAGTCAACATTTCATTGGTATATATATATTCAATGGCTGCTCTAAGATTTGTTGTTGGTGATCAGGATGTGTGATATATGTCTTCTTTCAGAACCACAGCCAAAATATTTTACAGTAAGATTAGTGAATGGAACTAGGAACTAGTCAGGTAACATTGTTTCAAAAAATGCGATGATACATTTTTAACTGGTGGGTAAAAATAATACCTCAGGTAGTTACAACTGTTTCTGCAATACTTTGCCCATAGTTCATGCTGCACGCACAACACTTGCAATGCTAGTGTACGAAACGTGTTTGTTATGTGTTTACTTCAATAATTATTTAGTAGCGAAGGAAGAACAAAAGCCATACTTTTCACAGAAAGAATGGATTATGTGATATAATCAATATTTTTTCCGGCTCCATATTGGTCTGTTCCTACCACTCATGTTAGATATAACCCTTTTCAACACACATGCAACGCGAGTCGTTTCAGGGACATTCGGTGGGGTATTTCTGTTGGTTTTTGCTTGACCTGACTGATTGGTCACCTTACCTTATGTAAAAGTTCAAGCTCTTTGGGGCTGGGGAGGGGGATGGTGGTCACGCAATATACCATATACAACTGAAATAAAACACGCTGCTTGAAAAAAAAAGGGGAAATGGGTGTACAACAGATGGACTTGCAGTTACTTGCACTGATAGGCTATAATATTCTTACGGCCCAACTGCGCACGGAAAGACTCATATTGCCATTGAAATGGTCTGGCTGTTTAAAAAAGAACGGGAAAATGTGAACATTGTCTGCTGGACAGGTAAAGCTTCATTACCAAAGAACATCTTTTCCTTCCAACAGAGAGAGTTTTGAAAGAAGTTTGAAAAGTGTCAAAAGTCAAAAGTTTCAAATCAATTTGAGTTTCATCGTAATAGCAAGCCACATCATTGTCACTGAAACATAACGAGCACTCTTGTTTGGTATACTTTTGAGTGGTGTTTTGAAATGTCCCTGCATAGCAAAAACCCTTCCTGTGTAAAATGTATGTTAGTTGGTCCTTTGTATTAATGGTTGTAGTTCTCTCAGACCGACTTCATTCATATAACATGGCGGATTTACAGTACTTTTTCACTTTTGTGTTGTAGAATGGGAAGAAGTTTGTACAATATTCTGGCCAAGGCAGACTTGATGAAATTGTCACCAGTCACTTCCACATATCTGTTATGGATGGCACTGAAATCGTTGGCATGCCCATTTACAAAATAGGACACTTATGTCAAAATCCTGGAACAACATCCAATGAAAAGAGGCATATGAATATCTACGGTGTTGTCAAACTTTAGAAAGGTGGTTTTATCTTTAGTGACTGAAATACTAACTTCAAAATACAAATGCATGTTTTTTTTGTTTGCTTTTATTTATTTTTTTTTTTCAGAGCCAGGTGGGATCATTCGCTTTGTGGTTTGCTTCTTCTTGTGCTTCAAGTCAATACATGGGAACAAAGTTAAATAAAACACTTTCAATGTTCACAGGGGAGTAAATAAACCATGTTAATCTATGAATCTTGACTAAAGGCAACAGGTATCTGCACAAAAATGTTTGTTTCACGTAGATATATCTTCAAAACGAATTATCTGATTTTACACATTTAAAAACTGATTTACACCAAGAATCTCAAGTGGAAAAATGTATCCAGGATTTTCTAAGAAACGATAAGCTCTTTTCTAAATCCTTGTCAAAAATGACGTTGCCACAAAACCTGAGCAATCTGTTTTTAACACATTCTTCTCTATGTTGCAGACACCTTAACACAACTTTTGCTGTGTCCTAACGGATATATCTGGACCAAAAAGGGGCTGCTTTGTCACTAATGTTGATTCCAGGTAGTTGGGAAATTAAATCCTTGTAATATGCACACCTTCAGTTGGTGCATATTCAAAATTACAGACTTGTTTGTTTGTTTGTTTGTTTTTTTTTCAAATCTACAAAAGGATCAACTAAAATATCTGTTTCTAGAATACCTATTTTTGGTGAGTATGGCCCATGGTGAGTAATCTCAAGATCAGCAATTAGAAAATCGTTCTACAATGCACACTTACCGACTTAAAACAGTGAAGATATATTTCCAAATACAGGCAAGTTTTTTCCATTCGGGTCGGTAGTTTAAAATCACCGTGATCCAACATTAAACTGAAACAATCTGAGTTTCTGACAGAAAATCAAATATCTTCGTGTGCGCCTTAACCAGTTTTCAACTTGACGAAAGATAACCTTTTGCCCCTTCTTCCAGCCATGTGCTTCAACCTTCGACAAACAATATCAACAACATGGTTACCTTCATGAAAATGCATGGTGAAGCAAAGCAACTTTGTAACAAATTTCGCCATATGATGACCCCTTCATACATCAATAAGTGCACGATATAATACACTAATTTCCTTCTCCTTCGTACCTTTTATTATATTAAACGAATAGATAGAATAGTAGTCTTTCTAGTGGGAAGGTTAATGTGTTCAATGTGCCACTATGGCCATAATTGTAAGATTTGTCGGAAAATATGTTACATTAAAGAAGGGGTTAGACAGTACCTGTACCAAGGGGTGATTACCTGGGCAGGTGCTGTAATTCAGAAGTGCACTATGGTCATGGTCAGGTGAATAATAGCTAGGAGGTCACACTCTCTGTCACGAGTAATCACATGTATTGATTCGTATATGTTGTTGTGTTACAATCATGACATTGCAAAGTAGCCTTTTAACCCATAGGTATAAGCCATGGTGTTAAAGACCCCCTATGAAGTGTTTTGTTCCACTGGGTGCCATCTGTTTCCACCACATGTATTTATATTAAAGAATTATTAAGAATCGACCTAGTCCTAAAGGCCCATAATCCCACAAAATTTCAACCTCCCATTTTAAATTTTTTCTGACTTGTCGATTCGCAAGTGATTTCAGGCATATGCTTAATGACCTTGAAAACAGGCAATAGACGCCTTCCCGCAATCACAACCGATACCTTACTTTAAAAAAGGCAAGGACACCCAACTGCAATCCCAAGTGAGATGTTATAAGGGTACCTTAACTCGCGAAATTGCAATCGTGCATTAAATGCTTTTAGACTTTTCACATCGACAGCCATTTCAGGGAAATACAAGTAAAACCTTGCAAAAAAAGACAAGGTAACCCACCAGCAATTCTTACCTTGATAAGGGACATTATCTGACCAAATTTGATTAAAGTTGGTGTAATCCTTCTTGAGTTATCATGTCTACATCAATTTCACTTAAGCTTCTCTGTGACCTTAGGAAATGGATCGCAGTCATCCACCTTCGAACTCGACCTAGCCCTATCGTGTCTACATTAATTTCACTTAAGCTTCTCTGTGACCTTAGGAACTGGATCATGGTCACCCACCTTCGAACTCGACCTAGCCCTAGGTCAGTAGCATTATCATGCAAATCTACAAATTTGATGAAATTTGGTGTTCCACTTCTTGAACTATCTTTGCTACATCAATTCCACTACTGTGGCAGTGGGACCTTTTGGAATGAGGTCAAGATCACCCATTTTTAAACTTGACCAAGACTTGAATTGTCCTACTTGACTTAATTTAGTGAAATCCATGCAAGTGATCACGTATGCTGAAATTCACTAATGTTGCTGTGTGACCTTGGGAACTGGGTTAAAATCACCCATCTTTGACTTGGCCTAAACCTGCACATGTTACTTTACCCGGTCAAGTTTGAGCAATATTTTGCCGAAATCCTTCTCTAGTTATCATGTCTGCATCAAAATTCCCTAACATGGCATTATGAACCCTGGGAATAAGGTTAAGGTCACCCATCTTTCAATTTGACCTAGCCCACATACAGGACTATAATTGTGTGCAATGTGAAAGACTTGGCTAAAAAAATATGGTGATCATGCAGAAAGTAATAGCATTTATGTGGCTCTGTGACCGTGGGAATTGGGTCAAGGTCACCTATCTTTGAAGTTAACCACGACTTTCATGTGAAATGGTATTCTACCAAGCTAGGTAAAACATGATGAAATCCTTCTTCAGTCATCGCATCCACATCAAAGTGGTAAAGTAGCAGAAGAAGAAGAAGAAGAAGAAGAAGAAGAAGAAGAAGAAGAAGAAGAAGAAGAAGAAGAAGAAGAAGAAGAAGAAGAAGATGGATGCAAAAACAATATTTCCCCCTTGGATGGGGTGACATGAATAAGAGATGACACAGCTGACACAGGGAGACGTAACATGTTCAAGTTGGCTCCAATTTGTACTAAAAGCTCTCTCTCTCACCAATCTAATTTTTCAGGGAGTAATAATACATTTAAGACCTCTTACTGGAACATGTAATGGAGCAGGAGCTTTTTTCCCCAGCTCTGCCCCTCACTGTTTGCCTGCTGTAGTTTACCCTTATGTCGACTTAATACAAATTTCTCATATTGTTTTCGATATTTTTTCTTGTGTTTCTTA
Source organism: Hermodice carunculata (assembly GCA_964020975.1). Classification (NCBI taxonomy): domain Eukaryota; kingdom Metazoa; phylum Annelida; class Polychaeta; order Eunicida; family Amphinomidae; genus Hermodice; species Hermodice carunculata. The sequence goes on along the minus strand of OZ026616.1, from coordinate 80,082,970 downwards.
CAAAAGGCTTTAGTAGGTTCATGTTCTTCACAAAACTTACAATTTTTAGCAAAGTGTTTTCTCTGCTGTCCTTTAAAGTAGCCAGTTTCTCTCTAAAGCAGCCATTTTTTTATTCTCCATAGATTCAATGAAAATCACCGTGGCTTCCCATAAAGCGTTATTTCTATTTCCACTTTCTAGGGTATGAGAGTTTTACCTTGACTACGATGTCCTGTCCCACAGTACATTATCAAAAATAATTGATAGCCATACTTTCCATACTCCCATACACAACTTGCCAATCTCTTTACCCTGCTGCCTAAACCTGTGACACTCTCATTTTTCTTTTGTCCGCACCTCTGTAACTGCTGTCTGTACCCGTCGACCATTCTTTTTTTTTTTTTTTGTATATTTACAAATCGTCAGGTTAAAGCTAAACATTACAGGCTATAATCACACAGCTTCTAACTGGCTACGATCACTCAGTAAATTATTGCCGAATTTTTGTACCCCACCCTGTAGAATAGCTCGTACAAATATGTGTTCACATGCTGTATTCCATTGATTTATCTCGGCTATGCTCCCAAACTGTTTCAATCATCCAAACCACTGTTACCAGCATATTTCTCCAGATGTAAACATAATTTCTATAGTCCTCGACGAGAGGGTTCTGTAATAAAGGCATAAGGAATGAACTCTCTTTTTATATTTGAAGGGAAAAAATTGCTTTCTCCGGTCGCTTCTGAACTTATGTCCGCCTACCTGATGACAGACGAAGATGGCTGCCCCTTACAGTGTCTGAAACAACTTTATCACTCGAAACACGTGCTCGTTCTTTTTTCTGAAACCAGCCCGTTCACGCGATGTGATTGCCAGTGTACCAGTTATAATGATATATAACAAAACCAGTTTGGCATCATTTTTGTACCCAGGATTGGTGGCCACTGACCGACAAATCAGAAAAAAGAACGAAAGGGTAGGTACTTTTCGAAACAAGGACATAATTTCAGTGTGCAAATTATTGGAAAAGTCATACTGATCCAAGGAGAGCCAGAAACTTAGGTAGGAAATGGTAGACAAGAGCCTGAGTTATTTTGGCCAAAAGAATTGGTTGCTGTTTGGCCTTTTGGGCTTAATGCTGGAATAAAGAGGCCAGGAAATGTATCTTAACTTCTAAAAAAGCGTGCTTATCACAATTGATTAATACTCAAGCAAGGTAAGGGCGTACACATGAACATCATAAAATCCTAATACGACTCACCACTCTTTTGTAACACCATAGTTTTTGACTAAACAAACTAATTTGATTTACTTTATTGCATACCAATATCGGTTTTGAACCAATTAAGACAAAATATTACCACATTTTTCGTAAGAAAAGAATTTGCCAAACTATCATATTATGTATGCAATGACACAGCTTTTCAGAGACTGGTTTGATGCCCTATGTGGATTAATTTATAATGGGCCTAAATACTGTGAGCGACAGGAAAATGCTTGGCTTAGCAACAAGAAAATATTTATGGAAGCCGTTGTAGAATATTCAAAAATATGGGCTTAGAATGAGTTTGATATTTCCGTGTTAGATGAAAGGATCAGGGAAAAAGACCTAATGTTACAAACACAATACCAAAATACAGAAAACAGCCAGCAAGCACCATATCCTGCTCTGAAAAATCCATACGTTGCTGAGTGCCTGCAAGAGATGCATGATAAATATATTTTTGCACCTGCTGATAAAGCACATGATACTATTATTACTATATGCTTAATGATAAGGTACTCATTGACGAATTAGGCCTATTGACCAGCTGTAGCTCTCCCACAGCCGAAAAAAATAAATGGGCCACTGGTTATTATTTTGAACAAACAGCAGCAATTTTTTTTCTTCATTTGGACCGATATTTGCTGTTGTATATGCCTATTTACTCAACATTTACTCACTTCCTTAACAGCATCAAAGTCCTTATAAAACCCGATACATAGCAGGTTCTAAGTTTTGCTCTACTAAACAATTGTCTTTTTTTTTGTCTTAAAGTTTAAAGAAATTACAGGAATTTTGGTGTAATTTATTGTTTCAGATAGAACCATCTTCTGGTAATAACATGGCTTGGGCATTTATCTAAATTGACGATCTTCTTTGAGCAGTCGATGATCATTAACTGTTTAATAAGATTTCGTTTTCTTCACTCTTTTTTTACAGCTATACCTCGTCCTGATTTTAAAGATTCAATTAGGTCTCTCATATATAAAGAAAAAATAGTATTCACAGAATGATCACATCTTATAAAGGTGCAAATTTTGGTAAATATATAAAAGACGGGCAGTGTCCAATTGAATATGATCAGTTGGTTGAGTTGTAGTTTTTTATATTGATAACATTTGTGTCAATTTTGGAGATTCTATCTTTAGACTGACAATTAAGTTCCACTGGGTAGCAATTGTGGACTTCTTTTGTCCAGTGTATTTAGTGTTTACTATGAGTATACGTTTTTTGTAAAGCTGTCAAAGGAGTAGACATATCTTTATAAATGTTGTAAGTACACATTGAGATATATTGATGGCCTCTTAACCATCAATAGTAAACACCAATGATAATATATTTTACCAATATACCCTGTGGATTTGAAAGTAAAAGAAACTACAGAAAATGTCATGCAATGTTCATTTTAGGACATAAAGATGTATTACGATAAAAGTGAATTGAAGCGTAATTTATATCATAAACGTGACGATTTTTAGTGTAACATAGTAAATTACCCCCATATGTATAGTGATATTGCACTCGAGCCAGCAATTTCTAAGTGACTTTGACTCCCTTTATTTATTAAGTTAGCTAGCTAAAGTTCTTTCTGTGTGAAGTCTTTGTTACAATGACTTTCATGAATATATTACATTTCAAACTAGTTTCATATCTGTTTCATACACAAATTACTTTTTTAATAAAAAATGAGAAATTTCACGATTGACATAATTCCAATTTGATGCATAAAATTTAAAAAAAAATCAAATTTTAGTAAAGTTATAACATTTTAACATGAACGCAGATAAAAGAAGTCACAAAGGGTAACATATATGCCAATTCCACGTATGCCTTCCTAATTATGCTTTACCTTGATAACGTGACCAGGTCCATCGCTCATGGAGGCTGGCTTAAGTCTAGAATTAATTTTCTTATATTGTATCAGGAATATAATTTCCAAGACGAAAACAGAAGATATATTTTGGATAACGAAAACAAACACTATTGCCAAAAAGTGTGACAGGGAATATAAAAATACACCACGTTACGAAACAATGCTTGTTTAACATTGATCCTTATTCGATCAGGCGATTCCAGCTTATTTATCATGCTTCTCCTAGACGCGAAGTAATCATTGCGGCAAGATGCATTCAGAAGGTGCCCCTTGATAGTCCTTTAGTTGCTTTTACACAATACGTTTGTCAGCCATACCTATTTGAATCCGTTTGACGGCATTATTTCCAATCCCGTGTCAAAACCCATCTAACAATGCCCATTACTGACTAATCTGTTATTACCTTTCCAGGTTTGTGACCTCATTTTCCATGACAAAACTGTGTTCAAGACCCTGGGATGGGCGTTCAAAGCCGTCAAACAGAAACCAGAAGCCTGCATTTTTCCAGAACTTGTGTGAAAAGGGTACATTACATTCAAGTTCCGGCCTACTGTCTGTTCAGTTATTGAATGGCATGCTGAGAGCAACCATTTCCGACTCCAAATCGATTGCGTTCTTCAATAAGAAGAGGAACTTAATCAGAAACAAAAATCGCCAAATGGCTATTCACGACAGACAGTCTAGTCTGAGAGGACATTTTCAGAGTTCATGTCACATGAAAACTGAGATTCCCTGCAACCACGGATCTATTAATGAAAACATGCTTGTGGAAATGTATCCATATAACCACAGCAGAAGGCCATAAATGAACTCAAGATACTAATTCCTAGCAAACCTTTTTCCCTTTAAATGGTACACTCAATTTGGGCTACACGTTTCCTTGACGCACCACGCTAGGTATCTGTAACCACAGCATTCACGACCAACTTAATCATAACAAAGCAGCTTCATAAACTACCATTTTTATCCTTAGTCAGAGAGCGAGATTGCAATTGAGAAAACAGAAAAAATGTAGCTCTAAACACACTCTCCAGGAAAATTTCTAAGGCAAAGAGAGAATCAAATGCCTGAGAGAGTCACGTGTAAAGGTCCAGAGACATTTTGCAGTCGAGGAGAGGGCGCTAAAAATCGAGATCTCCTTGGCTCGTTTTCCCGTGTAATATATGGCAGGATGATATGCTATTGGTACGAAAAGCTGATAAGTCATGCACAACATATATCGTGAAAATTTTCCATATTTCTGAAAGGCGTTTATTGTATCAACATGCATAGATGCACCAGTAATATTTTTTTTCATCAAATTATATACAGTGCACATTATGTTTTGGGTTAAGTAAAATTATTATATAACGAACAGATTGATAGGCTTCACAGTTTAACCACGTCTCCGATTTAAGGAAAATCATCGCAACTTCAACTTCCAAACATTAGGACCATAGGAGACATATATCATTATGGTCATCCCAGTTTCTTAGAATATATGTAACGACAGATGCCTAATAGAAGATGAAATCTAGTTTTGCAAAGTCTCTATGGCGCACTCATTGTAAAATGAGGCTAAAACTGAGCTTGACAGTACAGAAACGCAAAAGAAGCATGTTTCCAGAAGGAAACGAGTTTACTATAATTATAGCCCCCACACAGGGGAGGTGCATTCATCACGTTGGCTCGATGCTTCTTCGAGGGAACTATGTTTTAAGATGACATACCAATTGGTTCTGTTAGATGGTGATGTGAAAGGTTCTGAAGTTTCAGGTGAGACACAAAACAAAATGATGGAATCAGGCTCCATGAATGACGTGCACTCTGTCACCGTAGCTAGGTGAAATCGTAACAAGTTATTTTTACAAAACGGCCAATGCACAAACATTATGAGGACTTTTTTAATGTTTGAGCAATTACAAATCGCGTAATATTAAGGTTGCATTGCTGTGCAGAACTCAATTGGTAGTATTATGACATGTGTTCCCATATAATATTGCTAAAATAAAAGAAAGGGATACTGGGTAGTTCATGCCATACTTCAATGTAATACAATTGGAAATTTTACAGTTATTAATAAGCTAGATTAGTATGAGCATTTTGACTGCAAAACTCAGGAGCATTCAGCTTTTTTCCTTAGTACAGGTGAGTACACAATACAATCATCCATTATGTGTTACCACGTGAAATTGTTTTCTATGTGGCACCAATGACAACGCTCAGCAGTGAAGTTCCAAGATTAACTGGCTCATGTTAATATTGAATATACCAAATGCTAAATAGTATATGACACTTCTAGTTTTCTTTCTTCACCCTCCCCACAAAAACAGAAACCCATACACAAGCAAGGATAATCATTAATTTCATGAAAACCTTCTTTATTAACTTTTTAGTAACTGACGCATCTAAGAATTTATTGGGAGGCATCTTAATATGAATAGCTATCCTCTCTGTCGATTAAAATCAAACATTTCAAAAACCAACCAGCGTTATTTTACAGGAGTTTACAAACATTTTCAAGGCACCAACTAAAATAGACTTACTTATATCATAACACCAAAAACCCTGTGGAAGTATCCCCACCCAGCCAGAGCATAAAATATGGCATAGAAAGGATGCACACACACACAGACACACGTACACACACGCATGCACAAGGGCCAACAACAACAAACATATACGCAAAAACAGGGCGGCCCAACCTGCTATGAAGCCCAAGACACTGTAAAAAGCAGCATCACAGCCTTGCTTGCCAATGCTATAGTCACAAAAGCAGTCAACACTGAAAATATCTTGACACGCACATCATCTAAAATTACACTTATTACTTGAATATCCACGAAGTAATTTAAGTATTTATTGAGTATCTAAATGATAGGGTGTGATATGACATACAACATAAAATATAATGACATGAAGCTGACAAGTTTTTAAAAAATGCGAGAGAAACTTCACTAAAAATCCTAGCAAACAAGAAATATCCCTGGCCAAGACGTCACTCACCATACAAGAAGAGTTCAAATTCAGAAGTCCTATGTAGACACACAAGCTTGATATCTTTTATCACTGAATCAATTTGAAACGCAGTAAGGAAGAAACATCTGTTTTCAGACTAAGGACAGGTGCCAACAAAAGTAGTAGTTTAAATCGTGTTTATGTTAGCAACTATCAACTTGAAGATAAATCTTTCCCTCACCCAGGCATTGCATACAATGTCGGATATAACACACACAATCACGCATATATATATATATATATATATATATATATATATATATATATATATATATATATATATATATATATATATATATATATATATATGATGTTTTTATAATATCCCTATTACTATGTTAAAAATATGCATATAATTTAAACTTCAATTCACTGTTGTCTCTATGTATAATTATATTTTGAAATGAACATGTCATGTCACTCTATGCACTTTTCTTATATTCCAAATGATCAGGGTATCTTTCAAAAATGTTTACTTGAGAGTGTTTTCGTTCATGTTCAATAGAACATCAGCATGTCTAAGTGTCAACTTCAAATGACGATCATAAAATGTCTTCTCTTCAGGCTGTTTCGTGAAAACATTAACTTATAATAAAACAAGTATGAATTGGCCAACCACCGTGCACAATTAGTATTGATTGGCATTTTAGTGGTCTGTTCAAAGATGGAATCTTCAAAATTGACATGTATGTTATCCATCAGAAATGTCAAACAACTCGACAGATTTATAATATTTAAATGCAGACTGGCCATATTTTCATACAATTATCCAAACGTGCACCTCAAACAATATTAACATTCTTTGAAAGTTATTTTTTCTCATATGGTTTACACACCCACACTCACACCCCCCACACACCCCCAACCCCCATATATATATATATATATATACATATATATATATATATATATATGTGTGTGTGTGTGTGTGTGTGTGTGTGTATGAGTGACTTCACACGTTCATAATGCAGTACAATAATCTCTTGACCTTTGTTTTTTTCATGTATATGTACTTCGTGTCCAGTTGTGTAAGGTGTTACATTGCCTCGCAGAAAGTGTATCACAAGACCATGCTTTGATGTTTTGCCTGTTCTGTTTTCAGCTTTCAAACTTACACTGAAACCACTGTATCCTTGGGGATAGTATCAGCATCTTTAAGATGCCGGTATTGCAATGTGTGCACCAGTGATTCCTAAATCAACTGGAAGTGAAATAAGTTACGAGACCACTTTAGGAATATTGAGAACAACACTCAATTTTTAAGCTACTCTTCTGACACAAATATCCTCGTTACAAGGTTCACTTGTATATTCATCATTTGGAAAGTGATGTCATCAATGTTTTATATATGAAGAGATAGTGTTGTGCTAAAATGATGGTTCTACCATGTCTCTCATGCAAAGAGAACATACATTTGACAGTTCATTTCTTTAACACCCATTTGTTTTGAGGTACACCAAGGCTTGGTATGACAAATTTGATTTACTGTGGTAAGTTAGTGACATTGTTAATTCTTTCATGGATGGTTTTCGCAAGGTCTCTAGTTGACATTGTCAAATGTTGTATGTGTCTTTAAATTTCAAACCCTCTAGAGTGTGACTGTAATATCAGGATCTTGTCATTGCCAAAACGTTATACATTTTATGCAAAAAGTAATACCCATTATTTTGGTGCCTAAATTCTAGTCAGTTAATTTGTCGGACTTTCAGATATAGAAATCAATATACGCTTTCCTGGTATATACATATATGTGGTACGACATGTTTATTTATAGTAACGTTATTATGCGGCGATTCGTAATAATTGTGGTAATTTGTAATGATGCCTTTTTGTAATAATAAAAAGTGCACAAATCTGCACTAATTTGTAATACTTGCGGCAATTTGTAATAATGTGCGGTAAAATGTAATAGTATGACAATTTGCAATTTGTAATGGTATTTTGCAGCAAAATGTAATAAATTATGTGTGTAATAAGGATGTAATAAAATGAAACAATTATACCACGGTCTCCCAGAAAAAAAAAATCCTTTAATATTCATTTCAAGACAAGTGTTTTCTTCACAGCAAGATCATTTATGTATTAAGTGGAAAGGCCTACAGAAGTTCCGTGATGCTATGATTCTGTTCCGCCTAATGTAAAAGGTATTTTTAGATGACCCCGTCAGTTGCGGAAGTTTTTCAGCATGCACTCTCTCTCTCTCTCTCTCTCTCTCTCTCTCTCTCTCTCTCTCTCTCTCTCTCTCTCTCTCCTTTTTTATTGTTATCAATTGATGTATAAATTTTACTACTGTGCTAAGAACTAGGAAAACGTAAATCCGTAGTACCTACATAAAACAGCACACTTATATTCTTGCATATTGAGTCAACATGCCAAGTTGACTCAAAATGCCTTCACTGTGACCAAATCACTATTATATCGATTTTAAATTGCTAAGTGCAGGGTCTCTAGGGCACAATTTCAGAGGCGACCTCTCCTCCCCTCCTTCCTATTTTGGGCTCCTTGGCTTTAATGGGAAGTTGCAGGCTTTAACGGCCAACCCACTTCACAAACATGTTCACATCCCATAACATTATGGACTCCTCCTCTTGAGACGTTAGATTGCATTACACAAAGGGTGCCACCTCATGACTGGATCGAAATGAATAGCATTTCACATTGATGTAAATCAGTCAACTCCAGAACGTCTGATACTCTGCTTGCAAGGGTCATCTCATAGAACTTCACAATTCTTTGTCAAGTTTCACTTTATCCATAATGAATGAAAAATTGTATCAATTTCCTTTCTAAACTTTGTCCACTTGGACTCATCCGAAAGTCCATTTCAGATGGGTGTGAGTATCCCCTCTTGTTTTGGCTATCAGGACACAGTCATTTCTAAGATGCTTTACCAGTGCATTGTTCAACCATCAATCCTTAAGCCTTTCACAAATTTAATCACATTTAGGCCCATCAACCAAATATTTAAGGCATAACGCAATCACAAATAATCTAAAGCTTTGTGTAAATCATGGTGCATAAAATACAACTTCATTGATTTAAAACACGGCTAGGGTTCAGTTTCTTGAAGAAAAACTAAAACAGTGTAAGGCTTAATCATACCAAATTGACCCTGATTGAATCAAATAAGAATGTTATTAGTTTGCCACAGAACGTCACTTTGTCTACCTATTCAGGGCATTCATTATCAAGCTTTCAAGAAAACATGCAACCTGTAAATGACTGTAAAGAAAATATATATGATATGATACTTCCATACAATTGTTACATTTTATTACAAATTTTAGCTCACTGTTATCACAAAACGGACACATCCGATTTGTACGTTTTGCTGCAAATGTTATTGCAAATTGCAAAATGTAATGATATTACAGTTTGCCACAACGTATTGCAAATTGTTGCAAGTATTACAAGATACGGCAGATTCCTGGACTTTTTTTTTTTTTTTTACTAAAATGCAGTTGTTACAAATTGCCGCACAACAAACTTAATAAATTGATAATTAACAATATAGTCACTTACAATAAAATACTCAAAAAACCCACCGTATCTATGAAAGAATCCATACCCACAGGCTTGCAACAACTTTTACTATTAAAAGGATCATCATTACAATTGCCATTGACCGCCGCAGGACAAAAAAGACAATAAGGTTTTTTGGTTTATGAAAAACTAGTTTCAAAAAGTAGTTTGGTATTTTTGGCTCCATAAAAGGTAAAAGGCTCCGAAACATGTTGAGTAGTTACCCGCTGAAGACCTTTTAATTTATTTGGGCTGATACAGCCTATGTCAAAATTTTACAGAGGAACGTGTGCAAAATAGACAATAGTAATTCCATACATATACAGGTTAGACAGGGACAGGTTAGCTTATGGAGAGTAAAGAACGGGTAAAAGGCTCCGAAACATGTTGAGTAGTTACCCGCTGAAGACCCTTTAATTTATTTGGGCTGATACAGCCTATGTCAAAATTTTACAGAGGAACGTGTGCAATATAGACAATAGTAATTCCATATATATACAGGTTAGACAGGGACAGGTTAGCTTATGGAGAGTAAAGAGTTCGAACTGCGGAATAGGATATTGACTACTAGGAAGTGGTTCTGGGCAAAAAGACACAAATACAAAAAAAATAAGGGAACTTCAGATGACCACATATTATGCTGAAAGAGAATTGATTCAATCTGCTTTCAAATGGAAATATTCTGCTGACCTGAAGACTGCACCAAGGATGCTGGACACCGCAAGTGTTCAATTTGATGATCATGTCCATGCAAATTGCATTAATAATATGTTTAAATAAAGGTTCACGTAAAACAAATATGTATCAATCAAATAAAACAACAACGTCCTAAAATTAGTGTTGACAATGGCTAAACGTGAGTAGAGTTGTACTTGAACTTAAAAAAAAGTATAACACAGATAACAAACTGTTAACAGTGTCACCAATTATTCGGAACAACATCTGCAATATTTTGAATTCAAGGATTCTGGTACAGTTGCCAGGCAAATTGGTCCAGGTAGAAAATTCTGGAGGTAAGGGCTAGAATAGGAAAACTGCAATTAATTGAACTGTCTGGCATGGGGATGTAGAGGGCAAACTGTGTGGTGGGATTGGTTTTTGAACTGGAGATTATGAGTGCGTATGCCATTTGTCATGAGGGGTGAGAGCATGTACTGCTTCGCAAATCACAATGCACTTGTGAAATAAAAATTAAAAGGCCAAATGTGGAATCCGAATGATTCCTATCATGATAGGACGAGGCTCATTTAGGGTTTCAGAAAGCGAATTTTGGAGAATAATAATAATAAATTATGTGTGAAAAATGGTGCATTTCAGCACCACTCAAAATGAGCACAAAAGGACACATATGCTTTAAGTTGGAGCTGTCAATTTTAACACTGAGTGACCCTAAAAAGGTCAGATAAAGTTCAGTGGCATAATGTTGGTCTATACATACAAAATCGTGAATTTGAGACCAGTGTTATCACTAAACGCGAATAGGAAAGACGCATGTGCTCTCTTTTTCAAATTATCAGAGTTCAGCGTGATTGAACTTGAAAGGAACAATTAAAGTGATTAGTCATTCAAACATAGGTTAGAAACTTGCTTGGCGGGTAATCAACGTGAACACGGGGCACAGAGAGGTCAATAGTGCTTGCACTTATTTTGTAAGCATTAGCCCATTCACATATTTACAGCTGCAGCCACGTATTTTCTTACGGCATATCCACATTGTCGGGTGTAATGTGTTTGCTTGCAGTTTACTGGTTAGCAATGGCCTCACGAGTGACAGAGAGTATGTACCGTATACAATTACTTCTGCCCCTTGTGAATCCGTTTGTTAACATATATACACCATACACGAATCTAAACATTTGCGAACACTTTTTGTTTATATTTTTATTATTATATGTTGGTGTGAAAAAAGGAGTAATAAATGCACACATAGCAGATCATCAAATAGAAACTGAACTGTACCTCATGAGTGGTTATGAAAAACAGTGTCAAATTGTGTATATGTTCCTAGATTCAGTGTACTGGGAGGCAGCAGCAACAAGAAACATTTTTGTGTTTGTTTTTGTAGAGTTAAGTTTGTATGTTTAGCAAACATAAACTTTCATGCTTGAGTGTCCTTTGGATACCAGAACACAACTATATTATTTGTGAAGCAAGTCAAACCCTTAAAAGTTGAATTTATAAGGTGAACTCTCTGGTTTCCTCCCATGCCTAGGTACCCAAAGCACTGTATTACATCAGTGAGAATTCAATACAGTAGGCATCACTGAGAATGTTGCTGACCATCCATGCATATTTGACGCGACTGAATACAGGGAAGCTTATCCGGCAAAGCTGTCATCATTTCATGCCTCCAGTAATGGGTCAGTTCAATTACTTTCTTCTGCACACAGCTTCAAACATCAGTGAATTTTGCCAGAAGTTTTGCTATAGGCGAGAGTAATCGCCAGAATATATTAAATTTCCATGTATGCATGCTGGCTTCAAGGCTACACGAAATCGACCATGTTGATCTACCTGTAAATTCAAATATTGCTGGTGTGAGCATATACAATATCCAGCATTCAATCATATTGGGTGGAATTTTAATGGGTGAGTGAATAGCACTGGTCAGGATTGCAATAGGCAGTCCCTACAGGTCAGGGACCCCTATGGACCAGCGGAGTAATCACAGCATCATTAACCCGGATTGTCGAACTCAATAATACTCACAGACACATCTTGTACCTAAATGGACATATTTATGCTGCAGGGTGGGGTATTCAAAAAGGAATATTTATTGAGCTTAGTAATTTACTTACACAGAGCAGAGGCTTAGTGAAAACTGCAGAGTGTAAAATTCCACACCAGCATCAGGGACGTCAAAACTGTTGCATACCACTCATTTATATCTATGTGTATATCTAACAGCGTATATGAGTGGAATTTGACACCAAAATCAATGGCGTCGTGATGTGTACCTCTTACTAGGATATCTGCTTATATCTTACTGACAGCGCTACTGAGTACATTCCTCACCAGCATCAATGATGCCCCAAATTCTGCATGCCACTTTAACTAACCTGTGGCAAAATATGGACTTTAACCATGATACAATGCTTTACCCAGATAAAGTCAGACATATAAAACAGGTAAATCCAGAGATGCTGTGTTCATTTACTCAACTATGTAAACCAGTAAACATCCAGAAATGGCACATGCTCTTAAAAAATACTAAAGAAATGGCAGGTGGATTCGATGCTAACAGTGCCTTTGCAAACAATAAGGCATCCAGGATTAAACGGACATTCCAATAGATCTTCTACTAGGAAAAAACATTGTAATAAATCACAAATGGATACAGTACGATTTTGCATCTTCTGCCCTATGTAGTATTGTGCATCTTGACCCTTACCTTTTACATATCTATGCAGCTAATATATTAAACACCCATTCTCTATAATCAATTGCTATGACTCTCCAGCAAGCAAATAGGGTACAGCAGTTTGCCCAGTCAATGGTGAGGTAGGAGACCCCACAAGCATTCACATAGAGTCTGTCCGTGGCATCCGGGAGATGGCGATACTTCTCTATACAGTTCAATGTGCAGTTAGTGCATGGGCTGCTTAAGAACAGGCAGCATTGGAGCTTTGGTGGTAAAAAATATAAAGTATCCGTACCTGGGAGATCCTCAAGCATTATAAAAACGGTGCCCCACCGTAATTTACATGAGGATAGATTGGGAGCTGACAAGAAACTTCAGTACCTGCCCAGCGCATTAGCCACTCTATTGTAGATACTGTTGTGATAGATTGTAGTGCCTGTCATGTAAATAGTGATTTATATATTTATATTTTTTTTTACAACCGAGTTATTGCCTGTTCATGTGAATGCATTTGCTGTGTATCGTTTTGATTTTCCAAGCCTTCCGGATTGAATCATGGCTATTGTGTTTCGTTATACTTTGCGTTTTAGTGTTGCCTACACTAAGACTGATTTTATCATTGTATATTGCATGGAAGTACCAACAATGCATTTCATACAAAACCTTGGAAAAACTACATACTTTTATATATAGTATTACTGCTTGTGAACCTAATAGGTCTTTTAGCTTTTCTACTTACCTAACTATGTGTTTCGTGTATCTTCTGTTATATATCATTTTGTGATCAGATTGAATGGTTCTATAGCTTTGCTTCCTGTTGTCTGATTATTTATTGCTCGTGGTAGGTAAAGTGTAGATACTGCAGAGAGGTATCTTGAAATGCAGCGTGCTAAGGCATGTGTTAAGAATTTTACTTTTAAGGTTTCACAGGAGTCTTATTATTTTTTTGTTTTCAAATAATATGCAAAATTAGAACTGCAAACACAAAAGCAGTATATTGATACAAATGCATGAACTCAAAGGTAATAAACTTTTCGACAATGCCATGTACATAAACATTGATACTTAGTTGCAGTGAGAAAAAAAAATACAGATACACACATGAAACATTATGCAAGGAGAACAATACACAGGCGATTATAATAATACAGTAAAATGCATATGTGATTGCAAAAACAATACCATACAAACATACAATAATCATAAAACACATGTCTGACGCGATTGAAACAGTGCAATACGCCAAATGACAGGGAATATAAATTTGTAAGAGTCAGAAATATTCACACGTCGTTAAGCACGTTCATTTATAATATGGATATGTGATTGATTAATGAAAATAACATCGTAAGTATTTGATACGTTCGCATTATTTCTTAAAGTTTTATTCTTTTACTAAAATCAATTTTGATCCTGACAATGTCATATAATTATATGATTTTAATTGTAAAACATGAGGAAGTACGTGGTACTAACCCCATGTTTACATTCACCAGGTTAATCTAAAGTTTCTTTTTTTTGGGGGGGGGAGGGGGGCACATGACACCTGCTTGAGCACATTTGCTGTAATTCGAATTATTATAATTCTTTATCATAGGACAAAAGTATTTGTGAACTAGATTCAAATTACGGCATATAATCATAGTATTAATTACTATTACAAAGGGATAGAACCAGACAAGAACAAAAATGAACAAGCAAGCTTCTTTTTTCACTTTTCGGGTCTCCAAGACATCGATGGAAGTTGCTGTACTTCTTGTGACATTCAGTTAGCGTTATCATGTGTAGTGAAAAGTGTGCCATGCCTACGGTTGAAAGCAAAAATTATTAGCGAATACGGAATATAGAACGTAGTAACTACCTCCAGCAATATGAAGAATTTGCGTCTTTATGACAAATGTAGGTCATGACCATTCGCACCACTTGGGTAAATTGTCATCAAGTTAATATGGGGCAGTTGTGTGTACAGTACACGCTCATATGTTTTGCTCGTCCCAAGTGTGGCAGCAACAAATATATAAATGTATAGATGGACATATATAACAATTGATAATGGGTCAAATATAATGTCAAGTGGCTTTTAGCGCAACATACATCGGTAGGGATGGCGTGGAAGCGCCCATTGTTTTTTCATATGAACATTTGTACACGCAACATGATAAGGTCTTCAGTAGAGAGGTATGTATTGCAAGTCCAATAAGTATTGGTGTATGCTCAAATTGCGCATTCAAATTAGACAGTGTGTGCGCAATTGATACGATGTGTATTTCATTAAAATTGTTTTCAAATTAGTACCTGGTCTGCGGGCATATTGCAATTCAACTGACATGTACATGTCTGATATTAATGATTAGATAGTATGTCTTGTTCCAAACCAGCAGCCAGTTAATAATGCACGTATCATGTGTCTTTATGCTGAAACAGTGTTAAATTAGACATGCAAAGTCCAACTTTCTGTAAAATAGTGTATGGGCGTGAAATGAATGGGTGAATAGGTAAAACAATAGAAAGTTTGGCAAACTTTGATAAACTTGAATAAAATGCATATAGCACCACTGACTGAGCATTTCAGATTTAAAGTATGTAAAGCACTAAGTGTGAATGAAAAACTTTCTTTTCAACATTTTCATACAAAATGTATCCCTGGTATCTGTGGGCAATTTCTAGGGAAAATGTACACCTTCCTAGTGTATTTCTTTGTAAAATACCCAGACCCTTGCAGGACATCAGGCAAGACCACTGGGGCGTGACTTGTGTATTCAGTTATTAACAGTCCAATTAAACCATTGTTCTGGTATACTTGCACATGGGTTATTGGCTTTCTATATAACATATCTCGTATCTAGTGTGGCAAATATCCCTGAAATACAGGTAAACCTTTGTGCATGTCACATTATTACACGTACTTTGAAGCAATAGAGTGCCAGACCTTTGTGGATTTTACTTTTAATATATATTGCATTCCATATAAGCGCTGGAGCCCACAAACATCTGCTTCCAACAGTATTAAAAGTATTCCACAAAATTACCAAAACGGCAGTGAATTAATATATATTTACTCGATGAAACGTCTGTGTATTTACCTCTATTTAGATCTAAATATGTTTGCAATTTTCTGATTTCATAGTTATTATTCAAGATGATGATTGGGGAATTTACTTCAGTATATACCATTAAATCCTGCGGAAAGAGCATGTACTCTCACGTATTTGAGTTAAATTCAATCCCAACATCAGGGCTCAGAAATGACCAGGAAAGCTTATATCTGTAAAATATGTACTTTTTACCACTGTTTGCGTTCCACACAATGTTTTCTTGCTTTTTATTTATGCAAGAAATAGCTGTGCATGAACGTTCCCCTATCACCAGCTAGATCAGTTTTCAAGTGGATGTTGCCACCCCGTTCGATGCGACATTCATCACTTGGAAAAGAACATGCAGTTAAGCATACAGGTGGGGGCAGAACTGACACAATTACTGATAATTTCACAAAGTCAGGTATATGCATTTTCTTATCGCCACCACCATGTCCTCCTGGTATTGTTGCAGAGCGTCAGGTACAGTGACCAGTGACTGTATAGAACCAGAAATACCCAGTCAAATTTTATCCCTGGCCTCTTCCAAACCACGCACTCTGATACATAGATGCCTATATGTGTTTTCGAATGTGGCTTTCTTAGTGACCGGTATCATAAATACCCATTATTATTCTTTTATAGGGCATTACCTGCACATGAACACCATAACAAAGGGCATAAATGGCGAGGCTGTGGGCGTAAATGGCATTTGCCTCCATTTTCCAGGCCACAAATGACAAGGGACGGCAACCATTTTGTATTACCCTAATAACTAATGATTGGCTGTGAAAATACTACAAATTAATAATTGCAGTAATAATCATTCTGCAGGCCTTGGTATTCGATTTGTGGCCCTCCAGTAGTTATTTGCACTAGCCACTTCGCGTCGGGTGAAAATGGCCACTGTCGGGCATCAAATGATCCCAATGCCCGCAGAACAAACAATATTCTTATAATTATTTTTGTCATATGTATTATTTTTGTCATATGTTACTTTCTAAAAATTAACTACATTCCTTCTTGTATTAGATTTAAAAATGTTTTCACTCATTTTAAGTACATTCTTTGCCCATGGAGGATGGCCAGGATACATTTACCCCTTTCTGCTACGATGTTACCATGATAGTACTTTGAAAAAAACAGCTGCTTTTGTAATAAATAACGAAATTAATTTTTATATTTTCTATTTCAGAACATCCTCCTTAGTTGGAAAATGCAGAATGAATAAATTCAATGGTACATACATTTTTGTGCATTATTTGGCATACCCCATCTATATATAATCTACAGACTGGATTTCAAGATATCTGTGGTTTAGCCAGCAGCCCTGTTTTCCCGATGCCGGGCATGGTAAAATATTTATTTGCTAGACCTTAAAATAGGATGAGTGATATGTATTCTACCGCATCTCACGCGCACTGACACCTTCACTTTGTGATGTATTTGCTTGAGTGGTCAAACTTCAGTGCACATAAAATGTAGGGAGTAGAAATTAGATTGGTGACTAAACACCTTGTTTTATCGAACTGTAACTGACACAAGAAAACATACAGCCACATTGAAACACTAGTCATAAAATTTTGAACATCAAATATATTTCTAGGTTGAGGCAAGTATTCACTTTCATTGTAGCTAATGGATGCAGCATTATCTTTGGCTAAATATTTATATATATACATATAAATTAAACCATTTTCGGTCAGAAATACACATAAACTGACGGATCAACATCACCATTTCTTGTCCACCACATTGGATTCCAATGAGGGCACGCATGCTGGCTGATCACTACCTACTAAATGAATGGAATCCTACCACATACGAGACTGTAAAAATATCCTTACAGAAGTCACTGTAAAAAAAAAACAAGTAGCAATATGGCCGTATGAATGGTCTGTGTTCAGCTAATCTGGAGATATTTATCCAAAAACTTGGATGTGTGTAATGTTTCATAGAGTGTCTGAGGGCAATTATCATACAGTTCGAACATGAATAACTAGAAAAGAAGATTTGCTTCAAACAAATCTGACTGCGTGTCTTCCAAAGGTTTAAATATTAAATACTACAACTTTTATCCTTTGGTATTTCACATTACATTAAGATTATGGCTGGATGCCAATTTCAAAGTCCAAACGACCTCGATCTTTGACCTTTACAGGTCGCACGTGAATTGCACAGTGTTACAATACCCACAATTTAAGCCCAACATGAACCAAATCGGGCGAAAATTGATCACGTTATAGCAAGGTTAAAGTTTCAGAGGGCCAAATGACCTTGACCTTTGACTTTTAAAGGCCACATGTAAGTTTTTAAAAATGTGCAGTGTTACAATAACTACGATTTGAGGCCAACATGATCAAAATTAGATAAAAAATTGACCAAGTTATGGCTAGAAGAAAGCCCCCATCGGAAGTGGCCTTTGATCTATTTTTTTACATAGTGGCCTAGTTTTGTTACATTGGGTGTACTTAAGATCTGCTAAGGGTTTTTTAGGAGCTTTCGAGAAACAAAAGTCAACTGGCGAATTAAGAGGTTAGGCTGACCACTACCTGAGTTAATCACTGTGGCACAGACACTTGACCTAGTGACATGGTTTCTATACCTACAGACTCAAAGCTGTATGACCTACATTTTATAAAACTAAGTCAAAGTTAAAAGAAGAATTCTGCCGTTTGCCTCTTGTAGTTTTTTGTGTTTTCTCGCTACCTTCCTGCCTTCACGTCATCAGCCAGTAATTGGACTCACTCATGTATTAACAATTCTCTGAGGATGTCAAAGGTAATTTATTTTCTTGCGAGCTGAGCCGTGGATTGCAATTATATGGAGAATATTATATTAAGCAATACCACAAGTCTTGGGAACGCTACAAAATAAACGGGTCCCTGCGTCATTTTTAAATATACAACCTTTAATAGAGACTCTTTATCAGCTTTCAGGAAGTCTACCAGAGATTATGTATGTAGGTTGCAAGTCAAACTCAAAGATTCAGACTCAAGAAAAGGGTGGTCACCGACTAAATTTGGTTAGAATAACAAGGACCACGAGAGCATTCCTCAACTGATTGAAAATGGTGAAATTATTTTCAGACAAAAAGGAACAAAAAGGCTGATATATCCAATATTTATTTTACTTTTCAGCATAAACGCCCAGTAAACGCCACTCACCAACCAGACTACTGCCTCGTTAAGGATGTGAGACCAAAATACGTCTCTGTTTATTAACTTGAAGATGGTGACAGCCTTGTGCAGAGAAGACCTTACATACATAGGCTGCAATGGTCCTGTAAACTTCAAATTTAAATATATATATATATATATATATATATTTATCAAAATCATTCAAGTATGACAGTTTGAACTAACATGGTAGAAACCCACCCATGGTACATGAACTTGAAGCAAATATGGTTCACTCTTTTGAAAAAAAAAATGTGGATTTCCCTTGCAATCGCCATTCACATGAATAGTAAACAAAAGGAATGCGCGCATTAACCAACGGGAATCCGAATTGTACACACGCACACACACATGCATACACACACACACACAAATATATATATATATATATATATATATATATATATATATATATATATGTAAATATACATATTAGGATCGGAACAAGCGGGACTTGAACCTTTAAACTTTGGCACCAGTCGCCTAGCTGAAATGCGAAACACACATATCCATATATATATATATATATATATATATATATATATATATATATATATATGTATATATATCACCATTCACATGTAAAGTAAACAAAAGGAATGCGCGCATTAACCAACGGGAACCCCAATTTTACACACACACACACACACACATATATATATATATATATATATATATATATATATATATATATATATATATATATATATGTATACAGATAAACATATATATATATATATATATATATATATGAACATATGTAAATATACATATACATATGTATTTCATGTTCGGAATGAGCAGGACTCGAACCTGCAACCTTTGGCACCAGTAAGCTTGCTGAAATGGGAAACGCACATATCCACTTGACCAAATCCCCATTCCTTAAAAGAATGGTTCAATGGAGGTAGTGATGTGCGAGTGCCATATCAACACGGCAAAGCAGTATATTTACTGAGTCCGCATTCATTTCCAGAATATATGTAAAAATCAGAGATTCAATGTATCACTGCTAGGTCAACAATTTTGTTTTAGACTGCCATAGGCTACAAATTCAGTTACAAAGCAATCTGGGTGATGGTTTTGGAGATGAAGTCAAAATGTTACTTTCCATTGCAAACCCGTTGACTTATATGGGTTCAATAGGATTACATGCACTATAAGCCAGCAAGAAAAACCTCAAATTGTCAAGTCGAAGGTAATTAGACCTTACATGGTGTGGGCTGGTGTTAAGAGCCAGGCCAGGCATAGGCCCATGTATCCCAGCACTCTGATGCCCAGCTGGCGCCATGGGTTTTTAATGAAGTGTGATGATACACCATGTAGATAATTGCATAAATATATATGTGCACAAGTGAGGGCCAGAAAGACTCTTTCCATTCTGAATAGTAATCTGCCTGAAATATATAAGCAATGGTGAAAATAAAGAACACCATTTGTCAATAGGGACCAATCAAAGCAACCAAATGAAAATTACGATAAATTTATGTCGACCTGTATGGGATTCGAACCCACTACCTTCGGCACACTCGCCTGGCCAAATGTAAAGTCCAACACGCTGACCTCTAGGCCATCGGGACAACCCCATAAAAGGTTGACCAAGGACCCAGGGTGATGTTATAGCAGGTGTGGCTTGTACATTGACATGGTAGGGCACTTCCACAGACCGACAATTTGTGAAATACACCTCTAATATAATTTCGAAGTCGGAGCAATGGCCCACAGCACTTCGAAACCAATAGAGTATTATCAAGTGAAAATTACGATAAATTTATGTCGACCTGTATGGGATTCGAACCCACTACCTTCGGCACACTCGCCTAGCCAAATGTAAAGTCCAACACGCTGACCTCTAGGCCATCGGGACAACCCCAAAAAAGGTTGACCAAGGACCCAGGGTGATGTTATAGCAGGTGTGGCTTGTACATTGACATGGTAGGGCACTTTGACACAAGACACAAGTAACACAGAACTAACATGAAGGCTATACAGTCTATAGTCAGACATGGTTATTGGTGCAGTACATTTTATGCTATGTTTTATAGCACGAACCAAAAGATTCCTGAGTTAATGGCACAGAAATGCTGTTGACTGAGACCTGTCTCCTCTAGAAAAATAGGCATTCTCGCACTAGAATGACAGGTTTTATCATGTTGAAAGAAGATTTAGAATCATCATAATACTTTAGATGAGCACAGCTTTTGCTATCATTAGAAAGTTTAGGAGTAACAACAGCTATGTGACTGACATCCAACTAATGGCATTGCATTATTCCAAAACCTGGATGGAATCTGCTTAAAACCTATATGTTTGAATGTGCACCCTTCAACTCGAAATTGAAAACCATTTGAACATGAAGAATGACATGCTGACTGTGCTACTAAGATATGATAAGTATCCTTCGGTCTATTGGCCAGAAAACAGCCTTCTGTGCTACGTCACCTGTCAATCAATGTTAAAAATTGAAATTGCAACGATTCTGGCCTGAGTTATTTCCTTTGAATCATAACATTATGATATTGTGTACAGACACCTCAACATACTAACACGTGGACTGGTGCCTTATATGCAACATGGGCGCACCTGACATACATGTATGATTTTGCCATTCAAGATGTTGAAAACAAAAACACACACACACACAAAAACAAAACAAAACAAAAACAAAAAAGCAGAACAAAAAACAAAAAACAAACACCCCCCCAAAACCTCTCCCACATTTGTAGTAGTCATCACCCTGTACACACAGTTATTCTTCTTACTACATTTATATCCTCTTATTTTCTCCATAAATGCCTAACAACCAGAGTGCATATCCCAAATAGCCATCAAATGGCGGTAAGAGACCGACTTCGGTTTAGAAGGGCCTCTGTCCGCCATTTTAGGGGCTGCGTGGGTATAAATAACCAAGCTGGGCTGAAAAGGAGAACAAAGTTCTCAATCTCGCATGTGTGACATATAAGTTCTGTGTTGTTCTGCAAGGTAAATTTGTGCTAATGAAGCAAACAAATGATAAATGCTAGCACTGCGTCAAAGTGCCTAAATGAATACCCTCTTTTGAACCGAAGTGAGCTGGATGGTGCTGCCATGGCCCTGGACCGTGGGTAGCACAATGAGAAACGATTCTGGTGGTAGGAACCATGTGATTGACCCGATCTAAGAGGTTAAGTACCTATAAGTGTTTTAGAGGTAATGTATTATGCCAAAAATATTTTACGCATCTACTCTTTTTTAAAATGGTCGGGGAAACTTGTAGCATGTTGTCTATCTGATTAAGTCTTGTCCAGCAAAGACTAAAACTTGCTCACTATACCTGACCTACTGCTCTAACATAGGACAATTTCCGTCCAGAACTTAAACACAAAGTAACTATATTTCTTCCCTGTGTCATGACTTCTTTCCATAATCTGGTTGTAGATACATGTTTGTTCATCATCCCTCAGTATTTAAATCACTCAGTTAAGATAATTGTTGTTGGTAATGACACCACTACATATTTGCCTATGAACAGCGTTTTGCAAGCATGTGCCAAACACAATCAAGGCGTAAAACGTATTAGCAACAATTTATGCAGAAAAAAGTCTGCTCCAAACATTTTATTATATACATACATACATAAACACACACACACACACACATAGATATATATATATACTACACATTTTCTAGACATATACATTCCGATTAAGCTATTAACCAAAGGGATTTTTTCCAAATGTGGAAAAATTAAATTATATTGCTCAAATAAAAAAAATTCTCATTTTACCTGACTTACCAAAAAAAAGGGCAAAATCTAAAAATAGGAAAATATATTTTCTTATGGACAATAGAAGTGTATAATTTTGGCAGCAGTTATTTAGATTTTGGGCAAGCATTTCAGTCTCATTGAACTATTTTTGTTTTTATTTTATTTTTACAAAAAGAAAAGAAATAGATAAATAGACATAAAATTAAAAATTGTCCCTAAATCTGATTTTGTTAACATGCTTTATTCACTTCTCTTCAAAATTTGAAAAGTTTGATCAAACTTTCATGACATCAATAGGGAAACTCTCATTTAATATCCAGTGCTGCAATTAAACTTGATGTTATGTTCTCGTTTAAAAGATACGTAATTTTGGGGTATTAAGTGGTGAGCATACCCAGACATTAAACATTTATACACTGGTTTGTACAGGTGGTCTAGCTGCAACTGTTTATTTTACAATCACTGGGACTGAATATAATGCCCCAGCTTGTTTCCACTTCAGTTAAACATTGGCGGATGGTTTAACTAGGAAAAGCTGTCCAGCTAGAAAGGGTACATTTTGGTTCAGGGGTAAGTCAAATTGTTCTTATCTGAACCTGTACTATGAAAATTTGGTAATTATGGTTTGTTTGACAGGTATTCTTCTTTGATATGAAGCTCTGCATTTACAAGCAAAACTTCACATATTTAGCTAATTCATCAATTGCCACGTTCATATTTATTCATTATTATGTGGGTTGTCTTTGCTGAATATTTAGCTTAGGCAAGGAGCCGCTACTCAGAGAGACGTGTACGGGTAAAAGGCTCCGAAACATGTTGAGTAGTTACCCGCTGAAGACCCTTTAATTTATTTGGGCTGATACAGCCTATGTCAAAATTTTACAGAGAAACGTGTGCAATATAGACAATAGTAATTCCATATATATACAGGTTAGACAGGGACAGGTAAGCTTATGGAGAGTAAAGAGTTCGAACTGCGGAATAGGATATTGACTACTAGGAAGTGGTTCTGGGCAAAAAGACACAAATACAAGAGTCGTAAGGTGTACTATGCTCAGAGTCAGTTACACCACATGAAAAGTGTGGTTGGCTCAATATGTGCCTGTGAGAATCAAACATTGAACCCTTATTCCTGTTTTGTTTTCGGTATTCTACCATCAGACCCACACTTTTCAAATCTTAGCGCCAAAGGCCAACTCTTCTTTCCTCCTAGATTGACAACAAAATTATGTGAGTGAGGTTATGTTTAATGCAAATGGTGATTTGGATGCTGACACAAACAGCCGGATACCCACAGTTGCACATAACTTTTTTAAAGTCGGGCAATTTGCAAGTCTATTACGTACGGTTTCTTTTGTTGTAATTGCGCACTGCATTAACATGTAGCTTCGGCCGTCCCGTGTTTGTGTATACTATTATCTGTGTTGATGTGCCTGGAGGGCCTTTAGATTAAGTTTGTAACTATCAGTAAATCCAAGTGAAAGGGATACGTTTAAGAAAACACAAAAGGTAGAAGCCGCATGTGTGCATAAGCAAGTAGGACTCACAAGAGATATTGTTGAGCGATTTTGAAGTATGCCAGTAGATTTCAATGTGGATGCCTACTTTGATTTTCGAAATAAAATGTAAAATAAAACAACAGCAAACACTGGAAGATTTATAGTTTAAAACATCTGGCAAAGGCACAAATTAGGCATCTCCACCAAGTTTGAAAATGATTAACTCTACGTGTTTAAGGACAACTACATAAAGGTTAGTGCACTTTATTATCTGCCTATGGTAAGTCACGACATATCCATCGTACGTGATTTTACGATTCAATAAACGAACTAGAAATATCAGTAGAATGAAATAGTAAAAAGCGGGAGTAAACATCTAGTCAAACTCGATTTTCAAAGTATGAAGAGAAATCGCAAGTCTGGGTTGGAAAACTCTGAATTGCCAAAAATACGTTAATAACTTTATACCTAAAGAAAAAAAATCACAGTGCCACGTGTTAACAAATTCACGTCTGGTGATACCAAAAACTGTCATAATGCAATTGCAAAACGATTGGTCATGCCGTCTTGCAGTACTTTTTTTTCTTAAATTAGTTTTCTGAAATTAAAAATCAAATAGCTGAAAAATGTAAATAAAAATGAACAGAAATACGGAACAAAACCCCATAATCAAAGCAGTGTCACCGTATGGACTAACTAGGAATATTTCAAAATACACGGCCATCAACTTTGCGGGAAAATGGACCAATGGTTGTTGATAAGATATAGAAAATGTTAAATGTGGGAGGACGATGGACAATGGATGGGCCACAGTTAAAGAGGGCACACTGGCAGTCAGATGAACTGATGATAAAGAAACTACAGTAAACCCTTGAGCAAAAAATGTGGAGGGTGTTAACCTTAGGTAAAATCCAATAAAGTTTCATGGAAACCGAGCCAGTCCTTTGGACTAAATTCAACAATTAAATTTTCAAGACACAACTTTGTGCACAACAGTAAAACATAGTCGAGCAAGGAACCGCCTGATGAGTATGTGCATAATTTTCAAGCAATTGGCTGAGCAGCTTGATGGAAGAATTATTTCTGAATGGTCCAAAATCTGAATTGGATAATCAAAAAGGAGTTACAATATCAATGACATGTGACTCACTAAATATATCTGATGGAGACTTATGTAAGTTACATCCCAAATGAGTTCAAAGTGCATCTTGTGTACGCTTTGTGCTTTGGAAGAAACTTTCTAAAATGTTTTAACTTCAGTGTCCCTTTTTTAGCCAGACTAACGGTTATTATAACCTATCACCACATAAGCCCCACAAAATCGCCAACCATATGCGATTAACAAGAGCATCCCTTAGGAAACAGCTTTGGGGAAGACTGAGTCAAGCTACAATCCCTGTGAGATATAAAGAAAAAACTTTTGATATACGCCCCCCAAAAAATTCAGTATGCAAGGATTCCTACAACAACACACACACGAAAATCCATGCAACTGCAGAGCAAAAGTCACAGTCGCACGTTTGGTCAACATAAGGTGCAGGCTATCAAATTATGTCTGTATAAAATACTACCTCAAAAGTTGAAGAGCTTTAGATGTTTTTTCCCCTTTTTTGGGGAAACATTTTCTTAAAAATAAATACATATAGTTCTATGGTCCTGACTTTCTGAAGTATAAAGTTTTAAACATACAAGGCCAAGGTATATTGCACCAAAGTGTGAAGTTGACCTAGGCTACAGTTTTTTTTAATGCATAGCCCCTACTGTTGTTTTTCAATAGTAACCATACAAATGTGCCCAGCTAGCAATTAATACATAATTTCCACAGGGTGAAAAAATTGTGGCTATTGATTTATAGTGCAATTCTGCCGAGTCTGAGAGAAGATAATACATAATTTGATGTAAAAGGTGAAGACAAGGCCGGGGGGCAGTGGCACAACCTATCCTCAAGAAACTGGTAATGATTTGCAACCCCTAATAGATCTTTACCGTGGTCTGTTGGTAGCAAGAAGTGTTCCAGTACTATTCTAAAGCCATTAGCTAAGTTATTTTAGAAAGCTGTTTTAGGAATTTTCCAAAATGATAAAAAATACAAAAAATCACTAATGTGTGACGATGTTTACCCATTCAACAGAAACCTAAAAAAAAAGCGAATACACTGAGCTTGAAGCGTGAAATCAAACTGTGAATTTTCATTGAAGCTCCTACTGACTCACATTATAATCAACAGGAGCGTGTGCATTAGCCGACATGTACCCGAGTTGTGTAACTCGGCAAAAATTAGGAATTTACAGCACGTCAGCAATCTGTGGGCAACTTTGCTTGAACTTTAACTGGTCCTGTTTATACCCACTAAATTCAAGCACAATCTTCAACACGATTTGAAGATGTCCAAAAAAAAAGAAGAAAAATCGCACAAAAATCCAGAAAATAAAAAGGAATGATCGCATCGCCACCCAATGAAGGGTCCCACTGCAACTCGCTAGGCAGTTTTAGAGATTTTTTTAAGACCTTACCGAAATGAGAGCAAAAATGGTAAGAGTATGAAAATGTGAACTTATTTGATAGGGATCCACCAAAAAGATATGCCCAACAAATTTTATCTAGCAGACCATTTTGTGGACGTAAACACTGAAAACTACCAGTATAACGTCCATTTAGGTAGATATCTACACCATCAATTTCTGGTGAACAACTTAGTAAAGTACATTTTGACCATATTTCAGGGCAATCTGCATGACAGCCAAATACACAAAAGTAGTTTAAAATAAGAATAATCGCATTTCCATCCTGTTGAAGAATTTTTTTAAGTCTATGAGTACCAAGGAGTGTTCTGCTGTAAGTTTAAATCAATAAGCCAAGCAGTTTTGGAGAATTTTGTTGAAGGTTTTGCAAGAAACTGAAAAATAAATTATGAAAAGTTTCAAAGGAATGGAGGGTGGCCATTTGAATAAACGTGGTAGATGCCCTACGCCCTGCTCCCCCTAAAACACAAGGACTTTGTGGAATTGAAGAACATATAGCTGACGGTTTTGAAGAAGTGGAAAATGTAAATTTCGAATAATGAATGAAGGACGACGGATCACCACCCGTCTTTATGGCAAACATAAAATTATGAAAACAGAATGTGTGCAAACCATAAAAAATGATACAGACCTACCTAGTGCACAATGCTAAGATCATTATGAAGCCTGTGCAACTTTAAATGAATTGACCAAATAATTTCAAAGACAATATTCAAAAAAGTTGCCAGATTTCAGAAGTATTTCAAAATTTAACGAAGTGTGGCCATTTCAACAAACCTTGCAGAGAGTTACTCAATGGATGTAATATTTATTTATGTATAAGACTGACTAACGATTATAATGTGCAGACAGTCAACGGACAGATTCGATTCCTTCTCGCTTGGTAAACTGTCAGACTAGCTGAGCTAAAATTCAAATACTTAGAACACATATTTAGTGGATAGTTCAGAAAGAAAGAAAACCAACGTCCTTTAAAGAAACCTATTTTGTGCAGTTTGTGATAAAAGCTGGACAACCAGTTTATTTTTGCAATTGCCATACAGCGTTATTCCAACTTTGTATGTACAAGAAAAGTTCTCAAGAAATCTCTGCTGTCCAATGCATTTGCAAATGGGCATGGAATGGACAACAAACACCATCTTGTTATGTCTGCCACAATAAATCGAATTTAGATCCATGTAAAGCAAATACCAATCACTCTTATTTCATTTTGGCATAATTATGCATTATATTTTGAGAACAGCTGAAGAAGCATATCCATACCTATTATAAATATAAATTTTCAATGTGAGGCTGTTAAAACCCTCCCCGCCCAAAAACGATGACCTTATTTAAAGACTGGACCTTGATCTGTGGTGTTACATTGTAACATTGGAAAACTTCCAAGCTGGGATGTCCAGACACAAGCTGTAATAACAGACGATATGTCTAATGAAAAAACAATGACTTTCAGCTCAAATAGATGTGTGAGATAAACGGATTTATTCACAATAGACATGGTCTTAAAGCATTTCAACATTAAATACACTGACTCATTTCTCAAATCCAATATTTCAAATATAAACTAACAAATCTAGCCTACACTTGCAATAGTTGATGGTTGCCTTTTGAGCAAAAGTGGTGGCCACAAATTATAAAGCAAGAATAACTATGACAAGGCTAACAAAATGGGCTGGCATATTATACCTGTTGGGACTAGCTTTGTATGATGCCAATAAAGGTAAGTCGGATGAGGGTATTTCCTAGAAAAAAATTGCTGTGATGCTTTTTTGGTTAAGTTGTAGCACTTTGTCACCATCATTATCGACATAACTGTCTAACAAAATGTATTCTGTCTGATACCAGACAATAATCTTGTTTGACCTTGCACAATTACTCTCAATCAAGCTTAGATACACCAAACCAAATAAATTCACCACTTTCCTATTCATATTTTTAAATTAATAATGGGTCTAAGAATCATCATTACCAAAATGATAGCAAGTATGTCAGATTTGATGCTACCCCTAGTAACATATCGATATGTTCAAGCAATCTTAACAGTAATTCATAATTCTAATCATGAAATGCCATCTCGCTATGCAGTGAAAAAATCTACCAAAGTACACGCCTGCCAACTTTACAGAAATTCCAACAAGCAGTCTGAGGGGAAAAGTGAGAAATATTGAAAACACACAATCGTTCTTCATATAATAGGAAAAACCCAATGTCACTAACAGATCAAATGAACATCATATATCACTGACAAGTGTCTTTATGCATTTTTGAAGCAAAATGCCAAGAGCTTTTGGACAAGAGTGTTAAAAATTTCACAAACGCTATATATCTTATAAAATCCAGAATAAGGAGGCACATGACCATTTGAACAACCTGGGTATAGATTTCCCAAAGCTCTATGCCTACCAAGTTTGAAGTGCATCTAGGTTAAGGGTTTGGAGAAGTTGAAAATGTAAATAGTCAGTGGATGGACGGAAAAAGGATGCCAATAAGGTAAGCTCAGCTCTGAACAATTAGTTGTGCTAGAAATGATCAGTTAAATTTGTTTAACCACTTAGATGTTCTAGCCGGGAAATGTGTTTGCAATGAAATTACTTATTTGTCCATTTCATTGTAATTTAGTTACTCATTGAAGTCTTTGTGGCCTACCGTGTCAATGTACAAGCCACACCTGCTATAACATCACCCTGGGTCCTTGGTCAACCTTTTTTGGGGTTGTCCCGATGGCCTAGAGGTCAGCGTGTTGGACTTTATATTTGGCTAGGCGAGTGGGCCGAAGGTAGTGGGTTCGAATCCCATACAGGTCGACATAAATTTAATCTTATTTATCGTATTCATTGATCCTTTGGTTGGATGAACAGTTCACACCTTTCAATTTTAAAACAAAACAAAACAAACAAACAAAAAAACAAAAAACAAAAAAAACCACAAAAAAAAACACACACACACACACAAAAAAATTCCATATAACCAGAGGGCGAATGCGCAAAGAAGGATCAAGTGCAACGATGAGGGCAGTCTTGGGGGTGAGGTTGTCAGCATGGGTGGTGTGATTTTAATTCCATGCGTAAAAGAAACAACAAACTAACATTTTCATATTTCCACAACAAAGCTACCATCGCTATTCATTTATGTACGTCCTACGTGAATCATCAAAAGGCAGGGGTACTGGCCGCAAGCACAGAGGCAATGTTGAAGTATTTATGTTTACAGAACATACCTCTCATTTTACGTAATTTCAGCACACAGAACGTTTTCTAAAAGCAGATCCCTAGGACTGAACTTTGTGTCTGAGAAGCAAGTATATCCTCACAACCACCACCACCACCACCACCACCACCACCACCACCGCCCAGTGCAAATAAATTGACAGTCAAACTTTTCCAAGATTTTTTCTCTCTCCGTCACTCTATGGACTCATTGTATGTTGATTTCGAATTCCATGTTGAAAATAACCAAATAAGGATGTCTCTGACTTTTATCTGCCCTAGACACTTTCAGCTTGAAACAGCATGTACATGATTCACCCATCGGGCGGGGCATGGACTTGACGGCAGGAGCTAGTCCAAACATGATCAGATCACTGACCTATGTGATCATATCATAATCTGATCACCTACCAGTGCACGTCAATATCAAAAGCAAGAAACCAAAGGAAGTTAAGAAATTGATCACGTGTTGAAAGTTGCATGCTTGTTTGGAAGCTTTTTTTTCTCATGATTTTCTGAATGCTGGTCCAGCAAGTCAAACAAACCCTCACTTTCAGAGCTTGTAATACAGTATCACTCCATTCATAGAGAACAATTGGAGAAAATGCGGAAGAAAAGTAAATAAAATGGTAACAAATCCATGAACACCCTGCCATACCAACAGCATTAGAGGTGTAAAGAAAAAACAGCAGGGCTGGAGAGACAATGGAGGAGAACACGCTTAAGAGGCTAACAGAAAATCCCGCTCATTTCAATCCTGGTAACATATTAGTAGGTGCTAGGTAATACTGAACAGGAATACTACTATGGGTTTATTTTCAATGATACTGACAACATAAAGACATCATACAAAGTAACTGACAAGCTCATGCATCTAAAATAACCACCTCACCTTCCTTAAAAATACCCATTAAGAGAACTACTGGGAAATTTGCCACGTTGTTTGGTGAAGGAGCTTGCGCAAAGCTTTGCAAAGCGTACAGCTGTAGAAAGTAACATCCCCTGCCATCCGACAACAATTGTGAGCCTCGCTCCTAACGTTTATGAGAATTTTTATGTTCAGGTCAATAAGAAATTTATAAAAAGTGTCAGACAATGAGCCTCTACATCCTGTAGGCTTGACATAATAGCAGCCTAGCTTATGAAAAATTGCAAAGAAGGACTTCTACCAATACTGACACAAAAAATAAACCTTTCTTTTGTAATGCAATCATGCCATCACAACTAAAGGTAGCCATTTTCGTGTCATTACTCAAGAAACCCAATCTGAATCACAACATATTTCCAAATTTGCACCCAGTTTCATATATGACGTTTCTGCATAAAGTTATCGAGAAGTGGTGTGTTCAGAATGAAATTCTATGTGAGTAATAATTCTGTATATGAGATATTTGAATCTGATTACAAGGGATTTTATATCACAAAGACATTTCTTGGTGTATAGAATGATATTTTGCTAGCTCTAGATAAAATAAAAATTGAAGCTGCTCTACTGGTACTTCTAGACTTGTCCACTACTTTTGATACCATGGATCATGCTATTTTACTTAATTGTGTAAACTGCATCTGGGCATAATGATGTCCAGACAATTGTAGTAGCTGGTGCTTTAATTGGTATTCAGGCTTTAATTGACAGAGAAAAGGAAACTAAATATGAATTTTCTTCCAAAATAAATAATAAGAGATAATGGAGATGGTGAGGGTGAGGGTGACCTGAAGGAATTCTTACCCAAGTTTTCATTTCACTGGAGTGCTGTATTCCGAGCACAATGAAAAAGACGTCCCAAACATTGTTTATCTTCATATCGATTATGAATTAGAGGTCATCGTGTAATGTTGGTGTGCAGCAGCGCTCATGGGAGCAATGTGACAAACGGAGGGCCCTTATGTGAAGCAAATAGGCAGGTCTACACTTTGAGATATGTATGTCTAACTAATTGACGGGGAATTTAGGGAGACAAAACAAGAATGTATCATGGATACTGTATACAATATTCTGTTCCAGTAGTCAATGGTGGCACATGAGTCATGGCCATATATGGTGCAATTTCCTTTCAGAGCAATCATGGTATATATATGCATTATAATATTTGTGTGAACAGTTGATGAAGCATATTCCTACTCAATGTAAACATATATTTTGCATGTGAAGCTGTTCAATCCCTAGGCCTCAAATGAAGACCCATTTAATGATTGGGCCTCATTCTGTGCTGTTACGTTACTATGTTTGAACATAGGCAGGAATTAAGCCATGGTGTTGTGACAACACCTGCATCAATGCATGACCCATCAATAAGCCATGATTATTAGACGAATTGATGTACAGCAAAAAGAATTTAAATAGTACGGACAAGACATGGTCTTAAAGTATTTAAAATTTAAGATGCTGTCTATTTTCTGAATTCAAATATTAAAAATGTAAATAACCTAAAATTGTAAGAGCCAAAATTTTCTTTGGGTGCAAAAGTGGTGACTGGTAATTCATGAGCAAGAATAAACATTGAAAGCCAAACACAAGGGCTCGGTATACTATACCTGTCAGTATATCAACTTTGCACGATGGCAGTAAGTGTAAGTTGAATATGGATGTTCCCTAGAGAAAAACGGTTAAGTTAAGTTTGCAGTTTTGTAGCACTTTATTATCAACTGTATCAAGACAACTGTTTCCTAGCACACAATCCTTTGCACGCACGACCATTGAAGGATCTGGCAAGTGGTAAAGGACCTTAAACAAGTCAACTTTGGATAAACCTCAAGACAAGGTTTCTGCATCAGCATATAATGCTGCCGTTGCATGTTGAAAGTAAACAACAATCTGTGGTCATTCATTAACAATCTTTGAGAATGAATATACAGCCCCAGTTTGTTTCTACTTAAGTTACACTACGGGTGGTTCAAGGTAAGCTATCCAGCAAGAAAGGATACATACTGGTTCTGGGGTAAGTGTAGTTGTTTTTACCTGAACTTATACTAAACAAATTGAGAATTTATGTTTAAGTTGGCAAGTATTGTTTATTCATGGCGAAGCTTCGCTTTTATATGCAGAACTTCACTTCTCTACTCAATTTATCATTTGCCATGATCATATTTAATCATCATTATTTGGGTTGTCTTGGCTGACTAAGTTTAGACAAGGGGCCGCTACTCCAAGAGACATGTACTGGGACAGGCTCCAAAATATGTTCTGAATAGTTAACTGCTGAAGTCTCTTTTATAAAGTTGGGCTAATACTGCCTATATCAAAATTCTGCAGAAGAACGTTTGCAATATGGACAACAGTACTTCCATATATATAGATAGTCAAGTTAGTGACAGGTTAGTTTGTGGAGATTAAACAGTTCGGACTGTGGAATAGGGTAATGACTACCAGGAAGTGGTTTTGGAACAAAAGGAACACAAATAAAAGATCAATGCTTTATTGAGTTTACGCTTTGGGAATTGATAGATCATGAATTTGTGTTTAGGTACATGTAAGGAGAGTTTGTTCGTAGCTACCCAGTCATGGTTTTTATCAAGTTCTGAGTTTCTGTTGTTTGCTGTATGTTCATTAATAAGATTCGTATCATTCAGTTTGAAGGAGCTAGGATAGTTAATGAGTGTCATATCGTAAGCATAAAGAATAAAACTATTTCTTGTGAGGATCAGGGAACATCATTTATATAGATGATCAAGAGCAGAGGTCATAGAATGAACCCTTGCGTCCTCCAATACAAATGGGGAATGCATCTAAACACAAATCTCGTAGCTGGACGTATGGTGATCAATTTGCCAGATAGTTTTAACGCCAGTAGTTGTCGAGCAGTGTATAGTTTCCTTTTTCACATATTGCCTGCATGTTGGAGTTTATCGGTGAACATGCCTGAATTTAACGGTAGGTTAACTATCATAGCCAGTGGTTCTACTCTTACTGAGTTGATATTTTCGAAAAGTTTGGTTGATACATAATGCTGAACAGTCCTTGTCAAGGACTTGAGATTGTGTATAACTGTTGGCATACCATGTGACAAAAGGTTTTCAACGTAAAACAGAGGCTGTCCATGACTTCGCATGCAGGTACTCAAAAGAAGTACATTCATTTGCATTGATTAAGCTTCTGAAAAAAAGGGTGTGTGTGTGTGTGTGTGTGCTATATTTGTAGCTAACACATTAAAACCCTTATTATTCCACTTGTGTTCGTAACATCATTATTAATTTCATTTCTCCATTAAACGACAATAATGATCGTGTTTTGTTACACAGATATTTCTATCCAGAATTTGATTACATATCCTTGAAGTATGTTTTCTGGTAGTATGCAACATGCTATATGTCAGAAGACATTGATTTTCTAGTGTTTCGTTTATGCAAGTAAAATTTGGAAGGTGATTGGATATTTGTGACAAAATTATACTTTAAAAAAAGAAAAAGGAGGTAGTGTGATCCTAGGCAGATAATCGTCATATATCGTTGAATCAAGACACTCTGAATATTTTCTGTGGTATTTCCTTCACGCAAATTGAAGTTGAAATCTCCAGCAACAAACATATTTGAGTCATGTTGTAATAAAGTTGTAATGACAGGAGTAAGGCCAGTTGTGAATAGCTTAAGTGTTTTGTTTTTTTGTTTCTTTTTTCGGTGGGGACTGTATATGTTGCACAGTGTAACTTTCTTTTAAATCCCTTACCAAAACATGAAAGAATTGACCCTCGTAGGTTTAGTCAGGCGAATAGAGTTCTCTGATGGCATTTTGCAGAGATAATGGACAAGCCACCGTGTGAGCTACATGTGGCCCCAAAAGGGATGTACATATGATCATCTAAATTGAAAACTGAAACATCGGTGTTGCTGCGTTCGAACCGAGTATTTAAAAGCATTTTATGCTAAAGTCAAAATTATTTATCTATCAATCTTTAAAAAGCACTTTTATATTACCGAACTTAGTAACGTGTTCATTCCGAGGATGGACAGAGACAGATCAAATGTGTCTAACTACTCTGGCAAGGTCGGGGTCAACTGAGATTAAATTCAAACCCACAAGACACACAAAAAGGGTCCAAGATAAGCAGACAATTGTTGAAGAAAAAATGTTCTGTTGATTCAATGATCAAATCACGAAAGACATCCGGATGTATTGACTACAACCTGGACAGTACTTGCGAACAATTGAAAGAGGGACACAAATGGCTTAGCATATCAAGAACAAGAAGCACACGATTGTTCCACTTACGCAGTGCGACCTCATTTGGCGATGCATAAATTATACAATCCTCTGATAGCTTCATGATTATTGTTTCTGTAAGTTCTTTTATTTTATTGTGTACATCTTGTCTTCTTGTGACACGTATCTTTGGGCCCATTTTTATGTTCCGTGGAACGTCGTCGTCTTCCTTCACTAGTGATTATATCCCCAGGCATTTTAAAACAGTGTGTCAGAGTTTTAAGTAAAGAGGTTTAGTTCATGTGCATTCAATGTTTCTTGGGTGGAAATTAAAGGCACTACTGGGACCGTGTATCACTGTATTTGGAAAGATATACACATATGTCCAGTGATTGTTCATTGTTCCTGGGTCACTTGGTCCACTTTTCACAAGAAAAAAAACAATGTCTAACAACATTGCAAAACAATGATGGCAGTGATAACACGTTGTTTGCATTTAAAACAGAGGCATCCTATATACGTTTCACCAAACAAAAGAAAATTAAATAAACTTAAACCATATATTTTACATCATAATTCCATGAGACTCCATGGAGTGCTCTAATCATTCATACTGATCTGTGTAGAGTAGCGTGACTACCGGATGTGAGAATGACGGTAATACGTGGTGATTTTTCACTGCCGAGCGCCTAAAACATAGAAGCCATCTGATCACTTGATCTTCCTCCAAACAATGTGGTCAAGATGCACATGTATCAGAAATAAGTAGCAAGGCCTACATGTGTTTGTTGGGGGAGACACAAGTAAATAAAAAAAAAAATCTAAAACAAAAAAAAAAGTTAAATTCTTCATGTCGTTTCCTTTTTTTCTGAGCATATACAACTATGGACAAAGTTATTAGGTAGCATGTCTTCCCAGTGAAATACATCCAAGTGCAGCGATTCATTTGCTATTGACCCTAAGCATTTGGATTGGACTGTTACACAATGTTGAAATAACCATTAAGGTGGAACAACTTTAAACTTTTCTATCCTAATGATGAAAAGTCAAGATTTGGGTTTTTTTCGAGTTTTTTTTATAACTACTTGAATAGCATCTATATATAGTACCACGGTTCCGACATGAGTTTCCACTTAAACAAACTCTCACAAAACATGTTTTATTTTACGTCGGACAAAACAATTCATTATGCCTGGTATAACTTAACTGCTTGCAGGCGATTGTATACAAAATGCAGAACGTTTGTGAACATTTAAGAAGGAAGGTAATACAATGCGATTTTGGATTACTTTCTTCAAGGGAATGGGTTATGCCAAATTCGTCATGCTGAGATGCATATCATGTAAATGCAACTTAATTGATTTGCCAGGCATGTTTAGGAACAAAAGTCACATTCCGTATTTCCAATTTAAAACCTCGGCTCCACAGGCAAATCAGATTATCATATCTCCTTAGTTAAGATTATTTTCATTGCATGAAATATTTACAAACCGCATTTAACTTGCCGTTAGAGAACATCTTGGAACTGTATCTCAATCTAATGTTAGATATCAAGTGGTATATTATAATTCTACAACCCGTCCTTTCTATTTTTGAAAAAAAAAAATATAAAAGTTTTGTAAACTAAGCTACAACTACGGAAAAAGGCTACTCCTTGCCCAGTTTTAATTTCATAACGCGTGACTGATCTTCATTTTACTTTAAAAATACCTGGAAGAGCCCATATTATTTGTCTGTATGGCTTCACTGGACATTGCCAATTTAGTAAATTGCTAATTCAGCACTATTTCCAAGCATTTGCGTTGCTCGAGTTGATTTTAAGTTGGCTTTAACTTTTCAATATACAACAAAAACCGAATTGAAAAAAATCCACAACAAAGAAACCCGCTCAATAAAAAGGAGGGAAACCTGTTTATCAGGAAACAGTAATGTCAACAGACATGGAAGCTTATTGACCACTGAGGATAAGATTCAAATGCATTCATGATTTTATGGTGTGACCAGCCAAATGTTGCAAATGTAAGTTGCACATTCATTTGCACCACTGCAAATAGGTAGGTGATGGACGTCTAGGGAAATAATTATAATTGAAAAAAAAATATGTAAGTGTTACAAATGAGAGAATGTAAGCTGTGGATCAGTATATATTCATATGTACTGATCAAACACAGTACAATAGAGCATTGAAATTAACTCTTCCGGTGATAATTTTGACAAAGTTCGATGTGATTTTAGGTCAGGTAATGGCACTAAATTACGTTCGTATTCTTTATACATTGACTGTACATTCAAGTACCAGCTTGCCCATACTTACCCAGACCTCTAGAAAGTAAATTAATGTACCAAGTTATCATCTTTTAATTGCACACTTTACACACACAGTGTGTAAATTACGCTGGAAAGAGGCAAAAGGAGTTAACATAGTTCCTGGTTTTACAGATCCTGAAAAGGAAGGCACAGTGCGGCTGGTAGCTAACCACCCGAAAGAATTAATTTATGATCAACACTTAACAACTGGTGCAGTTAAAATATTTCTGAATGGCACATGGAGACGATTATCCGCCAACAGCTTTACCGAAAAGACAGCTATGGTAATTTGCAGACAGTTGGGATTTGACCTTGGAATAAAGACTAAACCAAAGTTTGGAAAATACTATGAATCTGTCTCAAGAATCCGGTGTAAGGGCACCGAGACGACTATTTTGCAGTGCAGTTACAGTGATTGGTATCACACATATCCAAATATGAAGTTAGAGGCTACTGTTTCCTGTTTGACGTACAGACCAGGTATGACTTACAAACGTGATTCGCATGCAAGGTAGTTTAGTATCAACTGATCTTAGGTATAAAATTTATTTAAGCAAAACCATTTTCATACATTTGTAAGAAACCTGAAATACAGCAATAACAAACATATATATTCTATTTCTATGCTTTTCTTGGATGATACAAAAATGAATATTTACACTACTCGAGAAAGGCATGAATGTTTAGCAAGCTTTCAAAGCAGGACCTTCTGTTACATCAGAAACTTTAGCAGATTACACTACTAATGCATGCAAGACACTCTTTAATGCTTGGTAAGAAGTCCGCCCTACATTCAATGTATCAAACAGTTGAAGTTGTCTCACCCTAGTGCAGAATGTACACAATGTTTTATGATGTCTAGTTATGATTTCAACCGTTAGGTAGATTAAGGAAATGTTCCGAGGACATATTTCAAGCACTCAGGTGCATACTCTATATATTATAACAGCCGTGCATAGTTGCTGATTCACACTTTGATTGGAAGATGGCAAGCTTGAAAACACGGAGAGGTGCTCTAGCAGGTACAACCGCTAGCTGTACCAAATTGCATGGCTGCAGTAAAGGGAGCCCGACTAGCCAACACGAGTAATGGCTTGCATTAAGCATATTGTTATATCTCTGTACATCACAGGCAGGTGCGCTAGATAAGGTGTTAGTTATGTTCCTTTTTGCATCTTTTGACATAAAGACAGTTTAGGTGTAGTGTTTTTGTACAATGAAAACACACGAGACAGAAAAAAAAGTGAACGAAAAGTGTGTTTTATTTTGGAGAGAACTCACCATACTTACTACATGACTATAAGAATACTGTTCACCAGTGACAACTCCATAGTCTTTATAACCAACGAACACCAGTGACAAGCACAGTGATCATATTTATTGTCCCTGATCTCCAGTGACAAATAACGATTTACATCCATTATAACATTGCAGGACTGACTTTTGAACCTAGAAATAATTAACAAATCATAAACTAGAATTTGGTGAGCAGATGCAAGAATGGGCAACAACTGCAAAAGGCAGGGGGCAAGCTCATGTAATGCAGTACTGCTCTATCTCTACTTTGAGGACAGATTATTCACAGAATTACTAAATAAGGCACATGGCTCAAGGTCCTCAAAACATACGCAACATCCCATGCAACATGTGAGAGTGAACCTGACCCAGTCAAAGCTGGGAGCCTCCTGCTTCAAACAAGAACAAACAAGCCTTCTAATTACTACTGCTGAATTCGAGCAAGGCATATTTGTGGTAAATTAATTCAAACCCAAGAAATTTAAGTCCATTACTGTAAGATACAAGATAAGGATTAACACCCAGTCATTTGACCATGGAACTTGTACCTAAAAGGTGGATTAGCACCCAGTTATTTGATCAAAGAACATGTACCTTATGGCTTACTTTAACAACTAAACTTTAAACCTATTCCCTGTAACACAAACACAGTGAAAATTCTTAGCGCCTCGTGTCCATATGGTTTCAAAAGGTCACATTAATATTATGGCAGTGCCATTCCGTGATCTTGATAACTAAAGTGCTGTCCAGGTAATATGTGATGCACAGTCTTCCTGAGTGGCAGCCGCTGGTGGAGGTACATTTTAACTTTTGACCGTTTAAAGAAGGCTAAATATTTCAACTAAACATTCCCATCACTCATAAAATCATTTACCAAATCACCAGGGGTGGAGGGGGGGGTGCATAAGCTTTTACTTTGCTTTTTCTGTATTCTCAACCAATCCTAATGAGGATCACATGAGGTTCAGGAGAGAAGAAATATTGAAGGAGGCCACGATCTGACCACAGTCAACCTCCTTTTGTATTTTTGGCTAGCCACTGAGAGATTTTTTTCAACTGCTTATTTCAAACATTTTGCAACAAAATGTTTTCCTGGTACTTTGTACGCTCATGGCAGAAAAACCTGGTAGAAATCATGCATTAATGTATGCGCTGCATGCCCATCAGAATAAAACATTAGTGATATTTCTAAGTCCTTAATGATCCTTCTTCGGATCTTGTTCTACCTTGCTTTGGCCTACCGTAATGATGATAGTTTAGACTTTGCAAGTTGAGCAGCCTATGCATCTATATCATTTTAATCAGACTGACATTTTCCCTTGTTTTTGTCCTGTAAAGATTGTCCTTTACATTCTGTGTGGGGTTTAGCCTCTCAACAGTTGGTACTTTAATGTCAACAGTGCACTGATTGAACACGCAGACTACTTCACAGGGCAAGCCAACAGACCTTATACCATTTGGCCCTCTCCAAAAACGACGATTAGTCTAAGAACCTCACTGGAAATGGTCATTTGGATCTACATTTGTGTGTGGAAATGCCACACCCAAACCTCCTGTGGAATCAACAAGAAATTAGTAGATCTCTTCATGTATCAGTCCACTTCATCCATTTCGTCTGATTTGTGAGACAGGTCTATTCCCATTTTTACACAAAATGCCCGGTCAAACTACAACACCACCAAATCTCAACTCTAGCTTCCATCTCGCTTATCAAAGTACAATATCTTGAGCATAAAGGCACAAGATTTGAGCGTTTTCTGCCGTATATGCAAAGATACATCACAGAAGTGTCAGCTCAATCCCCAATTGCAAGCAAATCTATTTTTCTGTTCTAAACAGCAGGTCAGGGTTGGTTCCAGCAGCTGTGATATCAGTGCTGGCAGGATGGAATTCCTTTGATAGCCACCAGACAGTATGTGCAGTGATAACTATTGTTTTGCCTCTGCTGATCGCCTTGTGTGTGTGTGTGTGTGTGTGTGTGTGCGGGGGGGGTTGTTCTAGAATTTTCCCTACTGAATGCAAACCAATATCCTATAAAAGTGACAAAGCAGCACTACAGAAATCCTTCTGACCATGATAAGAGGAAGCAATGGCCTGGCAATGTTTTCTGCACTTTCAACTGTTGCCACATTAAAAAAAAAAAAAAAAGAACCATCGTTTTAAATGCTGGTCTGGTCGTCATTAGGGGAAGATATTGGGTTGAACCTATATTCTACCCAAACTGCTTCATGTGAGCTCTTACAGAGAATAAATACAATCTCCTCATGTTTGTATGAAACTACCCATGGCCAGAAGAATTCGTGTGACCAGGTTTCTAAAGCTTAAAGTGCCTGTTGCACATAACGAATGGGTTACTGAATTAATTGATTGGTTACTAGAACATACCTTGGAAACAAATATGCCCACTGGAATATGAGAGTAGATCATAAACTATCACCAAGTCGACATGACACGTACGAATCACTGGTAAAGGTGAACTATACTCCCTTTTAACATTTTATATATTCATTTTGCTTAATAATTGTATGTTGTCCCACCATTAACATTTTTTCTAGTTTGGTGACACCCCTGTACAATAAAGATACTATCACCAATTTTGGGCCGGTACCTTTTTTCTTACCTGGCTTTGTTTAACTTCGTTTCACCCACCTTGCAATTTTTGGAAATGATTGAAACTGGGATAATATGTTGGCCTCCTGACTGCAAGTTCCCTTTGGTGAAGTGTGAGGGCCAAATTCTAACTCATGACTCACTATTTAAGCACGATCTGTGTGCAGAGCCCCATATCGTCCCTCTATTTAAAAGTTTACTTTTTACTGCATGCATGAAACATTTATTATTTGTTTTATCAAGGATATCGAGTGTGGGAAACTTGTCCCTGAGAATATTTTTGAATGCCTGATTATCCTTCAAGGTCATGTCATCACATATTGTAAAACAAAATGCATTCTTCAGGAAGAAATGAATAACCTCTGAGGTTGCAAGGCAAATTGGGTACCTAAGTACATTTAATAGCTCACTATAACTTGTTTGTCGAGCGTGTACCCATATAAAAATAAATACGTTCATGGTTGTAACTTAGGAAAAAATTACTGATCGATTTTGACATGACTGCACTTGTTAAAAAGGTTGAATGAGGGAAAAACAGACTGCCATCATTCAATCAAAATAGGCCATTCTTTAAAATTTTCAGTCAATAGTTACTTTGATTTCAAGTGACGGAAGGCAAGTAAGTGTATCGCTCAAAATTATGTGAACTTAAGTAAATCATGATCAGCCATTCATAAAACCTATCTGAAGGCAGATTGGTTGTCTAACATTTTATCTATAAAGACATTGACAATCATAAAATCATTACAAAGAGTCTCAATTACATAGAATCAGAGAAATGGTGTAATTTCAAAGATTCAATTAGTTTCTTTATATTGGTCTCAACCTCTTTGACCTTCTTTCCTTTGGTTGCGATTTATTTATTAACCAAAGGTCGAGGTGGTTTTTGGGGTTGTTTCCTTTTTGGAGGGCGGGGGTTGTTCTGCTTTTGGATGGGCGGTGAGGACGAAATTGTAGCTAGAGAACAAGTAAATCTGTGTTCTCTGCAACCACGTGTAGTTGGAGAAATTTCGCTTACAAAGCAAACACAGGTGAAATAATGGCTTGGAGGGTAAATGTACGTAAATATTATATATGCACATCGGACAGATTTTAATCTATATTTGGTGGAAAATTATTGATTTCTAGAGTAAATTTCAGCCGTTGTAACTCACTGCAGATCACATTAACTATACACTGTTACAGCCAAATTGTGAGACGCCTGCATCAGTTATGTAGTGCATTAACATTACAGAAATAAAAACTGTGCATGATGGA
This sequence comes from Hermodice carunculata, assembly GCA_964020975.1. Classification (NCBI taxonomy): domain Eukaryota; kingdom Metazoa; phylum Annelida; class Polychaeta; order Eunicida; family Amphinomidae; genus Hermodice; species Hermodice carunculata. Next base: position 80,040,139 of record OZ026616.1, on the reverse strand, counting down.
TGTTTGATTATACGTCACAACTGACCTTTCTCTTCTTTAATGTTCATCCCTTTTCTTTTCCTTGACATTTATTTCTTTATAACTTTCCAGACTCATAATATTACAAGAATGGTATAAGCTTGTTTGGAGGGCGGGTGTGTGTGCGTTCAGGCTTTCGGGGGGGGGGGGGGCTTTGTTTTGTTTCGTTTCTTTCCCCTCTTTCTTTCTTTTTTGTTGTTGTTTTTCTGTCTTTGTTTTGCCCTTTGATTAATTGACTGTCAAATAAGCAGAAACAAAAAGTGCCAGGTCTCTTTTTATGTTTAGCATGGATGATAAATATAGGGCTTTCATAATTTAGGTCTACATGGTCTACAAAATTAAAGTCTGCATTTGATGAATATGTCAAAAGTTGGGGGGACAAATTCTGAACCACCATTTCTACTGGGATGGAGTGGGGATGGGGGTATATGCCACTCTCAAGTCAGCAGTGACATTTATTCATTCGCATTGATATTGGGAGGGGAATGTTTTTGGAAATTCTTAATTTTTTTCCTTTTGTGGTGTTTAACTTCTGTTTAGCTCTCATTGTTGGGTTAACATTTATGAATACAGTTAATGCCTTTTTTATTATATATATGTATATATTGATATATTTATTTATGTTTCTGTATATATATGTTTATATATGTATGTTTATATATATATATACATACATACATACACACATACACATACACATACATACATACATACATACATACATACATACATACATACATAATTCATTCATAATTTACCTTTAATTGTGACATTTCATTGTAATTTACAATTATAATTTTTCTGTTGCATTTTATTTGTTCATCAAAGTGTTTGCACAGGCCATCATAAATTAGTTTTCTTTGTTATTAGTTTTCAGCTGTGTGTTCAGAATATTATTACACATTTCTTGGTAGGAAAAAGAGATCAGTACACATCGGTTCGTCTTGACAATGCCCTGCAAGGTAACAATGTATCCTTTGGAGTTGGACGTATATTTGTCAATGGTCACTGGCATTACATGTGCTCAATTTCTGGGAACAAAGGCACGGCGCTGGTTTTCTGTAAACAGCTTGGATACACAGATGGACACACCTTCTCTGTACTAAATATAGCAGACAAATCTATGCACATCTTTGCAACACAGGTATTTCATTTCTGATTACGTGATACCTACTTTCATGTTTCATATTATCAGTTGATGGCAATATTGATGAACGTTGTGTATTTGCTGCTGGTGAGCTTCCTGCCCCTTTCTTTGCTGTCAATAGCAGACCCCGATATTTTCGAAGTTTTTCCTTTTTCAGGAAAAGCTAACCCCCCCCCTCCCCAGCTACGGTACCTATACACCTTCGTTGAAAAAAATGCAATGCCATATACATTTTCAATGTTAGTCATTAGCATTTTTTTCTTCAAAACCGATGACTATATTATTGTTCAACGTAACACGAATGTAGTTTTTCTAACTGTCCATCAATGTTTTTCACTTGAAAGTGTTTCGTTGCATTTGGTTTGAATGAATTTTTGAAATTGTCTGATTTTGTAAATCAAGTGATGTTCATGTAGCTTTATGCTAAACCATTGATCAAATCAATATGAAACGTTTGGAATATATCTTTGGTGGTATTTGCCAAAATTATGCAGTGGATCCTATTCAGGAAATTGGGACTCCCTTTGCCTTTGCTCAAAATGAGGAGAAATTTTAAAAAGTCATTTTTGCTTAAAATATGTGCTATTTGCTATAACATTGTACAGCATTATGTCACATTGAGTGAACGTGGACTTGCCTGTTTAGTTTTCTATTAAGAGACTATTTATGCTTATGTGTATGACAATTACCTAAAACATTCATGGGAGAACTTTTGGATATTCGCAAACCTTAATTGGCCCAACAGCCGGCATTGTGATTGCCTGGTATGTTACTCCCCTTCTCCTCTCCCCAAAATGCATACTGGATTGTATTTGGACATAAGGTGAATACAGCATGCTATAGAAAAATGCAACTGATTAACTTAAAAATTAGAAACAAAATGGTTAAAATGTCATAAAGTTGAAAGGCTATCCTAGAATCTTGTAACCGGTCTTAATCAAAATTGATATCATCAAAGCCATTATAGATAGGCATAGTAGAAATTTCTGGGAGCCGCCATGTGTTCCAGTATGAATAGTTCTGCTTGCCTGCCGGTTCATCATAACAAATAGGTACACCTAAGAATTTATAATAGCCTTAATACCGAGCATAAATTACATCTTTTGGACGTTTTCTACAGATGTACCTCGGTACTCCTCCTCTAGCAAAAGAGTGAGAGATTTTTAGGTGAGAAGGTCACTTGTAAATGTGGTATGGCTGATTTGTTTTGTCTGCTGATATTAATTTTTTGATCAAGTTACTTCAGCAGGTGAACTCTGGTAGCCTTTTTCAGTTCAGTAGGATGATGCCCATCAACACCCGTGCCTTTTTTTTTATTTTTATCTTTATTCAGAACGTTTGACAAACCTTTTAAGTATAAAACACAAAGAAACAGAGATGTTTTGGCCACCACCAAACGATTTTATTCAATTTTAAAGTGCACAAAAATGAGCCTTGGCAAAATTACTGCATATATGATAAAAGATAACTATCGGTAGGCCTATTCTAAGAAAGGTTCACGCAGATCTTTTTTCTATGTTGCGCTTATGGTTCTATCAAACACTTTTAGAAACTTCCGAAAACTTGTTTTAGATTCAATACATGTGGCTAACTACACATAAGATCCAATTTTTTTATTTAGCATTTTCTCTCACAGCGTGATTGGGTAAGTGGTATTTTTTTCAGTTTCAAAACCATTATCTAGTAATTTATTTATATTTCTATTATTTTTACTTTTCTGTCGAAAGATTCACGCCAATCAATGAATACAATAACAGGATTTTGTAAAATGTTTAAGACCTTGATGAAAGATGTAAAGCATCCTGTCTTTTGTGAATGAGAGTGGCAAAAGCTGCAAAATTATATACAAATTAACTTGAGACAAGAGGGAATATTCCCTACGACTCACGCAGGGGTCAATACAGGTGTATCTACCGAGCAATGATTGCACTTAATCGAGCCTATAAGGGTTAGTGCATATACATACATATATATATATATATATATATATATATATATATATATATATATATATATATATATATATATATATATATATATATACAGGGTTCACTTTCTACTTTTCTGATTTCTTCAACGTTGCCTGACAAACTTAGTTTTGTATGGTGTGTACAATTCACATTTTCTATTTGTGAATATTGTGTTTGGTACTTCCATCCACATAGTAAGCCTATTCCAGAGGGGAGTTTCCATAAACCTAAACCTCCTTAACCCCCCCTCCCACAAAGAGAGTCTGAGGACCAAGTATCTCTCTCTCTCTCTCTCTCTCTCTCTCTCTCTCTTTCTCTCTTTCTCTCCCTCTCTCTCTCACTCTGTCTCTCTGTCTCTCTGTCTCTCTGTCTCTCTCTCTCTCTCTCTTCCTTTCTGAATTGCAAAATTACACATCAAGTCCAGTCAAAGCTACTTCTAGCTCACACAGTGGTGTGCTGAAATGTGGAAATAGTTCTTCCATAAGTATATAGGTAAGGCATAGACAGGAAAGCTTTTCGAGAGTAAAGAGTTCTAACTGCAGAATAGGGTAATGATTACTAGGAATTGTTTCTGGACAAAAGCGGCATACATACAACACCTACCTACACATTTTTAATATATTGATAGCTATTTTATTTCCACTAGTACCAATTGCGAAGTACAATTTTCATGATATTTCGGGAAATGAACTTAAACAAAAAATTATCATGTGCTGGGACAAGAATGATTATATTTCATAATAACTCACGCTCAGCCCCTATTTAAGAAGCTCTATCCCATAAGTGCTCCAAATAATTTACCATAAGTGACTAAACTCTTGATTCACTATAAATCAATACCTGAGATCTAGATCTAGTCCTTAACAATGAATTTGTACCTTTGCTAACTTAACCAACCTGGTTCTCAGAAAGAAGGGCAACCTTAATCGATTATGGTTTCTCGAATTCATCTCATTGTTCAAAACCAAAAGATGTTCTCTGCCATCACAGGTACGAAACTCTCTGATCACCTTTCCAATTAACCTTCCTACACTAAAGCCTAAATTTGCAGGACCCATCAAAATGTATCAAAACAAAAACAAATGATTGTTTCTTGCAAAATTGTATCTGCGAACTTACTTGTATCTATATATGTGAGCTCTAAATCTAAATCCTAACCTGAACCCAAATGCATGTTATAATAAACTGGAATGCATCATAGGTAACTATCGCTAAACAAAAACAAATACAAATTAAAGTAAATAAAGCAGCCCGGTCAAAAGTGGCCCACTTTGGACGTTCGGGGTGGAACCAGGCCAAGTATTCCCTGCACCAATAGTGAAAAAGTAGTTACGTGAGTTAACATGTGGTATTTTTAGGAATTTTTGGTCACCAGCCATATGTGAACACAGGTGTGTGGAACCATTCAGTTCTTCAGTTCTTGCCACAATGATGACAGTGTCCACATCCTTCTGAATCAGTATCTGTATTATGTTGCTTTCACAGTTGGTGTTGTCTGGGGTGGAAGATTGGGGAGGGGCAGGGGTGGCTGTAAAGTAGGTATCCGTAGCAGTGCTTTAGAAGGGGAAGCCTTCTGTTCCTAGGCCCCTATGGTCAGGTTACCCAGGGCCCGGGCACTATTACCTGAGGATTACTGACAAGACTAAGAAAAGGACAACTGTTTCATACTTCTCAACCCTCGAATACAACAGCTGTTGAGTTTGATAATTTGCAATGATTTAAGAGCATATACCTGATCCATGATTAGCTGTATGGACAGCTCCAAGTCTTTTGATAAAAAGGAACAGAGTTAAGGAGAATATACCGTACAATTGCACAAAGAAAGCATGGCTAGGTTAGCTTTATATTAGGATGTATGGATCAGTAGAGAGGCTGCTGAAGAAAGGTTGGTGGTTTTTAGGAATTTTTTTTCAGATGATAGAAGTAAGTTCTACCTCAGGACTACTGTTTCTTCCCCATGGGGCTGTGTTTGGACAAAATGACCTCTAGAGCCTATATCGGCACAAGAGGGTAGGAAGACCTGCCTTCTGCATATGATTCTGAACTTTTCTGCTAACAGGTGGCCACACAATGCCTCATTTCCTTCGAACATATCGAATTATATAATTATAGGCACAAGCAGTGCTATATCAGGTAGTTTTTGCATAATTGTATTTAGAATTCGATCACTACCTTCAATATTTCCAAACAAACAAAAAAACAAACAAACAAATAAAATAAAATAAAGTAAAAAACAAAACAAACAAAAAAAAAAAAAAAAAAAAAAAAAAAAAAAAAAAAAAAAAAAAAAGCAAACAAACCAACAAAAAACCCACAGAAAGATACTGCCTGTGTTCAGGAATGAAGATGTGACCCTCCATAATTGTTTCAATTATCACAGAATAATTTATATATATATATATGTGTGTGTGTGTGTGTGTGTGTGTGTATCCCCTGCTTTTCCAAAAATTGTACAAAGAAATTGTCTATGGACAATGGATCTCATAATTTGCTTAGTATAATCCTTTTGTTAATCAAAGCCTGCACAGCTTCAAAAAGATGCAGCTGAGACCCCACCATTTGAATTCTTTGACGGAATTCTCAATGTTCTGGACTCCCGTGAAATACCCATAAATTTATGTATATATATATATATATATATATATATATATATATATATATATATATATATATATATATATATATATATAAATATATAAATATATATATATATACATATATATACATATATATATATATATATATATATATATATATATATATATATATATATATATATATATATATATATATATATATATATCGATTTATCAAAAGTTTGAGACACTCTCACCAAGACATTCGTCGGCACGAACCCAATTAAATTAGGATCACTGGACCAGCATAAAGTGGTTTAAAATCGATCAGAGAGATGCCAGCATGATGTTCAATTTGACGTTGTCTGTTCAATAATTGTGATAGGATTATCCAGTAATCAATCCTTGGTCTGCTTATATTTATTTCAATTTGTACCTTCTTATATACTTTTACTTATGTGTGATTCTATCTTCCTATTACATATAATGTATTGTTTGCTTGTTTGGCGTATTTTACCCAAACGTATTTTATGTTACATAAGAAAGCAATGCGTCGTATTTGCTCTACTAATATCCTTCCACACACACAACACTCATTAAAAAAATTGAACATGTTGACGACTAATGATATTCTTAACATCAGAACACTGAAATTTAACTTTATATGTATCCAAAACCAACTACAACAACTTTCCACCATGATGTTAAGCTCTCTGAACTCATAAGACATTCTCACGCCACTCAAACCTGTGACATTTTTAGCCCTGCAATTCCTTGAAGGAGTACCAAAAAGAAAATCCTAGCTTACTTTAAACCATGCCTTTCAGTCTTACAGGAACAGTTTTAACCCATTCACATGATGATTTTCTAAATACCCAAAAATGTTTTTCATGCGCAAACAAATATTCTGAAATAACATTTCCTTTCCACCGATTGGAATTTGTCAACTGTACTACATTGTCTCTATTATTATCGGTAAGTCAGTGATGTAACTTCACAACCACTTAACATAGGTGTCCCCAATAATAGGGTAACTGATATCCTTAATCTTGTTACTGTAACTCACTTATGTAACTATTCTTTTTGACTTACTATTTACTCAGCTGGTTGACTCAGTTAACAGGCGAAGAGCAGCTGCAATAAAAATACACTGTCATGTTTTACTACTTCTGCAGGTGGTCTGTATGGGGAACGAGACTAATACTGGACAATGCCATTTTAGCAATTCCGTGTCCGTCCTTGCATACACCTCGAAATGGATGAGATTCGACATGCTGATGTGCAAACATAAAGACAACAAAGCAAACTGTTTGTATCTATCTATTTTTATTACAACATATTCCTCTATATTCTGATATCTATATATATAGTTTGTGGTCATAGTCATTTCGAATGTGTTAGCATCCACAATTCCACAAACCTGTGATGTAGCTTCAGAAAATTCTTTTGTTCAATGTTAAAGTCTTGTGATGCATTGCATGGTCTCATGGGAATTGATCTGTCGCACGAGGCTCACTAACCTCAGCCAATTGCCTGCTGAGTATCCAATAGAGTACAATTTATCTGCACATTTTACATATACAGTGCCACGGAAGTGTTTCCTATATAAAGCAACTAAGTTTGAACAAGAATATGTAATAGTGCATGTGATTAATTGACTTATAACGGCGATGATGGTAATTTACATAGCAATGACATCCATTGAAACATACTCAACTAGAATTGTTTCATACAAGTGAAAACATAAATCACCGCACTGACATTTTTTTCAGTGAAAATTCAAAATTCTGAGTGACGGAATTCTTCGTATTCCATGTATAAAAGTTAGCAAAAATATACGTCTTCAGACATTTAGATTATTATTTTAGATCCCAATAGGTGTTGCACATGACAATTTTCTTATATTATAAATGTGAATAGTTCATAAGTAACTTTGGCATGTTTATTAATGTCTCAGCTTTGCTGAATTTCAAACCCTGTGAAGCCAAAGTATATCAGTGTATGGCTAGTATCACTACGTGATGATCATCAAAAAGGAATACGCTGATGGTGCACAGTTTGTTGACTCAAAACAGATTACTATTATTTGAAAGAGGTTACAATTAATGATTAGCCAAGGCTCAAATACAGAAAACAAAATTTAATACATTCGGAAATGACATATTCATTTAGAAATGAGTTATCTTTCTTGAAAATTAAAGAATAAGATTGTGTCGTATTTCAAATATCTTGACCTCTTGGTTACAAGCAGACTGTGATGGGCTATAATAACTGAGATTTTCGCAGGTAAGGCATTTAAAATATTGACCGCACTGCCGTGTTTTTAGTTGAACATTTACCTTTCATATATTTCCCTACATATATGAGAGAATAATAGCACTGTCCATTTGTGTGTTGAAGTAATATCGGAAAATGAATATATTGACACAACTTAAACGAGCACAAACTAAAGACTGTAAGTTATGGTTAGGCTTGCCCTCCATTGTCTTTGATGCTGCTGCACTTTTGAAATCAAAGGTAGAGTCCCCTATTTGTCAAGGACAGTTGAAAGTGTACTAAATATTGGTCTGAAATTAACTTAATGGAAACATGCTAATATCCATTAATGCTAGCATATATTCGAAATAGGCGAGACAGGAAAGTGTTAGGAGGCATTCCTTCATACCTTACACATGTCTAAATATGGTTTTGGTATGGTTTGATTTTAACCCGCAAACTGGTTGTCATACTCTGTTTTAGGGCTTCGCCAGTAAAACTGACAGATTGCGCATGCTAATTCGTGATTTATGAATATACTGAAAACATGAAACAAAAATATGTTCACTTCTTACACTTTTTTTCCTGTAAAATAGCCAGAAATGATTAAAATATGGATATTGTTTTTTAAATAAGTGTGACATATATGTCAAGTTTGAGAGAAAAATATATAAACAATGCTATTATAACTACCCAAAGGCAGCCACATCAGTAATTGTGCTGTCTGGTAGACACCACTAAACTATAGAACTAGAATTAAAAATGCCGCATCCTTGTTAAATGCTTCCCAGATAAGAAACCAGTTATTCCGAGGCATAGTAGTTAAAGAAAATACGGGAATATATATATATATATATATATATATATATATATATATATATATATATATATATATATATATATATATATATATATATAAATATATATATATATATTGTCACGTGCACCACACGGTGGTGGTAAATCCATAGAGACTACTTCTTTTGGAAGGACATATCGGTTGCATGCTGCCTCAATGCCTGCAAAAATATCCTGCACATATGTCATTTTCCTTCTGTACTTTCACCACATTCTTTCCAAATGTGTCATTAATAATCATATGGTGAGGTAATTTTGTTTCAGCTTGCGTTTTGTGACATAATACTTCGACTGTGAACAATGGACTCCCTATGCTAAACTTAGATTTGCATGTTACTCCTTTGCCCAACTCTTTTTTTAAACGTTTTCCTGTTATTATTCAAATACAGAAAAAAATAAATGCGACATAAATCTAAGTCACCAGATGCACCTTTGTACCATGCACATTACTTGAGTATCTGGTTCAGGTAACGTGGTGTGGTAACTCTGGTCCACCTGGTAACTAGGCCTTATGACTCAGCGACTTTGGTTGTATTAAGGGTTAAGTAGAAGTGGCGGCAGTGCATATGGCTCTAAAGGTGTTCTGCGTGTGGGCGAAATTTGCATACAACAGGGTAACTGTAATACACTTACATGTGAGTAAATATGTGCTCATGGTACACAATGGGGAGGGCATACAATGCTTATTCTTCATAATAAAAAGGATTGCAAGTGGGTGATGGCCCCATGCAACTTGGTCAACATAAGGGTTGAACAACAGCAGCACCATTCTTTAAGGATGACTAAGACATATACAGAAGCCATCTTCAACTGGCAAAGAAGTTAATTTCCAGAAGATAAGGGTTCAGGTAAATTTTATCGAAATCGGTCACAAATTGAAATTAGGGGTTATTATACGAATCTTCTTTAGGTCACATAAAACATGCGTTTTTTAGCTATCATGCTTTATTTTGAATTATAACCAAACACACACACACACACACACACACATACATACACACACACACACACACGTATATATATATATATATGTGTGTGTGTGTGTGTGTGTGTGTGTGTGTGTGTGTTTGTGTGTGGATGTGTATGTGTGTGTATAATGTTTATTGCTAAATTGACTTTGAGGTGGGTTCCTCTAAATCTTTAAGCAGTATGGTAGGGAATATCAGGATATTTGCAGCAGGGTACCTTCCAAGATTTGATGTCTTGACACATTTCGTTATTACTGTGTGTAATGCCACGTTGGTTTTAGTTTCTGAGGGGTCAGTTCGCCTTCATGGCTCCAGTAGGTCTGATCAGGGTAGCATCCAAGTTTATCACCTTGGATACTGGGCAAACGTCTGCTTATCATCCTCACTACAGTACAAGGTCAGTTTATTTGACATATATATATATATACAAGAAGAGTAATAAAAAGTATTTGAAACGTCTTTCAGAATAGCGTTTTGGCTGCATCAGTGTAATCTTGAGTCCAAGTGGAAAAAGATTCAGATTCAGATTCAGATATCATTTATTCGACACAAGTGGATACATGTAACAATTAAGTTAGTAATAGCAAACAAACAATACATTCAAGAAATGCCAACATTGTTGCTACTACCATTGAACATACTTGTCAGGATGACCCAGCATAAGGATGAACAAACATCCGCTCTCGCGTGGGCCACTTTAAAAAAAGATAACTTTGCTGGTTCACACCATTTGTATCGTAAAAAACATGTTTAACAACCATTTATATTTATGTACATATCAACTTAGATATTGTGTGATACAATTTCTTGCAAACAATCAAATTCTTGATGATTACCACATACAAAACAATTAGAGATGGAGCATGTTTCGGAATATTGAGTAAGATAGAAATTTTTGACATATTGTGAGAAACCAGAGTAGGAATGAGTGTGGATTTTGCTTGTCAGAGTTACAGGGGAGTTTTGAATCAATTTGGGGATAGAGTATCGAATGCACTTTTTGGTGGATGCATGAACTGGAATAGTGTAGCGTGGAACATCACGATATCGAGTGGGGTAGTTATGCGTACTGGGTGTTGAAGTTAACACGTTATCAAAGTAACCAGGTAATTCATTTTTAGAGTACCGAAAAAATAGTACAGAAAAACATGAGAAAAGAATTTGAGAGATTTAAGTTTGAACAAATCAGAGACTTTTAAAGTCTTTAAAGTTTTAAAGAGGGTCAGTGTGGGCTTATACTGGGATGAACTTATCAAACGTATAGCTGATTTTTGTAATTTGAGAATGCAGTCACAGGCATATCCCCATGCAAGAATAAAATAATTTGTGTGGGGCAAGAACAGGGAATTATAAATGAGGAGCAGTGTACATTTGGGAAGAAAATAATATAACCTTTTTATTATTCCAATGATACGAGCAATTTTATTTGTAATTTTGTTTAAATGGGCATTCCAACTTAATTTTTCATTAATTATTAATCCAAGAAAGTCAAACTCTGTTGTTCTTTCTATTCAAACATTGGTTATCTGTAGATCGATATCTATGTTCAACTTGCGCTGTGGAAAAGAAAATAACATGTATTTTGTTTTCTGTATATTTAAAGATAATTTATTTGCGGCAAGCCAGTCATGCACACTTGCAAGTTCAGAATGTGTATTATTTGAGAGGTCATGATCGTTGGATTGGCGTCTGAAGTTAAAAGTGCAAAGTGAATTTATAAATGTTGTATCGTTAGCATAAAGGATGGATTCAAAATTTGGGGAAGCTAAGTAAAGATCATTAATGTATATTATAAAAAGTAGCGGCCCAAGGATGGATCCTTGGGGCACACCGGTGGTGATAGGTAAAGGCTTGGACTCCACATCATTTAACTGAACATATTGAGATTTATTTGACAGATAACTCATAAACCATTTTAAAGATATATCAGAGAGACCATAGTATTTTAGTCTATGCAGAAGTATTTGGTGATCTAATGCATTGAAAGCTTTAGATAAGTCTAAGAATATAGTCAGAGGTATTTCACCGGAATAAAAAAATTCATATATTCGATCAATAAATTCCAGAGTAGCAGTTTCAGTACTGTGACGCTCTTTAAATCCATGCTGACTTGAATAGAAGATATTATTCCAAAAAAAAAAATAATCATACAATTGTTTGTACACAACTTTTTCAAAAACTTTTGAGAAAACGGTAAGTAGGGAAATTGGTCTATAGTTGTTCAGAATATGCTCTTCATGTTTTTTGTAAATTGGTATTACTTTGGCTACTTTCAGCTTGTCTGGAAAAATACCTGGCATGAGAGACTGATTAATTATTAGAGATAAAGGTTTAGCTAGTGATGATTTAATTTTTTTAACGAATCTCATTGACAAATTATCATGACCTGTACTTGATTTAGGTTTAAAGTTAGTCATGATTAATTCAACCTCGGCTGGGGAGGTATAGGTAAAATTAAAAATACTTTCCCACTGTCGATTAAGGTAGATATTGAAATGGGGTATGTGTCTTTGATTAATTTTTGCAGCCATTTTTGGGCCGATGTCAGCAAAAAATGATTTGAACTTTTCAGCTTTTTCACTTCTATTTGATTCCTTTTTGTTCTCTATCATGAAAAAAGATGGAAACTGTTTTTTTCGTTTTGCTGACATTTAAGATATTTTTAATAATGTCCCAAGTTTTCTTTGTGTCATTCTTAAAATTTTCAAATAGCGAATGAAAATGAAATTGTTTTTGCTTTTTTAATCAAATTTGTCAGTATTTTATTGTAAGTTTTGAGATTTTGCTTAAAAGTTTGAAATTGAGGAACATCAGGGGATGTACATTTCAATTTTTTATACAAATTATCACGAAATTTTATTGATGTTAGAATTCCATTTGTCGTCCAATGGGATTTCTTATGCTTATATCTTTTGAAGCGGACTGTTTTAGTAGGGAGATGTTTATCCTTATATTGTTTGATTATGGTTTCTAATTTATTACAGTTATTGTTGGCATCAAGAATTAAATCGTTGTCAAGGGCTTGCGTGAAATCATAATTATTAATACAGAAAAAAAAATATCTTGGTTTACAGGCGACTGCATGTTCCGTTTGTGTGACACAATTTTAGAGCTAGTAAGAAACAAAATGTGAGACAGAGCAAGTGCGTTAAGTCTGCTGGCTTATTATTTTATTTTATTTTATTTATTTTATTTTATTTTATTGTAATTTATTTTATTTTATTTTATTTTATTTTATTTTATTTTATTTTACTTTACTTTCTTTGCATTTTCAAATTAATTGGTCATTCATCGCTGCATCTCGGCGTTTATTGAGGCACAGCAGGTAGAAAGACAGAAGGGCAGACAAGCGGGCAGAGCCAGAGAGAATATACATATCATGAGAGGCATAAAAAGTTATACAAACAGATAATACAACGGTCAATTAAAGTAATTCCAAAATTTTTTTGCCACAAAAAATAATACACTATGGATCAACTTGGAACCTTACCATAAACATTATTCCTGATCAGTGGGGAAAAAATTACAACTAAAACTAGCTGTGTCTGTCGTACTTTCACTAGACTAGACAAGTACTCAGGGTGGATGCACTGTGAGTCAGAGGCCACTAGGAATCGCCTTGTCACGTGAATTGCCACAACTGGTTTTAACCTTATCAAACAAACAAAACCATATTCGATATTTAATGATGCAAAATGAGTACAAATTTTGTGTAGGGATAGCTTACATCTTATCCAACTGGAGCGTAAAACCAAATGTATCATCTGGTATATATTCTCCAGCTTTCCTGAGTAATGCAGTTATGTTTTGGGGTAAATTATTGTTTTCCAGATTGAAAAGGATACCTTTGCAACAATCTGTTGTAAGCAGCTGGGATTCCAATCAGGTGAACACGTAGTCGTTAAATCACAAAAACCTTTACCAACGTGGATAGGAGGTTTTCAATGTAACGAATCTGCAAAACATCTGTCAGAATGTGCCATTGAATGGGATACATATGGCTGTGAGTCTGGCTCAGTAATGGGTGTTTGGTGTCGAAACGGTATGTAATGAAAAGTGTTCCGAGCCTTTTTATTTTTTTTTCGCTTGCAATGTACACCATTCATTTTATTTCCCATGCCTTTAAATTCACTTCTTTCTGTCTCTATTCAATGCATCAAAAATGGAAGTCACCATCAAATTGTTTTTTACATCTATCACTTAAGGTAACGCTCGTTGGAGGTTAACGTCCCCAATTAAAAGACCCAGTGATCAAATGTAATATCGTACTGTAAGAGCGTGGATTCCTTCTTGGCATAACATATCTGTAGCATATCTGTATATGGTTTAAACATATTTATTTCAAAACAACTGGAAAAGAGGCACCATGCCTATAAATATTCCTCTCGCTACTACTGTGTTCGAAAACTTTAAATACAATTAATGAGTTGGATTTTGGTTATGTATATTTAGCACTCTGGCGTTGACATGCATTTTAACATAAAGCACTGTAAGTTCATATCAAATAATTTCCACGCCAGGTATTTTATACTTATTTTGATTATTGAAAATTATAAGGTCACTTGGGTTGCTTGTTGGGGAAATACATGTGGTTAGATCAACGTGTGACCAACACATCATGTTGAATAGGGTATCATTTCAATCATTTGTGTGTATTACTTGCTCCGCATGCAGAGGTCCGTTTCTTCTTCTTCTTCTTCTTCTTCTTCTTCTTCTTCTTCTTCTTCTTCTTCTTCTTCTTCTTCTTCTTCTTCTTCTTCTTCTTCTTCTTCTTCCTCTTCTTCTTCTTCTAATTATCATTATTATCATCATTACTATTACTATAATTATTATTATTATTATCATTATTATTATTATTATTATTATTATTATTATTATTATTATTATCATCATTATTATTATTATTATTATTATTATTATTATTATTATTATTATTATTATTATTATAACATACATGAAAAGCCAATTGATATTGTAGCATTTTAAAACCAAAGTTTTCAAGGAAGAGAACCTATATGTACGTGGCTGGTGATTGTTAATAAATGTCCATTGTCAACATTTAATTGGTATATATATATATATATATATATATATATATATATATATATATATATATATATATATATATATATATATATATATATATATATTCAATGGTTGCTCTTAGATTTGTTGCTGGTGATCAGTAAGTGTGAAATTTGTCTTCTTTCAGAACCACAGCCAAAACCCTTTACAGTAAGATTAGTGAATGGAACTAGGAACTCGTCAGGTAACATTGTTTCAAAAAATATGATGATACATTTTCAACTGGTGGGTAGAAATAATACCTCAGGTAGTAACTTATGGAAAAAGCAATATGTTAGGTAATATTCATATGCAGTAAGACATTTTTATTGCTGCATTTGTCATGTTGAATACAACACAGCCCACTATAGCTCCAGCCCCTAAAGTATCCGTTTCGATGTAGTTGCAGGATCTAGAATAAGCATTTTATGATTCAACACTTAGCATGGTGACAGGATGACAAAAGCTTTCTTTGGGCAGCTTTTCATTACCAGTATCAATATCTGAGTTTCACCCAGAATGGACTTTTCTTAATGCTGGACGAACATGTATCAGTGTGGCAGTCAAATGTGGCATTATTTTTGCAATCCTGCAAACACTTGATGCTGAATAGAACTATGACCTAAATATGACATTACTCTGGCTCAGAAGATGAACCCTTTAGAGCTTTGCTGAATTTGTGAGCTAGGGATGTGGTATACTGTACAAAACTTAGGACCATCCATCTTGGCAATTATTTTCATTCTAAACAGTTCTCTTTTTTTTTCCAAATTAAAAAAATTAATATCTTGAATGGGACAGATGGGCACACCCCCATTTCAGAGTCTTGCTCTGCTCTGCACGTATAACAAATAAGCAATATATATGTTTATAAAGTTCATCAGATATTTTGTTAGTCCATATTTTTTTTTTAATCTAAACGCAAACCCTGCCTTTGCATTTATCAGCTTGAAGGACTGAACTGTGTAGTTTGCTTAAAACAGTGAGAATGAATAGGTGACTCCATTTGGACAGCTTGATTTTATCTGATGCTTTGTTTTAACAGATGTGTTTTGATTTCCTATGTACAAAATTTGTGGCAGAGTCTGAAAGCCTTAAACATTCACTCTAATAGTCTGGCATCAGATCAAAATCAAGCCGTCCACTTAAATTAGTCTCTGGACTTCTGAAATGTGCCTAAATAGGCATAGCTCCAAGTGTAGGTTGCCAATAAAACTATTAAGGATGCTGGCTCCCTAAAGTTGCACTTTGACTCTTCCACAAACGGGACATATACCAAATGTTATGTTACACTTGTGTTTTTGTTTAAAAAAAGGACTTTCTTCACACTTTAATCTTTCCAATTTACTTTTACATTTTAAAGAGTAGATTATATGAAGAACAGGAAGCATATGTCATAGATTGTGTGTCAAAATGATTAAGATACCCTGTTTTGCCTAATTGGAACGTGTGGGTGCAGGGAAATGACACAGTCATAGATTTACTGTTGACACTTGTATAGACACTGTTTAAGAGATTGCCTACTTTTGCGAGGGCTCAATTGAAAATGAAGTAAAAAATTGTCAAGAAGAGAAATTGATGAAGAAATGAGGAATATTGTTCTCACTTGATAGTCGGCAAAAATTACCAGGCCAAACACATTTTTTTAAACCCTAGTTGATAAGATGTCCATGGGTAAGACCTTGCTACGTGGAGTGCATTTGTTAGGAAAAGCAGGCAATATGAGCATTTTGGATTCAAACTATAAAAATATGATGGTGCTTATTCATGGACTTGTGGAAAAAAACAAATTTAATGCAAAAGGTATCATGTAATGTTACTCAAACAAACAACCTAGAATTGAAAATTCTATGCTTCTCTGTATGCAAGGTCTCAAAACTTTAGCCAAATGTATATTACCCACTTTAGTAATGACAGTATAGTCCAGGAATCTAGGTGAGTGTGCGGGAAATTGAGGGATCACCCACATGGATTTCTGGTGACAGATATTACGAGTTTAGATATTTTTTCTTCCCTGCTTAATAAATTGAAGACGTATTGCAAAGCATTAAAGAACATTTCTGAAAAGCATTCCTTTCAAATGAATGTGATGGCAATAAGGCCAGCTTTAACACAAAAGTGTAAATCAGCTGCTTGGATTAAATTACAGACCATAGGCTCTGATCAACCTTGAGATATCCTTCTCATTTCTCAATACCATGGCCAAAACTAACGTGTTTAGATACTCAGTTCACCAATGGGCGAGCAGGTTCAGTATCTTACTTCTCAAATAAAGCTACAGCATCGCCAACGTCAACAAAATATTCTAAGAAAAATGATGTTCATGAGTCATTTCAGCACAAATAACAAAGTTACATCGACTGCAGCTGATTATTAGACAAAAGTTCTGGTAAATATCAACATAATTTGGGACATTTTTGTAAATTTTATTTTTCAATGTATGATCATTCCTTTCTGTAAATGTGTACCTAAGTAAGTTGATCATGGAAAATTCTGAGAACTTTGTTTATTCGCCTATAGGTTTAGACACAATCCCCTATTTAATCATGATACGGACTACTTCAAACAACGCCCATGTTAAAACAACCCTAGAAAATGAATTGAAAAACTGATGGTTGCAGGCAGGTTGCATTTATTAACTTCATGCGTATCGGAGCAGTATGGATAAGGGTAATAGGCAGATAAGGTGATGAAACATATGACAGCAATGGATTGATGGTATGTCCAGGCAGTCTATTTAGAAATATTCCAATTTAGGAATGTTGCAATGACTACAATAAAAAAAACATTAAAAAAGGAAAATATAAGAGAAGTCATGTGGGAAAGGTAGCATTGACGATCAGTAGTTGTTGACAACATGGACAAACTTCTACTATCATAGATATTAGGCTAGGTAAGCAGGTATTTAGCATTCATTTGAATACCATTGATGTATCTGTCATTGTTGACACCGTGTCCCTCAGAATTGGTTTTTGCAACATCTCGGAAAACTCGTTACCAGCAAATTCAGGAAGAAACAAACATTTCGGAAAAACAAATAATGACAGTGAGGAGATTCATGAGTTACCAAAACATCAACATTGATCTTGAAATTCCACTGTGAAGAATTAAATTGCACTCCTGATTTGAGACAGGCAGTCATCCATAAGAGGCAACTTGTGGGTTTTCAACCAGTCTTCTCAACCTTCCCAATATATCTAATAACTGAATACTTTAGTTGTTCAAAAAATAGGCCTAACTACTTAAAACCCAGAACATTTGCACCAAAGATACAATGAGACCTGGTAGGTCTGACACTTTTAGATTATTCTCACTTGTCAGTCAGCTGAGAAAACAGTAAAGACGAAAGTAGGCATACATCGGTCTTGTGATACTTATGCATCTAAAACATTACAAATGCCCAACATCCATTGTAACCATGAGTCACAGAACACAGCCCAGTGAAGAATACTTTTCACCCTTGACTTGACATAGACAAATATCTCAAACTTTTGCTAGTAAAGTTAACAATAACAGTCAAAACTAACAAGACGTTCCTATGATTAAACAAAAGGTTTGTATCAAACATGGTGAAGTATAGATTTGTTGTAATAATTTAATCATTGACAGAATATCTCGAAATGCCTGGTAGTTGTCGGTTCATTATCCATACGTTCCCCTCTGATGGGACTTATGCACACAACATTTGATAATCACCAGAAAACTAACAAAGATGCTGATGCATGGAAGACGAAAACAAAATGATGGGTAGTTAAATTCACACTGGATATTTTCTGAAAGAAAATATTCGAGGAGTCAGCCATCATTTGAGCAATCATATGATTTCATCAAAATATGTGTCCTTGATAAGTAAGCCACTTTAATAGTCGGCTCATGATTGCTAATAATTAATATAATACATGTGGTCCTTTCCATTTTCTACCTACATATGAAAAAGACCCCCCCCCCCAAACAGAAGGGCTGACAGTTTCTTCAAATCAAAGCTTCTTTTTTGCCTGAGAAGTCAATTATTATGTAACACTCAGTTTGATTTTCATGAAAGGTGGATTACCATCAAAGTTCTCATGTTAAACTCAAACCAAATCTTGCAAAATTCTAAAGAGTTTTAAAATAAATAGTTTGGAAGATGACATGTCCATACAAAATGTTATTAATAATACATGGCTCAGGAATGAAATATTCATATATTTGATGCTCATGTCAAGAATCACAGAATCAATGATCCTAAGTGAAAGTATACGAGCACCACGAATAAAAACATATTTACGAGAAGAAACTTGAAAAATTCCAGCACAATTTACAATTCATCTCCACATGCAAGACCAGTTCACACACGCAAGTTAAAGTTGTCTGATATTTGAAGGACGAAGAACTGTCAATGATCATACCAAAGCAACATGGACCAAGGCAGGTTTTTCAGTTTCACCTGCTATGCTTAAGCATTGGCGTCGTCCGTTGCTATTAAAGCAAGCCTATTTTAGATATCAGAAGTGAATTTCGTGTAATCTACATGAAGTTCGAGTATGTAATTTAAGGGTACACAAAGACTGAATGATCGTTTAAGATTGGCATTTATGAGTTATGCAAGTGTGATCTAATAATTACGCAGTATTTATCACTACCCTAGTACCGTTACTCATGTCCATGTGCTAGGGTTGATTAAAAACATGGGGTGTGTAAAAGATATTTTGAGCAGTTCAAACATCCTTGTCGACTGTCCAAGGAAGAAAACAGATTCAAAGTCTAAACAAATACTGGTACCTGATATTGCTGGACAGGTGCATCGCACCATTGTTTTACAAATGCTTCAAGCTGCCAGCCAAGGATCAAAGCTATAACTTACCCAACGGGTCAGAATGAGGCAATATAATATATACCAGGTTCAAATTCTAACAGGCATTCTACCAAGGGCTACAAACTATCGTTCCTCATGCATCCGTATGTTAGGGTGGATGGAGATGAGATGGCATTTATACCAAAGACCTAGAACAATGGCCTACTGGTAAGAGAACCATACATCGCACCCAGCAATTACAAGAGCTTCTATTCCCTTTTTATATCTCCTGATGCTACTGGCAAGTGTCAGTCGCTGAAAAACAAAATCACAAATATTCGCAATATTACTAAGGTAATCAAGAGGTAAATTGTTATATATTTTATATATGTTAAAATGTCAATTTGAAAGCTTATTTTTGTTTAGCCAGTGTGACCGGTCCATTTTTTTTTTGCCTTTGCGGGGGGGGGGGGGGTACAATTTATTGTTGGAAGTAGTGATCATTGCCCCTGTAATTATAAAGGCTAAAGCCCAGTTACCTCTGTCTTATTTCAGAGCTTCTACTTTTGTGAAGCCATTGAAAATAGTAGAACGATACTACATGATCTTATAAATAAATGGAGTGTAAATTTATGAAGAGTTCTTCAGTATATTATATATTGAAGAGATTTCACAATATTCAATTGATTTGTTGCTTTCTTCACAATATGATTAATTTAGTCACTCCACTATGCTCATAGTGAAGAATGCAACCCAATTTTTTATCGAGCTTGACATGTTTTAGCTGGTGGCATTGAAATGTTACTGGTTGATGATGTACACAAACAAGTATTTCATCCGTTATCAGGGTATTGAAAGACGCTAGCCAATCAGAAGACCAGGCATCTAGTGAAAAACGGTTGTTATTTATAGTATTTGCCGCAACAAAGGATTTATTAACAGAACGCAACAAAGACATGTCATCTACAAAAAGTTTTAGATTAGATTTGGCAATATCAACAATATCTATATTGTAATATGCTTCAAAAATAGCAAGGGCTCCCAATAAGGCAGCAGTAGAACACTACCATTAACATTGCCCCCCTTTTATGATTGTCAGTACTGTTGTCGCATTAACAAAAACTGTTAAACCATTTTCCAAAATGAGCCTGGAATTCCATTGCTTTCTATTTTTTGTGGAATAAACGTCCCAAACATCTTTCTGCTTTTAAGGAAAATAATAAGTACTTCTCTCATCGCTTTTCTCTACAGTTTTATATATACTTCATTGACTATGCTGTGCTGTGGGCTGTGACCTCCGACTCATAGTTATAATGGAGGTAGAGTGTGTTTCTAATGTTCCATATTCATAAATATCACAAAAATGAGGTAGGCCTACTTCATTCTTTTTCCATAAACTCAGCTGGCTGACAAGTGAGGAGAACTGAAAAGTGATAGGCCTACCAGGTTTCTTTTGTATTAATTTTTTTTTATTATGTTTTATTATCATTATTTTTTTGGCAGAAGTAATAGAATCTGCGTTTTGAGTGGTTAGGTCTATACATTTTGGAAATACTATAGTCTGTCGTTCAAAAGAATATTTCAAAAGTAAAGAGAGGACCTGTTTAAAATTACCAGTTGGCTTTAACAGTTTACCGCCTGTCTCAAGTCAGAAGTGAAATTTGCATCGTCACCTTAGTAAGGGAACATGAATTTTAATGCTTTGGTAATTCTGGAATCTCGTTGCTCTCCTTGGTGGGTTTGGAATTGTTGAGGGTGAGTCATCTTTTCCTGTATCTTTTGATTGTTTCACACCAACGCTTATCTTTGGACTTTTAGTGCATACAGATCCAAGTTTTACCAGAGTGAATTTTGTCTTCATATGGTCAATTATCGAATATTTCAGTTAAGCAAGTTTGGCATTAAAAAGGCTTTCCATAAAAGAGCATATTATTTCTATCATTTCATTGTGTAACGAAACAACACTGCTTTCATAGCTAGTGTCTTCTAGTGTATGACTGCAGCCCCTTTCCTTTTTTACTTAGTGGGTGCTCTGATTGTGATCATTTTTGTTTTTCATCCAATTCTATGACAAAGTAATCTTTCTTTAAGTACACAGTAGGACCTCACCTCATACAGCAATCGATGAACAAGTCAAATACCACTTAAAAATGTTGATCTTGATTTCCTAAAAGATACAATCGGCCAATTCTTGGAAATTGTTGAACTACTACAGCATAAGTTTAACTCTTCAGAAAAGTGTCTTGCGTGAGTCTGGATTAAAACATTTGTTTAAAAGCTGCCTTTTGGAAACATGTTTTCAAAAATTTTTCAACACACTAATATAATTCCTGATAACGAAAGTCGCCATGTTACGACCAGCTTCATAGTTCAACTTTTTTACTTGCTGTCAGCTCAGCTGACTGGCAAGTACCAGGTCTCCTTTTACCTTTGTCACAAGTGATACAGTTTGGTTTTCAAGTGGTAAGGCCTATTTGTGTTTGGCAAAAAAAAAAAACGTTTGTAGTTAATGAAGTAAATTCAAATGTTTAAAGGACTACATGTTAACTACTACTTAACGTTTAATGAGTGACTGCCTGTCTGAAGCCAGGAATGAAATACAGGAGTGTTAGAACTACGCTACACGGAAAATGTGACACTGTGAACCCGGTTTGCATGCTTACAAATTATCTGCAAGCATTCTTCATAGCCGACTGTAATACAAAGAACGAAATTTTCTTCAAATAAAATTGGTATCGCGAGTTTTTAACTTTTGACAGTCGTATGATCTGATGAAACAAAGATGTGATGTCCAAAATGATCAAGCAATATCACTCACAGGAAAAGTCTCATTACCTGCGAAAATATGTATTATTATACCACCATCAGGATATATTGGGGTATGTCCGATTCTGGCATGGACTACAACTTGTCGTTTGATCGTTAAAATCATTTTTATATTTTGGATGTCTCATTCATCATAAATCTGGAAAACAAAACAAACTCACAGAAATGAATAATTCAATGTGAAACTTTGTGCCAAATATCTGAAAAATCTTTTTCAATTAAAAAACACACAACTCCACTTTGTCGTTTCTAAGTTGTATTTTAGAGGATACCATATATTTATAAAAACAAATCGCGTAATAAGAGAGAGGCAAAAGATGACTGCTCAAACCAAGATGTTAGCCTTTATTCTCAATATAAAATAAACATATCATCCGTTTTAAGAGATTTAGTTTGTTCCATTGACATCTATAAATGAAGCAGTTTGCATAATGAATAAAAGCAGAGACATTATACAAATTATCATCCTTTCTGCATTTTACTTTGCCTTGTAAAACTTCAAGCAGAATGGATACCATTTGGCTACTAGAGGCACTACATAACACACACACACACACACACACACACACACACACACACACACACACACACACACATACATACATACATACATACACACATACATACATGTATGTATGTATATATATATGTATATATATATATATATATATATATATATATATACATATATATATATATATATATATGTGTGTGTGTGTGTGTGTGTGTGTGTGTATATGCCCCAGAACCCTATGGGTGAGATTGTGAGTACATTCTTATGTAAAAATTCCAGCTGAATACTGGTTTCGATTGTCATCCTCTCTAGATTCGCGGATTCTTGTAATCTATTGGTGTGTAATGGGAGGACACACCAAAAAGTATGCCTCTTCGAAGTCCTCAAATCGAATTTCTTGCCTTTATCTATCTGATGCTGGGATATGATGATAGGCCTGATGGCACGGCACTGACATCAACGAGCATTATAATAAGATCACAGGGGCACTACCTGGAGGTGGTGTCGCTGCATTTCAGCATAAGCTGATTGCACCATGCATAGAGAGGCCGCCAATTATACAAAATGGCTGATTCAGGGCTGCCCCTGAATTGGATTTCTTGACTTCTTCAGTTGTCCACCATCTTGCCATTAGCATTAAAGCAGTGTATCATGAAGACTAATTGTTTGCATTAGTAGATATGTTATTGATTAAACAAGTATATTTTGATGTTTACGGCATGTACTTTAGAGTAAGGATTTGGGCAAACAAAACATGATATGCAGGCTGAGTATTTGTAAGTGAATGGAAGTTCGATTTTGAGATGCACAGAATCGTCACTCGGCTGAAAGCAATCTGCTAAGCCAATTTAATGAATAATCATCTGTCAAGGTCATCTCAAAATTGCATTTTTGGTATTTGATATTCATTGCCTTGATTACCGAAACACTCCTGTATACCATTATAACACTATTTATTCAGAGGTTGCTGTAACAACTTTTTCTGTTATGCATTTTTCTCCGATATCATTTCCAATTTCAAGATCAGCTGGCTGGATTTTTTCAAAGCAGCTGGAATATATTTTGACTACATTTCTTTCACATTTGGTCACCAATAAGCATTGATGTCATTATTTGATTTTCTCTAAAGCTTTTGGACCGATTGTGTCTGAAATGACACAGGGGTGCAAAGGTTGGTGTTTTGTAAGATTACTGGAAAGACCACCGGTAATACAATACAAATTTAGGAAATCCATAAGCGTTCCACTGTTTCCGGCAAACAGAAGCAACGTGTCCGTTAGAGTAGTCTGGCTAAATTATGGAAAATTATATGGGGTTAGGACAAGTCTATAATGTTTCAACACATTACATTGTAAATATTTTATGTGGTTATGTGATCTCTTAATGCACAAGATGGATATCCTCTAAACAGCATGAAAGTACAAACGATGTTTTTTTTTTTTTTTTTTTGGTAGGTCCATTGAATGGAGCGTGATGATACTCTTTTATATAACCTAGGCTTCAGCTACATGTCCGTAACCTCGATATTCATTAATTCATCATAGTACTTTATCGACGTTATTTGAGGATTATATCAAGAAGACCCTTTGGGCTGGTACTTGATGATTTTGCGTTCAGATGGTCTCTGTGACCGCTGTGCTGTACATGACTGTCAACCTATTACGTTCCCAGGTGACAGGGCCATTCAAGTCCGTTAATGTCACGTTAGCTAAACATAGGGTTTAGTGACTTTTTCTTTTTCTTTTTTTCTTTGTTTGCTCGTTTTTTTTTTTTTTTTTTTTTTTTTTTTGTTTTTGTTTTTGTTTTTGTTTTGCTTTTGTTTTTTTTTTTGTTTTGGTTTTTTTTTTTTGTTGGTTTGGTTTTTTGTTTTTGTTCTTTTTTGTTTTTGTTTTTATTTTCGGTGCGTGTGTTATTTTTGTTTTTGTTGGTTTCTTTATTGTCTTTTTTTATTTTTGGGTGAATCTTGTAGTAAACATTCCTGAAACAACTTGTGCAAGTCGCTTTGAAATCACACAGTTTTGGGTTGTTGCCTTAGGATTGAAATGGGAGATACTTGTTGGTGAAACAAAATGCACTACCCTTGTGCAGAATCGAAATGTACGTTAGGTAACTTTGACAAGACATGTACAAAATATCATTTTATATGCTTGGTTTTCTTCTTGTTTGTTTTGAAAAAATGTTATTATTAACATAAACATGCCTAGGCAAAATGCTTCCACATTGCACAGAAAGACTTTCAGATACACAGCATTTCCATGTGTTTTAACAGTTGTTGCCATTGTTGCATTGATTGCTATTATGGACCAACGTTTGTGTGTTTTCATATCATTTGCCTTTCTCGCCGAAAGTACAAAATGGAGTAGTTTCAAAATTAACTGAAGAACAAATAATAAACCTTTGAGTTGCTTCTTGTCAACTAAGTTCATACTCCATTGAATCTTTAGTCATTTAAGCTATTCAATAATGCTTACAAAAATATAATACTTGTTTCCTTGTTACACAGGAAGAGTAGAAGTATTTCTTCACAAATCGTGGGGAACCATTTGTGATGCTCTCTGGGATGATTATGATGCCTCAGTCGTATGTAGATCATTAGGGTATAAAAGTGGAATAGCAAGACATGCAGCATTCTTTGGGGCTAATATGGAGAAGGATATTCACATGACGACGGTGGATTGTGCAGGTAATGAGACCGCTATAGCACAATGTGCTTATAAGGATCCCAGTCGAACATACTGTCGCCATTCTCGCGATGCAGGAGTGGAATGCAGTTTCAACCTAATATCACCAGGTATTGGTCCTATCTGATTTTTCCACCTAATTGTATCTTAGTAAGTATGCATGAAGAAGATGCATTAATAGATTAATACAATTTTGGACATACAGTTATCTAAATGTCGTAATTGAAATTTCCCATGATCACCAATAAAATGCTTGAAAGACTATGATCAGTGATATTACTTCACAAAAGTAGAAACTTTGATACTTTTACAGGTTCTATTTTAAAAGCACAAAATAGGACCGCAAAAAAATTTGGGATTTAGTCAAAATTTGATCTCATTAAATGTTGTAGCACTCCATCAGGATGCTTATAATAAACATGGTTCGTCAAGTGTAATACAACCTCGTACACTTGAGGGTCTGGCGCTAAAAGCTTATTTGCAACAGAATTTAGATGAGCACAAAGTTTATGTTTGTAGAATTCATATTTTAGAGAGGTGAAGAGACAATCACATATTTCTATGCATTTTTAATGTAACTCTCGGGCATTAGATGCTATATTGCCTTCAATGCATACATTATTTGTTATCATTTTGAGTACTGGGTTTACCAGTCTAATCAATGTATCTTACATTTTATGAATGCAGTTATGGCGTGTGCACGCCAATGGATCTCTTTTCGGAACAGTTGTTATATGCTGTTTAACAGAGAGAAAACAGTATCAATATCTTGGATTCAAGCTGCAGAGAATTGCAGAAGCTACGGAGGCCATATGATCTCATTTGAAGATCTGCAGGAATACACATTTGTCTCGGAACGTGTGAAGTTTTCATGGGGCATATCTAGAATACAGTTGAAACAAACAGATATTTATATTGGTAAATAATCAAAGGAAGTTTCTTATTGAATATACACCAGATCAGTCCTTGTATAATATGAAGGATCTCTGAGAATGAACAGACGAAGTTTACCACTGTTGCTCATCATGATAGCATTTGTATGAAATTTCAATGTAAACCATTTTAGCATCATTCCTTGTTGTTAAACAAGGCATTGCCAAAACTTCAGAGCTACCTTTACCAGTGCTTGGACTGATCAACTGAAGGTTTTCCTTCTCTATCTGGTGTCGATAAGGTGCATGTTCAATTTAATAAGTGGAAGATTATAAAAGTACATCTTATAATTTCTCACACATAATCTAGTCTTGAAGGCTAATCTTGTGCTGCATTGCTTGATTCCACAAAGCTTAGTTCCGCATAAAACAAATCAAACTGAATCAATTGTCTATGTCCAAATAAAGCAAAGATGTCACAAACAACATGACTCACATTCAAGGTTTCCACCAAACAATGGTGGAAAATGTAAAAACAGCACAGCGCAGACTTCAAGAGTTACCAATACACCTACATTCATCACCCAATACCACTACGAACAGAAAACAAATCACCTTTGATCTGGGACAGGTAGATACCCATAAGAGGCACCTGCTAATTTTTGATTGGTCCTCTCGGCCTTTGAAATGGATTGTTCTTTTTTTTTTTTGTTTTTTCAAAAAGGGTTAACCACTTTATACCCAAAAGGTTTTACTTCTGTCAAAAATAAAAGACACATGGCAGCCAAATCCCTTTTAGGTAAACAAGGGAATACCGTGACGGTTTATGCCTGGTGGCTAGATGAAAAGGGTGAATATCGGTAAATTGTTCCCTGGATCAAAGATAATACAAAAGTGTGAGTCTGTGGTTGTGCGAGTCCCTGGTTCTCCTTTAGAGCCAAAAACTCAACATAGCTAGTGCAACAGGAAGCACTTTTTGCATGCCTCGGTTAATGCCTGTATCGGGCTAGGTATGATTTGACCCAAATTTATTTGATATAGAGGATATATAAAGGGACCGAACCAACTTGAACAAATTTCACAAAGGTTGGTCTTTGACCTTAAAAAACTAGGGATATTTGATACATATGGGGACACACAGGATAGGTAAAGAGGCACAGTATGATCAAATTCCACAGAAGTTCCTCTATGACTTTGGAAACAAATTTAATATATATGGTGTCATAATTGAGCTTTTGGAGAAAACAATCAACTGAGTCCCAAGCCTAATGACTTGGTAGCAGAACACCTAGATGAAATTTGCCCTTAGCAATATGAAAAGGTCGCATTCAATTAATTTAAGGAAGCCCTAATTGTGCCCAAATATGCTAACGTACATCAGAAACCATCCCCAAAATTTCTCAGGTATTAAAAAATTATCAAAATAATTCATATAGCCACAATAAGTTGCACATCAGACTCGTATCAACACATTGAGCAGGCTTGTATGATATATTCATGTAAACATTTATAACTGTTGGTCAACCACCCTTTTAAAAAGGAAAAATATGTTACGATTATCCAAAATTACAAAAAGATAACTAACTCATTGATTGGCTCACAATGTAAAGGCAGATATTCTAAAAGTACATTTGCACAAAAGGTTGAAAGGATTGGGTCATTAATTTGATAAAATTTATATATTCTTTGAAAAAACTATCACTGGCCTAACCCTGCCCACATGTTCTCCTATCTAACATCATAAAATTCACTGAAAAAAAGTTTCTAATCTAGCAGCTACATATGGTCAACAACTTCGAGAGAGACCTAGGCAAGTTGCATTATCAGAAGGTTGACATAAAAGTCACATGGAAAATTACAACGAACACACACTGCGTCAGAAATTCAGAAAGTGATCGATATTAAATCCACCATAATTAACCAGCGCCTATTGAAAAACGCAAAAGTTCTTCCAATGCAACAGTAAGAAACTAACAAAGGAATTTCAAAGAAAACCGAACTTTAAAATTGAACCAAGCTAAAGGAAAAACAGACTAAACAGCAAAATAGTGCCGCATGATGAAAGTTACTGTACTAATTACCTGTTATGTTGCCCCCAAAACATATCCAGAATGGATATTTAAATTCCTCACTAACTATCAGTTGTACACTGCCAGAAATTAGTCACCAAAAAGACTATCTGCAAGTTGAGAAATTCAGACCCTTGAAGTCCAGCATAAACAGTTGCGTTAAGAGGCATAAGAAATTATAGTTAACACATGTAGTTACACAAGACAAGGTATATTACTTTTACCGAAAAACATATATTTTCTATATACCTTAAAAATGTATTGCTTTCGCTATGTAGGTTTAACTGATACAGAAAAGGAACGGATATTCCGTTGGGTAGATGGAAAGCCTGTGTCATTCTCAGCTTGGTCATCTATTCGCAATAATCCCTTTACAAATGCCTTTGTTCGATTCCCCACTGGCAGCAAGCTTCGAAACTGTGTTATTTGGACCCTTTATGGGTGGCGTGACATAATGTGTATGGAACCAAAAAAATGTTCATATATATGTGAAATCGAGCGGATGAAAGGTGAGTGGATTGCACACTTCGCCAATATTAGGAATCCAGTTTTCAAATGTGCTTTTACAGATATATGATTCCATTTAAATTATAATTTGTGTTGACTTTCTAGTATGATTGAGTATATAAACAGACCTAAAATTTGAAACTCACATTTAAATGACTTCTCTGGTTCTTGTTCATGATATGGTTATGTAAAAGTTGGGTGATATAAATAGTAAGGCAGATAAACACGGCTATGGAATGTATTTTAATCAATTTGACACACTGTACATGAGAATGTTTATTCCCTCAAACCTGACGTGTTTCTTCAAACTTTAAAATGAGGATAGACAGGCTAATGGTCGTGACTTGCAACAGGTTACCAATGCATTTAATCCTGCTATGTTGTAAAGCTTGAATGTATGTATTCTCTCTCTCCCTCTGTCTTTCTCTGTCTGTGTATATATGAGGACGAGGACAGTTTTCAAACAACAGCTTGTCTCCAAATAGGAGCAAAGTAAGATGTTTCAGGTTCATGCATACATGTTTCTCTGGTGAATGTGTTTGGACCACAGCCATTTGCA
This sequence comes from Hermodice carunculata, assembly GCA_964020975.1. NCBI lineage: Eukaryota > Metazoa > Annelida > Polychaeta > Eunicida > Amphinomidae > Hermodice > Hermodice carunculata. The sequence goes on along the minus strand of OZ026616.1, from coordinate 80,010,480 downwards.
ATCAGAGGAAAGACTGTTCAGATGGGTCGGATGAAAACACTTGCCACACTTCAGGTACACAACTTGATGCTCTATCTTCCTTTTTCATACACCAAGTGTCAGTGTCACGTGGCATCAGTTTTAATGCTTATGCAGCAATCGTTCATTAATCTAAAACATTTGGACAGCACATGATTACCAGAGCAATGGCAACACATAAAAAAGGTTAATGTTTGTCATGGCCCCAAAAATCGTTCCCGTAACATCTTCCATTGAATTAATCAAATAAAGATTTACTTGCACAAATAGAGATGAGAACAAAAGGAAAAGAGGCATGCCAAAACCCTTAATTCAGAACACTATCTGGGTTTATAATATCCAAGGTGGAGGTTTATGTACAAGTGACTAATTTTAATTGATATTCACAGCTGTTTATGATCCGCTGATGAGAACCTCAGCAATTTTAAAGAACAAGTTTAAAGTTCAGTATTTCCTGGTTTGATCATATTTCTACACCTTGAAGGTATGTCTTTGATTATGGCTTTAGGTAACGTAGACTATAGGTTCTAAACAGTTTTGCTTTATTATCAACATTACATAGAAAACTTGTCAGGACAGATGCTTACGTATGTAAATGGAGGTCAGCATTATGGAACCACTCACATTGTGATGCAAATAGTTCTCCATCATCATGGTTCTCCATCATCATCTTATTTATATAAATGAATACTTAGATCATGATGATGTTGTCGGAAGGTCACTCCAGTGTGTGCATGCTACAATTCAATGGTTGCTATGCAGATTACTAGACAAATTTGATATGATTTCGTTTTAATATGTACTATATTCCGACAGGAGACACAGATTACCTCTGTGGGGATGGAACCAGTGTTCATATTTCTCTGTATTGCGACTTCTCTCCAGATTGTCCCAATAATGCAGATGAGAACAGATGTGGTAAGACAAACTTATAAGCATAAAGGCAGTGGCACAACGTAAACATGAAATATTACTGTCTCCATTGTACTCCCATATGGTAATCAGGGAATTTGTGTAGAAATTCAATCTATAAACAAGTCAATGCAACATTATATATACTACTTTCAAATTAATTTGGTACATTTTGTGTCTATCATATATGACCTTTTTGAAGTAGAGGTAAAAGTAAAAACACAGGGTGGGCTATTCTATAAGATTTTGAAAGGACTTAGTAGGGAGCATAGTAAATGAACTCTAAACATCTAAGAAGCTTCAATTTGCATTGTGCAATAACATACCCAAGAAACCTAATAGAGTAAAGAACTCAATTATACTTGCAGTACCTCAGAGTACATCTCCACAAAGAGAATACCGTACAGAATTAGATATGCTCTGTACTTGATTAATAGATGTCTGTTAGCCAGTAATACATCACAGTGATGGCTGCATCTGCAAGCTGTTATAATATCCCACCAAGAAAGGTGAAAAAGGCACACATGAAAAAAGTTATTTGTACCCAAGGCAGCAATTTTCAAACCTCAAACCATGTACCAAAATGTTTGTAATGTACCAAACTGACTGCTATCATTTGATAATATTTTAATGTAAAATAATACCTCCAACTGTAGTATATCCTGCATGCTCTCCAACACAATTCCGGTGCAGTAATGGACAATGCATACCTTCAGAAAACAGATGTGACTTTGAAAAAAACTGTGCAGATGAATCAGATGAACAAAATTGCGGTGAGTGCATTTGTGGATCAAAAATGCTGAGGAACAAGCGGGTTGTGTTGGTATTTTTTCCGGGGTATGGTAGACGCTTTCTAATTTTAATTGTAAAAATTGAGCAACATAAGAGAAGATTCTTGAATATAACATGCTAATAGTTATATTTGTGGAGTATTGTACTTGTTCTCTGATGTTTTCCTAGTATATATATATATATATATATATATATATATATATATATATATATATATATATATATATATATATATATATATATATATATATATATATATGGATGCTGATGTCAAATTTATTTACCACCTGCCGTGCTGAATTTTGATGTTCGTGCATTGTTTTAGGGCTTCACTATAATCGTTGGCCAGATTTGACACAATTTTATAAAATGACGTGGCAAAACTGATATCATGATGGCCAAGAGCGCTCTTTTCTGAATTCGCTGCATTAAAGCCTTCAAATTCTGTTTCCATGTATATTTCACGTGGCCGGTCTCCGAAATTTCGTTTTTTATAGTATGTGTTTTTATCATTGTAAACTATTATAGTCCTCGCACAAAAAAAAATACATAAGAGGTACTAAAGTGATTATTTATGTCACCTTGAATGTGTAAACAGTTGACCCACTGGAATCATAGTATTCTATGTGTAAGATGACAATTACTGAGAAAGTTGAGCTAGTAACATATCTCTTAAGTAGCAATAAGCATCACAATAAACCTATTTAATTAGCCTACAACTAATTTGTAATTAGATGCACAATTTTTGGGATTTATGCAGGCTACGATTTCTCTTTTGCTAATGCGATAGGAAACTGGCACATCCGGGTAAAATTTTCTGTTTTGATTTAAAGACACATGATCCACCATAAACCAGCTGGCTGGGATTCAGTCATAATGAAATTTAAACCTCTAGAATTTATCACACAATCAAAACAGATGTATTATTTTTGCAGTTGGGTGTAACCCCCATAAAGGTTTTATGTGTTATGACCGAACGTGTATACCAAAGAAATTCTTCTGTGATGGTGTATGTGACTGCCCCAGCAGACAGGGGGAAGATGAACCATTGGGTCAATGTAAGTGGGAATAAACCAATCTGGATAATTGTGGTACCATGACACATTTTGGGACACAAATGAATAAGCCAGATTAGCGACGAGGGTTATACAACAAAATTACATATTTAACACAAACAAGACCTGATGCTTCAAATCGTTGACCTTGTAATTTTCTGAACCAAACTGAAAAGCTCCCCACATTAAATCCAGTTTAAATTCTTGTGACAATAATATGTTTGGATTCACAGCTTTTATCTGTTATTTCGTTACTCTTAAAAATTCAAAAAAATTCTTTGTCCACTTAAAGTGAGTTGTATTTTTGTTAAAGGTGAGAACCTGAGGGGTGCTGCAGTGGAACATTGTAAGTCAGCTACATATTCGCCAATGAATAACACATTCAAATGTTTGTATGACGTTGATTCAAACGGATATTACAAAGGTTGTAGGGATGGGTCACACTTAGAGAACTGTCGTAAGTATTTCAATTTCTTAATGCAGTCAGGCAGCCAGCTCAGTATACCTTGACTTGGCTGATTTATTTTTTTCTCACTTGATTCTGTGAAATAATATAGCACATAAGCAAAAACTGACAGGTAAACTACATTTATCCTTGAACATTTAAGAAAATTCAAGATGGCGTCGAATATGGCCGCCAAACGTATATTTTAGCAGAGCAACACTTTTTTCAGTAAGCCTGTATACCATTTTGTTGACATTTGGTTTGTTTTATGGGTTTTTGATGATGCCTGACTCAAATGAAATAGTTGTGAGACTGTCAAAGGTCAAAGTCAAGGTCATATGGTAAGGTCAAAGGTATTTCTGGCTCAGAAAATGCTGTTAGCATGTAAGATGGCAAATAACAACACACCATTCATGAATAAAAGTGCAAGATGTTCGTTTATATTTTGTGCTGCATGTGACAAGAACATTTTGCAACAATGATGGATGAAAACTTGGTAATAACAAATAATCAAGGCCCATTCAGAGATCAGGACTACTGGTAGGTTAAAGTCAGGAATCCGCTGCTGATTTTTTGGAGGAATCTTGACTTGACAGATTTTTTTTTCACACTTGATTTTGTTACTTTCAGGGTTGCTACAGCATTGTCGGAAACATTAAGACTTCGCGAGACCCTTGAGCAGAAAGGATGACATGGTCATTGATGTTTTGAGTAAACATTCTGAAGAAGTCAGCTCGCTTGATTGAACTGCCTGATATATCTGTGAGGCGCTCTTGTAGGTGAACTGAATTCCATATTTGGATGCGATCAGCTTGCATTTCTGCAATAAGCTGTCTCAAACCTGATTGGTGGGCGGGCCTCACTAATGTCATCTTGTGTTGACTTACCCTTACCTGGGGCACACTGATGACTGAAAAATCTGATTCTGCAGTCCTTATGGTACCTTGTATTAGATCCATGCAAGTCATTAGAGGCACCAATGACACACAGCCTCACTGACTCTGCCCACTGGTCACCTCTGGCTTGGCACTGTTGCAGGATTTTGTCCTTCACCCTAAATAGGTGGCAACTGTCATCCAGTTCGTTTGTGGATACTGCTTCTACCAGGAAGGCTGGCACCCACCTATTGGGATTTTTCTATCATACAGCATTCACCACGCAAAATACAATGCTCTCTGCTATTGAATGTAGGAACATCAGATGGCCTCATATGCTTAATAGGGGGTTGGTCCACTGGCAGTGATGGTCCACATGTCAGATGTGTTGAAATAGAGTTCTTGTGATAAATCACTTGCAGATACTTATTCAAGTCCAGTTGTTCCTGTAAATATCCATGCAAATTGTCGCCATAATGGACACTGGCTTCCATGATATTGCCTAACCTTGCACCATCAGGTTTACTTTGAGAAAGCTTCTGCTTGGCTGGACATTTGCCAAGCACAGATTTGAAGATACGCTCTTGTGCCATTAGTAAACTACTGCTAGTTCTACAGGCTACTTCTATGTCTACAGGGTACTGCTACTCTTACAGGCTACTTCTACTGCTTTTTGAATCTACATCTGAAATGGAAGTAAATGAAAATAAGTCTACACAAAAAAAATCATGGTAAGTACCCCATATTCCTTGGAAAGGAATACCCTTGACCTTCCAGTATGAACTTGACCTTGACCTCTGAGGACCTAAAAATGTCCAAGTTGAGTTAGGTATCATCCCAAACTTGTATTATGAGCTAAATGTTACCAAATTTGGTCAAAAGGTTACCAAAAAGAGTGACTCCTTCTGAGCAGCTACAACCGGCAGCCATATTGGCCGTCATCTTGAATTTTTGAAAATGCTCAAGGGTAAAGCCAATTCACCCGCCATTTAATGTTTGTTTGCCATCTTAATTTGCAAAATCAAGTGTGAAAAAAAATCTGTCAAGTCAAAGTTCCTCAAAAAAAATCAGCCGCAGCTTCCTGACTTGAACCTACCAGTAGTCTTGATCTCTGAATGGGCCTTGATTATTTGTTATCACCAACTTTTCATCCATCATTGTGTGCAAAATGTTCTTGTCACACGCAACACAAAATATAAACGAACACCTTGTATTTTTATTCATGAATGGTGTGTTGTTATTTGCCATCTTACAGGCTTACAGCATTTTCTGAGCTGGAAATACTTTGACCTTACCATTTGACCTTGACCTTGACTTTGACCTTTGACAGTCTCACAAGTATTTTATTTGCGTCAGGCATGATCACAAACCCATAAAACGACCCAAATGTCACCAAAATGGTATACAGGCTTACTGAAAAAAGTGTTGCTTTGCTAAAATATACGTTTGGCAGCCATATTGGCCGCCATCTTGAATTTTTTTAAACGTTCAAGGGTAAAGCCAATTAACCTGCCAGTTTATGGTTGTATGATATCTTAAGTTGCAGAATCAAGTGTGAAAATAAATAAATCCTGTCCAGTCAAGGTTCCTCAAAAAAAAAAACAGCCTTGGCTTCCTGACTAATGTGTGATCTGAACGTTCAATGCTTCGCAACTGTTGAAATGTATATGTATATATTCAAACATCAAAGCCTGGTCAGTAAGGTATCAAGACAACGCCTTACTGCTCTGTGCCAGAGCCTATTTCTTTAAGGATGGTGAGAAAACTTTCCCTAGCAAACTGGTCTAAACCAGGAAAACATACTTATACTCACCAGTTTTGCAGATGATTCTGTCTAAAAATATGATTTTATCAGAGCAAGCTGGCATAGAGTAATGGTATTTTTCCGCTGACTTCTTCGTACATGTTGCGAAAAGAATATCTCCTTTTGTCTGTCTATCGGTCTCTCTCTGTCTCTCCCTCTCTCTCTGTCTGTCTGTCTGTCTGTCTGTCTCTCTCTCTATCTATATATATATATATATTTTATGATACAAAGTATCAATTAAACTATCATTTATAAAGAGAATGTTGTCCTGCAGTCACTTGTGATTTTCCGCACCAAAATGATCCAACATGAGAGAAAAATAGTAACTCACTCTCAGCCATGTAACATTTTGTTTCTTCTATGATTAATTGGATATTCACAGGGAACGTGTCCCCTGGGCCTACTTGCAAAGCCACTCTCTAGTGTGCCAGGTTTGTTTGCTTTCGTCATGGTAATTCCACGTCGCGGGTGACGCAAACATCGCCCGAACACATTTGATTTTCCCTAAATGTTAATGCATCACGTCATTGATGCAGGCGTGTCACAATTTATTTGTAATAATGTTTAGGTGATGTGATCATCTGTGAGCTACTACTTTTGAATTCAATTCTAGAAAATGATAATTCACCGTCAAAATAAAATAAGTAGTGAGATTTTGATATGTGACTTCCAGCACTAATGCCATGTCTAATGACACAAATTTATATATTTCGTTCAATGTTGTAGTATAGGCTACAGGTGTGTCCAAACATTTCCATAATTGAAGGAACTGCAGTATTTTCGCAAAATGTAAACACAACAGAATGACCAATAATTCTAATGGGCTTCAACAGGAACACCTGAATTGTAAAACACGTATCGTTTTACGAATTTCTCATTGTTTTGCTGTACCTCTGTGTTATTAGCTATTAAGATGGAATTGCAAAATGGCTCGATATATGTCAATGGAAACTTTTTAAGCACATGTAACTGTTGTATGGACGCATAAACTGAACGGTATGGAGCCATTGCGATCTTATTTGCAAAAATGTATTTCTCTAATTTTCTTCTCACTTAGGAAGTTTTACATGTCCGTATGGATTTGTAAAATGTGTACAAAGCTACTGTGTTCCATTATACAAAGTATGTGATGGAGAATGGGACTGCCCAGCTCGGGATGACGAAAATGCTTGTGGTACGTCTCACTCCTGCCATTTTAACTGACCAAAGACATTTGGTTGCCAGCTGTTATATTCATTTGTAATTTTTTGCAATTATCATCAGAAGAAAAATTAATCCAAAGTGTTCGTGACACTTGTCGGCGCATAAAGCCCTTGACTTGGCGGAAGAATTTCATTTCCTGTCCTAATAAAATATCAATGTAGGAAGAATTTTAAAAAGGAAACGCTTCATCATGCATTGCTATTTACATATTGAATGCTTATAATATTTGGGTTGTATATGAGCAAATGTATGTATATGTCTTTTTGTAGCAAGGGAACAACTTTGTTTTGCATTGTAAGTTGTGAAGCCTACTGTTGTGTCAATATTGCAATTAGTGGAATAACCAATATTGTGCAAGGCCCTCAGTGCTATTGAGCCTATGGTTAAACAACACAGACTGTGGCTGCAATTATGCGACAATGGGATTTCCCACATAAAAATGTTACTAGAAGCCCTTAACTTATAAACCGTGAATTTAAACGAATAATAACGTTAGGATGAACTAGTTCGGATCACTTTGGTTTTGTTAGCTCAGGTGACTGGTGGTTGAGCTAACGAGGTGGTGAGTCATCTCTTGCCCACCATCCTTCATTCTTTGACCATGAATTGTAGTGTTAACTTGACAACTTGAAAACTGTTTCAGGTAGGACCATTATGCAATCCGTTTGAGTTTGTGCATTACACTCTTCATGAGAAGTGGCCTTGGCCTTTTTCCAAAGGCATCAAGACCACTTTCCTTTGCGGACGCAAGGTCAGTAGAGCAAAGGACAGTAGCAGTTCTTTTGTGTACTTCAAGTATGCGAATACCAAGATCAGGTATCGCAGCAAAATACATAGTCCGTCATTAGAGAAGAGACTTGTGACATACTCTTTAACCAAGAGATATCCACGTATCAATTATTGTATCAGTGGGTATCATGATGTAGGGAATATTAGCTGCGTTTTTCATGACAGAATCGAACGCTACGACCACAGTGACCTATTTTTATTACGCAACACAGCCCCATTCGAAATAGTACTTGCATATTAAGATTTCAAATCTCTAAGTATAATGCTTTTATAAATACGGCCCACAAAGGCGTTTCCTATGACGGATCAAAACTCTCAAGGTTACACCACAGTGAATTTGTTTTATGCAGGAAAAATATCTCTTCTACATAGTGCCCACACAACAAATTTGATAGTTTAGCTGTTAACGTGTGAAAGATGAACAGATGGAGGACTGGGCGGAAATACAGGGAGAAGGACATGCTTGAAATTGAACCCCTAGTGGGGCACTACCTGTCACCCTATTGTGCACTCACGCGGCATTGCAGCTGTGATAACGTTTGAGAAATATTTTGGTTGTTAACATATTTTACTCACTGCAACAATTTGCAAACCAGCTCACAAACAGCCTATATAACGGTCTCTTGTAAATGTACCTCAGAGACAACAGCGAAAATCAAAACACATACGGGAACACATAAAAAAACACATACGGGAACACATTTACGAAAGAAATTGGAAAGTGAATCAAATGACGTGTAGGCTTATATATATATCTACGTTTATCCAAACAACACGAAGTTGCTAAAAGTTCCCACTCATCATCTATTTTCATGAATGGCACAGAAAGCTGTTCTATGACCTTCTGCTTCGTGTTTTTGGTCACATGCCATTGATTTTGCCATCACTCATTCATTTTGCAGCAATGCTTGCTTGAAATGTCAATGGATTCCTTGTGCTTTGTCGTAACAAAGAGAGATTGAGGTGATTATATGAGAAATCGCCCGATAGAGGTTTCGAAATAATAAAAATAGTAATAATAATAATAAAAATAATAATAATAATAATAATAATAATAATAATAATAATTATAATAATGATGATGATGATGACGAGGACGACGACGACGACGACGACGACGACGACGACGATGATGATGATGATGATGATGATGATGATGATGATGATGATGATGATGATGATGATGATGATGATGATAAAACAAACAAAAACAAACAAAGGTGCGAAGAACGGAATAACATGATCATCTTAGAAATCAATCAAGCAAGGGAGTGTAAAAGTAATAGCTATTGACCTGGAACTGCTGGCACTTTTACATAGAGCTGATTTTAAAACGGGTTTCTTTACCCATTTTACACTTCCAACGATGCTACCTTAGGTATTCGAATTTGCTATGAAACGTACATAGCATTAGTAAAGCAATTTGCACGTGGGCGATGTGCAAACAGGGAATTTTTTTGTACGAATCTAGCATGGTCACGTTCATTGTCGTTAAAGCTATAATTATTTAAAGGCTAGCAACACAGAAAGGGCACAAAAATCCCCCACACATATGGCTATATAGAACATATACAACGAAAAAATGTTAATATCTGCTTCTTGCTGATATGAAGGTGTCTGGCCAAGACCAATTTAGCAACATATATTTTTACATAAACCTTCCAGAAGATTTAAAATATGTTTGAATAGCAGTTGATTTTTGCCAAAACTATTTCGAATGCAACTTTTTTGGGCTAATTTTGTTGTCTGCGTAACTGCTATCAATTGTCTCTTCCAGAATTTCTTCAACATATTTTTTTTTTTCATTTTTTTTAACTTCTCCCCAAATATATAATACTCAGGATCATAATACCCCTGACCAAAACTTTGCTCGAGTGTTTTATAAAAATGTCCTTCAATATTCATTTACACCATGAAAAAAAAAACGATCTCAAGTCTGAAAGGCAATTTATCAACAGTACATAAGCATCGGTTATATTTCTGACGTAACATCAGGTAAAATGACTCAGGGGTAGCTTTGAAAGTACGGATGTTTTGGTAAACTAAGAATATATTGATGCTACAACTGTCATTTAGGTTGAGTCAGAACACACACACAAAAAAAAAGCAAAACTCATATCATTTCACTGAGTTTGAAAGTCAGGCTTAATTTTACAAAAGGTGATTTTCTTGCAAATGCTTAGTGGAATGTCTGATTTTGGTTTGCGATATCATTGGACAGCAACCTTTAGCTTTCATCTTTATGAAATCATTCAAAATTGGAAAAAGGTACATAAGCAAATATTCTAAATCATTATCTGTTTTGCCTCTATACATGTATGAAAGTGACACCTAAAAGGGCTAGTACACTTTGTCACATTCATGTAGAAATATATAATTATTTAATTCATTTTTCATGCAAAACTATCATAAGAATATATTTTCTGAAATAAAAATTTCTAAATTTAAATTAACTATTAAATTTTACATTTAACCATTTCAATTATTTTAATGTAATTCTAACTAAAATTGGAAGCATTTGCTAAAATGAAAAAAGGCATGTAAAAAAAAACCATATATGTTCGCTTTTAATATCGTGTTGAAGGTAGCGTCTGTGTTTAAAATGCTATATCTCGGATGTTTTTTAAATTTTTTTTATTTTTTATATAAATTTTTGAAATTTTACTGAAATATTGAACTCAACATTTTTTGGAAAATTTGAAATATGGTTTTGTAGCCAACAATGTGCTCACTCTATTTTGATCAATAGCAAATGTTTATCTGGAAATGCGTTTGAGCTATTTTTGTTCATACTCAAAATATGGAAAATTTAGTTGTAATTTAAAAACTTAACTTTACTCTCTTTTGGAATAAAGTTTTGGGAATTTAACTTGATATTTCTTCTGACAGGTGACTATAAAGCTGTAGAAAATTGTCTGTTGAGAGTGACTTGTTTTCATGTTATTTTTTTCTAATTTTTATGATTATTTTTAACTTTTAGTTGGATTGAAACATGAATCATAAAGCTCTGATTCCTGTACCCAAACAAAATTAAATAAAATTTAAAAAAATATAAAGATAAAAATAAATAAATACAGGAATGCCACCCCTTATCATTTCATATTTTTACGAAAAAAGTAAGTGAAGTTTATTTTCACAGTTTATCATACTGATTGTTACTTATTGGATTAATGTTTGGTTTGGTTGAAAATTTTGGGTCCCGACCAGAATATTAATGCCACTTTGTGAGCATGCCATATTGTGTCAATTTATGAAATATGTCTCAAAAGAAAGACGTGAGGCTATAGTTTACACAAATGTTGACAGTTTATTAGCCTAAAATACCAGCATTATAGTGTTGCATATGCAGATTATGAAGCATTTTCCCAACAACCTCATCTTTTTGAAGGTGTATCAGCAAACTACAGGGAACTTGACACTTATGTTTGCTGTAGTAGGTAAGGCTATCAGTGTTCTCCATATTCACATGATAGGACATGGTACATGGTATTCTTCCTTCGATTATCAGTATATATATATATGTCTGTGTGTGTGTGTATATGTATATATATATATATATATATATATATATATATATATATACATACATATAAATATACACACATGTATTTATGTATATATATATATATATATATATATATATATATATATATATATATATATATATATATATATATATTTATATATATGTATGTATATCTAAACGCCTATATGGCTGTATTGGATTGTTTAAACTGGTTTAACCTTATAACTACCCATAAACAAAACAGAACCAGTTTAGAATTACATTTATCGAATACAGACTTCTTATTTCCACTTATCAAAAGTAACATAACCTGCTGTGCCAGCTATTAAGTTATCAAAGCATGCATGTGACTTTGATCATCTGACAATTTAGGCTCTAGCTGCAGATGGCGCTGACAAGGGATTGACAAAGCATGAATGTACAAAGAAAATATTATGGTATTAGCCTCCATAACATGAGTAGTACCCATTTGGATCCCACTTCTAAATAACTGTAAGTTTGACTTCTGATCTAACACACCACTTCAGATAAATGATGACTATCATTGAATTTTAAAATATGTTTTCCCGACAGATTGGTATGTATGCCGTGGCAGGTACCGATGCAAAGAAGCAAAAAACTGTGTTTTGTTAAGTCAAGTCTGTGACGGGGAAAAACAGTGTGTTTGGGGTGACGACGAGCAGTTTTGTGGTATGACGTGTCCAACAATGTGTTCTTGTGACATTGGATATTATAACTGCACATTGGCAGGTATACTTCAAATTCCAACTGCTATTAACAAAAATGCAAGACGAATCATCCTGACACAAAATCGAATCCAATGCCTAAACACTACTTTGAGCTTTTTTCTTCTTCGGGAAATGTACTTGTCTTCAAACAACATCAGTTACATTAAAACGAAAGCATTTAAAGACATGCATAATTTAAGGATACTGGATCTCTGTTTCAACAAGCTGACACTGTTGCCAAAATTTGTATTTATTGGCTTATGCAGTATAACGTCGTTGTTCTTATTTGGTAACAGGCTTAAAGCCATCGAGTCTGGTGCTTTTACTGGGGTCAATAATTTGCAATATCTGGAGCTTACTGGCCATTATATACATCGTATACAAGCCGGGCAATTCTCTGGCTTATCAAAACTGGATACACTCATCTTGAGAAATAATCAGATATCAGAGATAGACCCGAAAGGGTTTGACAACTGTAAATTATTGAAAGAATTGGATATATCAGAAAATCCTTTGAACACATTCAGTAAGAGTATGTTTTCAAACTTAGAGGAACTGCAATGGCTTAGGAGCTCGCATCACAAATTTTGCTGTTTGGCTACCAATGTGCTCAATGATAACTGTTTACCAGCTGCAGACGAGTTTTCTTCCTGTACGGACCTCATGAAAAACAATGTACTTCGTGTGCTGTTGTGGGTCATGGGTGTATTAGCATTGGTTGGAAATATGTTTGTCATTGTTTGGCGATGTATGTCGAAGAATCAAACCAAAGTTCACTCGTGTCTCATAGCAAATGTAGCTGGATCTGACATGTTAATGAGCCTTTATCTATTAATAATAGCAATAATGGATCTTGTGTATAGAGGGCGCTACATTGAAGAAGATGACAAATGGCGGTCATCTGCTACCTGCAATTTCGCAGGTGCTGCAGCCACTACTTCATCCTTGACATCCATATTAATCATGTTAGTGATGACTGCAGACTCATGCCAACGTATAATTTATCCATTTAGCAAATATCATCTTAACAGAAAGACAGCTATTCTTATAGTATTCTTAATCTGGATTTGTACAGTAGTACTGGCAGCTGTGCCTTTATGTTACCATTCATTCTTCAAAGGAAAGTTTTATGGACGTTCTTCAGTATGTTTAGCTCTTCACATTACCACACGACATTATGTTGGCTGGCAGTACTCCTTTGGTTCTCTCACGTTACCAACGTGTGTTTCCTTTATACTGATCGTCATTATGTATGTCGGAATGTATTTCTCGGTGAAAAGCTCATCAAAGTCAGCAGGGATGAACGCAAAACATCGTGAAATGAAGCTTCTCCGAAAACTCGCACTCATTGTTGGTTCTGATATTTGTTGCTGGTTGCCCATATGTGTTCTCAGTTAGTACCATTGCGTTAACATCTGAAAAATCGCACTTGACACACTGGTTGCTGACAGTCTAGAGAAAATTTTATTTTAAATTTGCTAGTGCATCATAGGAGACCATCATGGCAGAAACACCCCTATTTTAAATTTAAACCCCAATTACATAAAGTGAGCAATTCATTATCAGAGAAAGTCTATGCATTTACTTGATAGCATTCAAACAGTTATGTTTTTATAAATGAATATTGCTCTCCGTTATGCTTGGGTAAGTAAAAATCTAAGAAATTGCCAAACAGTAGCTCCTTTAACATTAATGGTACATATTTTTACTTATTTATAGGTTATTTCTTTTGTTAACACGTATTATCATGCTCCATTCAGGCATTATGAGTGATTTTTCCTTAGGAAACACTACTGTATGGTAAATAAATCATACATGTATCACTACGGTAAGGCATTTATGTATGTCTCTTCCAAGGTAGAACTATGTTGCCTTTTGTATGGTGTTGCTCTTCTTCAAGGTAGCTTTAATTTCTAAGTGTGCAGTATCGAAACACCATTGCTCACTACAATGCTTAATATTTTACTTCCTTATGATGACGTACTGGAAACAAATTATTTGTTTGCTAATTTTTAAATTGGGTGCTTTTCTTTCAGATGGTTTTAGCACATTGTTGTGGATTTGTAAACTATCAGTCTTAAATTGCATTTGTTGGTTTGTTTCATCTATATTTTTTCCCTACTTTCTGCTTACAGGCATCCTGGCTTTAAATTCGAATGTTCGTGTACCGGGTGACGTCTATGCTTGGTTTGTGGTGTTTGTATTACCAGTCAATGCTGTCCTCAACCCATTCATTTATACTGCATCCACAGTGGCTATGCCAGGGTATGGACGGACTATATATATATATATATATATATATATATATATATATATATATATATATATATATATATATATATATATATATATATATATATATATATATATATATATATCAAAGGGGGAAATGTTACCAGTCACAAAAGTGACAAAAAGCCTAAATATCCAAACAAGTATTCAGTATTTTGGTGCGGTATTTGTTAATAGTTGTCCTATATTGACAGTTCTAAAATCAACTTAAACTGTCATTTGTTTGAAATTTACATCCTAAATGTTATACCTTTTTCGGTAAATATAAGCTTGTATTTTCGTAATGAATGGCCAACTGTGCGTCACTTGTCAATATTTTGATTTGTGTTAATGAGTGTACATTACCATTGTGTCCAATTAAGAATGCTACAAAAAAGGATTTACGTTTAAGTCTGATTCTAGTGCAACATGATGTTTATGTATTGTTTCCAGACTGCCCTTCAGAATCAGAGAGAAGGAGAGAACCAGACATATTTCAAAATACGGGATCTCCAATTTCTGCAAAACTGCCAGTTTCACGTTTGAAGGTATAAGCTTACATTTGATGTGTGTGAGTGTGTGTGAGTGTGTGTGTGTGTGTGTGTTTTTTTTTCTTCATAATGTAATGCTGTAAACCAGTCCTTTTACCCCCCCCCCCCCCCATTGTGTAAAGCAGTGTTGGTTTATTCGCACGGAAAAATACAGGTATGGAAATAGTAGTATGAGACCAATTTGTGTCCATATCACAATCGAAAATCAGTCAAAGTTGGAATTCCCTCAACTTGTAACAAACCTATCATTTTGAACATCATCAGAAATAAAAGAAAGCGAGACCTGAATAGCTAGAAACAAAAGTTAATAGTTGTTCTGATCGACTTATTGCTTAGCAAACCTCAACTTTAAGCATATCTTTCTTGCTGCATACACGCAGAGTATAAGAAGTGTCAGCTAAATTGCTAATCTAATATATATATATATGTATATATATATATATATATATATATATATATAGATATATATATATATATATATATATATATATATATATATATATATATATATATATATATTTGTACAAGTAAACTTAAAAAAACAATCACACTAGTTTCATTTTTGAATACCCGTGTTCTGCATTTGAAGTCAATTTTGGATGTCAAAGTTCTCAAAATTGATGCATACTCTAGCAAAAGCCATTAACCTTGACATATAGATAACCTAAGCTGGCTCAAGTGGAATATTGCTCTTCATGAGGCGCTAATCTAGCATGTTAAATAAAAAAACGTCACGTGTATCATCTAATTTCAGCATTGCTTTACCCTCATCATTATATAAAGAAATGATCATTCAATGACGTTTCTTTTTTTCATTTATTTCTTTTTTTTTAATTTTTCAAGTTATCCGGTTATATTTGTAAAAATATTTCTTGAACGTGTTTATTATTGATGCTTAATAGTTCATCGAAATATCCAAACGTCAACTTTAAACATTTATCATGAAATTTCTTCTCTTTTGCCATAATTACCAAAAGCTTATACTCGAAGTAAAACACATATAAATTGGCTGAAAGTGGTGAACAATTAGCACCAATCGAATGACCAATTGTTTCCTTTAAAATCGACTGTCTCAAATGAACATATATGTTACAAACTAACGTTCAACAACTCGACAAACTGATCATATTCAAATGCAGATTAGCCATCCCTCGCAACATTACGAAAAAAGGGTGATGAAACAAATTCGCCACCTCAAGGGAGCGTCTTATTTGATATGATGTGCAGAATACATTATAGATTTCTCTCATGTCTTATTAAACAGTATACACACACACACACACACACACATATATATATATATACACACGGTTGCCTTTCACCTCTGTGGCCCGGGTTTGATTTGCACACGGGAAGCAAGTGGAAATAGTTCCCACCACTCTGACTGTGCATGGTTGTTTTTTTTCCTTCCATTTCCTCCACCAAACAAATAGGTAGGAAAGTATACACTGGCATCGGTGAAATGTAAAGTGATTAATGTAGGCTTGGATTATTTTGCAACCCATATAAAAGATATGGGTCTATGTATGTATGTATGTATGTATGTATGTATGTATGTATGTATGTATGTATGTATATATATATACATGTATATATACACACAACATATATATATGCCATTATGTATAAATGTGATTTAAACATATGCACAAACCACCATTCCATTATAAACATGGACAATATATACCATAGATTAAACACTTAGTGTTGCAAGATAAAGTTTGAATTTCGACACATTATCTACTGTCTGCTTCATTTATGTCATTCTGTATAAGTACACGTAACGATATAATGTACAACAATAGGCAATTTTTTCCTGTGGGTAGTTTTATATGAACGTGTTTAACCTCAGGAGATTTTAGTATATGAATAAGATTATGTCCTTCCTCTGCAGAGTATACATTAAATATGTCTATGCTCGCATCGATAGTCGGCTTTCCAGTGCGTACAAAGACGTTTATAGTGCCACTTGATGTACATGTCAACCAAGTGAAAACCCTTACACCAGGTGAAATCCTTAACATTTCAAAATGTGTGATGTTGGTGTTGATGCAACTTGAAGCATTAGGTGTGGAGCCTGTTGTAAAGGACACAACCATCCTGCTAATTGTGAACAGCCAGGTACACGTCCACTTTATAGACACTTGAATTACAGTATATTTAAATCGATATATAAAAAACCCCACACAACTGGCCCATACTGATCATGAAGTGAATGTTAATAGAGGACAGACGGACGATCTGGGTCCATTTTTTTCATGCAAATAAAACAGATGCAATTGAACGTCAGTAAGAAGCACACCATTTTGTCATCAATAAATCAACTTGTATATATTTGAGAGGAGAGGAACTTTCCATGAAAAAGAGTGTGGTAAAACCCATCATATTAGGGCATTTGCCCCAAATAACACAGGGGACGAACATTTTGATTATACATGTGCACTTGGAGCAAAATTCTGGAGAAACTTTATAATGTTGCCTCCTTGTTAATCCATGGTTAGAAGCATGTGCATATAACTTTACTACACACACACACACACAAACACACACACACACACACACACACACACACACACACACACACACACAAATCTTTACATGCACACGGTAAATTCATACAGGTATTACTATAAAGTAACCTGTATAGAACTAGCAAGAAGTGGTTTAGTGAATATATTATTGTGTGGATACATGAAACCATTGGCAGGCATGAAAATCAGTAATTTGACCACAGTCATATTCCTGTATTAGGGGTTTGCGGTTGGTAATCCAAGCAAAACCAAAGATTTCATAATGCTGAATTAAGTATTGTTTTTGCAGGGAACTGCAATGACCGCTAATCTGGCACGCGATGCAACCTGGTGTTCGCCTTTAGAATCGAAAGAGGGCATACTGTCATTTGGGCACCTGCTGTCTAATTTGTTACATATATGCTAACAATGGTCCCTATAATACATTTACTATTATTATTATTATTATTATTATTATTATTATTATTATTATTATAAATATGTATATGTATATATATATATATATATATATATATATATATATATATATATATATATATATATATATATATGTATATATATATATGTATATACATAGCTACCAAAGTTTTAACTAGTATCTAATGTAATGACAGCATTTCTATTGCTGATTTCCATTATAACTATTGATAGGAATATTTTTGCCTTTGGTGAGAATTATTTCCAGCTCATCATCCTTTGCATGACAGAGTTCCATCGCAAGTGCTTAAATATGGACATGCTCGTCGTTTGATGACACCTGCTGCGACGCACATCTCTTGTACACATTTGGCAAGACTTTGGGTGTTTAAAGTAAACATGCACCAGTTAATATGGTGACCACGAGTATGCTTTCCATTCGTCGTCACTTAAGTAAGCAACATTATATCTTGTAGCAATTTAATTTTATCGAATAAATTTGATTACATGTTTGAACTATAATTGTATTGGTTGTGCTCACTTGCCCCCACCCAACCTAACTAAGAAGACCAGGTTATAAAAGTGCCATATTTCACTCCAACGAATTGGGAAGACTCTATTCTCAGCAGTTAAGTATCGTGTGCGGAAACATCAATTAAAGAAAATGATCCAATAAATGTGGCAATATGTGCAATCAGAAAGAAATTGACAACAGAGCATTATGAATATATTTGGCAGGGGGAGTGAAGAAATTGTGTCTGACAGCAAATTGTATTATAAGCACATTCACCTATTCTGGATAGCCCTATAGTACAACGGAGGACTAATATAATGGGTTCTTCAGACACCGACACACATAAGTATATACAAAATGCACAAGACAGTAGAAAAAAATGTTATCAATTGTTACCTTATGTGATATTGATAAAATTAACACGTCATAAAATTGTCACCTCAACACAGTTGAGTTCAAAGATCAGCCTGTAGTGATATGAGGGGGGGGGGGGGAGGGCATGGTTACGATAACCTTATGATGGAACAGGAAAATGAAACTATGAATTATGGTTTTGTGATAAATTTCTGCACTGCTTCAGCAATTTGAACATTTCCGATGTGAGATAGTTCTTGGCTACCAATAAGAAAAATGTTTACAAACCTATCACCTGGAACATGGATAATGAAATTTTGATGAACTCAAGAGCAAATATAGATAGAGTAGAATATAAAAGTTTTTCCTGGGCTGCAAAAAAATTCGGGCAATAGAGGAGGGAGAGTTTTTTGGTCTTCACTTTAACAGGACCATATACACGAAGGACTATAAAGGATGTCTAGTTTATGAAGGTAAATGTTGAGTGTAGAGAACCCCGCTCGCAACTGAGTAAGGCATTTAACCAGGAGCAGTCACTATAAGAGTAAAACGCGAGGCCATCTTCAGTCACAAGTAAGGTGGCATTCACCTTAGGTTTAAAAAAATTGAAGAAAAGGGAGTTTCTGATATCAGGTGGTAGATTGTTCCATAACCAGATGGCATTAGGGAGAAACGAGTTTCTAAGTTGCTGGGTTTTTCATTTAAGAGGGTGTATGGAGGTAGAATGACATAAAGGATGAGCAGTGGAGAAAGAAGGTAATAAGCTTGAAAGGTAAGAGGGAGTAAGCTGATAATAAATTGTATAGCAGAGGATCAACTTGAAGTATTAACGTCTGTTTCAGAGGGTTTGTCATCCCAGATTATGAAGTAGATTAGCATGAAAAGTGTGTCGTAAAGTACCTGCACATATTTTAGCCACCACAAACTTAATGGATTCCAGAAGATCACAAAAACCTTCACCACACTGGTCAAAGAGAGCATAACCATATTCTAGAGTGGGTTGAATAATAGAGAAATATAGTTTATGGGAGAGTTTGTATTGATACTAGTGGACAAGTACTATGCACTGACCAGCTTTGTTAGTGATTTGAGCATTCCAGCATAAATTACTGCTGAGAGTGATGCCAAGATGGGTATGTATGTTGGCTTCATAATTAGCTGATTGACCAATGACTGGTGGTTCATAAGGTTTAATAACTTTGCCTGAGAGACCAACAGATAGAGATATAGTGGTATTAAATATGACTCACCAAGGTTTACCCCCATGAATAGCAGAACGATTGGTATTTAAGTGATCTGAAGTTTGCATGACTTTTTGGCTAATTTCCAGCCGACAATTGTCATCAGCAAAACGTCTGCCATCACAACTCATGTTATCTACAAGTCCATTCACATAAACCAAAAACAGGAGAGTGCCAAATATATATCCTTGCAGAACTCCAGCTGCAAGTGGCAGCCAGCAGGAAGTTTTGCCATGGATAACTACACATTGGTGGGGATTTGATGGATAACCCTCAATCCAAACAACAAAGATATCAGGGATACCAAGTTGGCGCAGCTTGAAAAGAAGACCAGGATGCCACATATTGTCAAATGTCTTAGGCACGTTTGGGAACACCAGTGCTTCCTTGAAATGCCCAGGCCACTATAAATATCATCAGTGATATAGACCAGCTGATATATAATGCAGTCGTCAGCTTTAAAACCAGAATGTTTTAGAGGTGAGGAGATTATCATGAAAGAAGCTTTACAAAGGGCACTGGAAACCAATCTTGCAAATACTTTCAAAACAATGCACAAAAAGGAGGTGGGGTGTTAATTACCTTTTAACTGTTGGTTGGACTATTTGAATACAGAACGTGTTGGACTGTGCAATAAATTAAAGATTTTGGTTGGTGAATTACTGATAAAAGACACAGTGTACATGAGTCATGTGTTTCCTATGTGTTTTGGACCAGAGGCAGTGGTAAGCTTCAGGGAGGAAATGTCTTTGTAGATGCTCTTTTCATCAAAGGTACCAATCAGGCAATCACTGAAATAAGTGAAACCGGGCAGAGGTGGAGCATGTGCATGAGGTTTGGTTTTGTATTGACTAGCAAAGTATGCATTGAATAAATTACATTTTGAGAGTCACTGGAAATGATCTTAACATCGTCAATAATGGGGAGTACAAATACATATATTTTACAGCCTTACACAGACATGGGGAGGTTTCACCACTGTTTGGGGTTAATGCCTTGTTGTCTATTTGTTGTCGTAGTTTAGAGAAGTATATATGTGTGGAGAATCCAACAAATTGAAGGCCTTATTTTAGGACTTTTTGTACAGCTGGTAGGATCTTTAACTCTCAGTAAAAACATCGTAGCTGTATGGACGGGGTTGGCTGGATATACGTTTGAAACCCTTTCAGTTACAATTTTGAGATTGCATGTGTTTTTATTAGCTGTTATCCATGGTTTGCCTCTGGTTGGGATGCTTGTTTTCCTTAAATGGGATTATTTCTTTGGCTGTCCTTATAAGCATATTGGACCAGTAAGATGCAATACCTGCTACAGAGTATCCCGAGGAGTATTAGAGAAGGCTGCATTAGGTTGAAAGAACTAACATTTTTAAAGTTGCGTATGTGTCTTTTTAAAGGTCTGTCTTTAAACCGAAAAAAGGAAAAAAGGGAAACGGAACAGAAGACTACCGAGTAATCAGAATCTGCTACAAGAGCAAAAGTACCACAAGTCCTGGTACATCAGTGATCATGAGATGAGGAAACTTTAAGGATATTCCCATACTTGGGTTGGTTCGTCTTTGAGCTGAAAAAGATTTTTGTTGTGACATAAGCTTACCAGGAGATAGGCCGAGTTCACTTTCACCATCGAGGAAGTCCCAGGCTGCATACCTGTCGTTAAAGGCACCTGTTGCGATCAAAATATATGGGTTGCTCTCTACAGCTATAGCAATAAAACTTGACAAGGCCAGAGAATAAGGCAAAATGTAATGAATAGATACTGATTGTGCAGGTGTAGGACAGTAGTTGCCAACCACGACGTTTTCCTGGCGTGTAGGTATTCTATCCACAAGCATTCAGAAATTGGATCTTCTGGGTCGGAAGACCTTAGACAAGGCAAAGATGTGTGTAAGAAAGTTAACACCAACCCCTCGGCCTGAAAGCCTATCTCTGCAAAAAGGTGGTTGGAAATCATTGAGAAGTAAGACATTGTCAGCATATATCGCATCAAGCCATGTCTGTGATAGGGTAATGATGTAAAAATTTTCAGAATTGGCCAAAAATTGAATTTCATCAAGTTTGCTGGTATCTGTAAAGCTATGGACAATTGCATGACAGACTTTTACACAATAATTTGAAGGACTATCATAGGTAGGACCGGAATTCTGATGGACTTCAGCAGCAAGGCTTAACAGATTTTGAAACAGTAAAGTGATGTCCTCGACACAAGGACTGTTAATCGTTGTGACCATCATGTATAATTCTAGGAGGCAATGCAGAGCAAATAACTCATCATAATCA
The DNA here is from genome assembly GCA_964020975.1 of Hermodice carunculata. NCBI lineage: Eukaryota > Metazoa > Annelida > Polychaeta > Eunicida > Amphinomidae > Hermodice > Hermodice carunculata. The sequence continues at coordinate 79,988,175 of OZ026616.1, read as the reverse complement.
TGAACTCTGAACAAAGTGTATATATAGCCAGGCAACCACAATGCAGATCTCGTATTAATTAGGACCATTATGGTGGCCATATGGTCAAATTTACGTATGTAAAAAAAGAAAACAAACAAAAAAAACAAAAAAAAAAAAACTTGGATAACAGTGTTTTGCCCGTAATGTTAGGGTGTATGATTTGCGTGAAGCATATTAACTCCTGAAAAAGATAGTAAGTTAGTATAACCAATAAAATCAGTCCATTATGCAATCAAATTGAATGGACGACCTTTGAATTGAGTTCAAATATGGTCTTCAATGTAAAAGAATCAAGAGCGCGATGTCTTTAAACCGCGAATAACCTGGAAGCTAGTGCCGTCAGTAATTCATACACAGTGTGGACATTCATGAGTCGCATAGTCATAAGTTCAATGTGCCAAGTATTGGAGACTGGTAACTTGACACAAAGTCACTATATATGAATATTCACAGCAGGATAACAAGTGAAACCATGCCTCTGGTTTAAAGTTAAATTAGCAGTTTTTTTCTGTCAGAAAACCCCTATTAAAATGTTGAATTAAACATTGATGTAAACCATGATGTAAAATTTCCTTCCACGTGCAGGATAACATGGGTAAAGTGGTTCACGTCCATTGGTTACCAAGGTGAGGGTCATTAGACAGGGTGAGGCCCCCTTCCCCTTGACATCACGTCATACAAGCCACATGTTCATAACTTGGGTTTCAATGGGCAGAGGACACGCATCAGTCAAAATTCACTTTTGATATCATATCTACTGATGATCCGAACTGCGTAAATGTTTGACAGTTTGCAGGGAAAGCAAACACACAAAGAAATGTCAATCACTTAGAAACTATTGTGTTTGGCAGCTGCATACAAATTATATATCTGTTTGTCCGTGTTCATAGCCTTATCCTGCTCTTTGGAGGCTGATTACTCAGAATGGTGCTGGCAGCAACAAGCTCAACTTTGAGGCAATATTTATTATTTTTATTGCTTGGTTTGTTTTTCAAATAAAGATTAAGGTAAACATTAAAGCCTTAACTGCAAAAAAAAAAAAAAAAAGAAAAAAAAAAAAATCAGCGATGTTATTTCTTTTCATCCGTATTTACAATGGTAATCATGACTATTGTAGACAAATCTGACTTGAATTTGAGACCCTGAGATGGGTGGAACATTACCTTTATACAAAAGTTCTGCATCATATGGCAAAATGTAGGAGCTCTGGTTCTAATGCAAGTGAAAGAAATAATTTAAAACCTCAAACTTAACATTCAGGTTGTTGCATCCGGCCTATATATGTGTCTAAACGGGTCACAATGCAGAGATAAAACAAATATCCAAATTAATTTGAATGTACTGTGGATACCTATTGGCAACAAAGAACAAATTAGGCTGTACCATGACACCATCTACTACTACATGTTTATTACCCTACGTACATGTATTTGTAGCATGTAGGTTTATGCTATATCATTAGCACATGGCCAGCATAGAGGGCATGTATATACACTAATTCTTGAATGGCAACCCATGGCAAAATAAGTATACAGAAAGCCTGGAAATCACAGATAAGGTTTGAAATATGCTATCAAATACCTCAAGGGATGGTTCAATATTTTCATAATATTCAAAAGAGCACAGGGATAACACCCACCAACCTCGCCCCATCCTCTCCACGGAGAACGTTTGATTAAATGTTAGGTGCCCAGTTCGTGGTGCTGTACAACGAAGCAAAAATTGCCAATTTTGGTCTTGTTAAAAAATAAAATGTACCAGCATCAAGATTGGGCTTGCAGCACAAGTATGATATGCAATATTTTTATTTATCATACAGTAAAAAACACACATTTTTGGTGATGGCCCAGTCATATTTATCCATTATAGAGGGTACACGGCGACCCTGCCTCTGATGTACCATCTGTACTCCTGTACAAACTAAAGAAGTTGTCATGAACACACTACTTACCACCCAAAAGGATAAATGAAAAAAAAAATGAAAAAAGTTGAAAACAATCCAATCATAACTATTTACTTTGATTAAACTGGCCTATTTTATTTTCCTTTGGGTACAGGTACTTGCTGTAGGCCTTTTTGCTTTATTTTTATGTTGCAAAACCTCTTTGAATGTATTTGAAATGCAACACATAGTCCCAGCAAATGTAATGTTTACCATCTCTTTTCCTTGTTTTGTACCAGCATTAAGTTCAAATTTTGAGTTTGCAAGCAGTGGTTACGAAATTATGCGCAGAACTCCGTGCAATTAAAGGTAAAGAGAATGTAACCTTATCTCCAAAGGCCAGCTAGAGACACCAGATCTGTGAATTGTTGACCGACAGACATAGACGCCGCCACCGACAGACGTGGACCATCCTATAACCTTAAATAACTGACAAGTCAGCTAAAGTAAAAATGATACCAAGAATACATAGGAAATAATAACATCTGTTTTGAATATCCATAATAAAACAAGCTTCCCATCCTTCATGACAGACAACAACAGGGTGGTAAAAAAGATAATATCTCTGTTCCTTTTATGCATTTTTCAGAAATATTGGTTACAAACTAGCTTGGAAGATTGACACCACAAACAAGTCCACTAAATAGTCCTATAAAAAAGAAGGAAATGAAAGCGAAAAAGGTTAATTGATCCCTAACCACTGGTACTTTTCCTTGAAAACTAAAATTATTCCCATATGGAAAAAGAATGATAATTCTTATTCAGTTAACTCTAGGCCATTTGTCTTATTTCCGTTCATGTCTAAGGTTTTTGAAAGAGTTGTTGAATAAAGAGACATCTGATTAATTTTAAACTTGTTTTTGGAAACTATTACGCGAGTCATGCAGATGGAAAATCTCACTCATACATATGATGTCATCTGGCAGTACTACATTATAACAAAGTTACGAAAGTCGTCAGTGGTGGCCACACACAACCCGACTTGCAGCCGTATTTCCAAAATCCAATGGAGTGGATAGTGTATGTCGTATGACAGTATGGTGACCAACACTCATGAAGGGAGTGGTGATTATGTCCAGTTTTAGTTTAAGCTCAGGTTAACAAAGCTTAGCTTAGCTTAGCAAACCTTTTTCAAGTAGGGTCCATGTACAAACAAACTTTATAGGAAAGTTGGATAAGTGTTGCAACATTACTGTAGGGCACCTACATCTCCAATAGAGGGCCATAAACATTTGGCGACCATGAAGGTTTGAGGAACTCTGGTATGCAAAAGTTCAAGAAATATGCTTTTAGAAATGCATCGAATCTTTTCTACCACTTGCCCTAAAAATTTGATTTTAAAACTACGACAATGATCAATTGAAGCTGTTCTTGACGGTAAAAGCATAAAAAACAACATAATGCATTTTAAATGACCTTTCATTCAAGCCTTTTTTCCTGCTCTGGTATAATTCCATTTACAGCTATTTATCACCAAATACCACTGTGTGTATGTGTTCCCGATGGAAGGTAATATAATCTCTCCAGTGCATGCTGGTATGGAGACTATTATGATATGTCATTCTCATGTGAATGCATAACCTTGAGGTGACATGTATGTTCTGCATCTTCTAGTTGTGCTGAAACACACATTTAGTGATCCAGTGTATTCAATATCTTTTGCATTTCTGTACTGCCTTTATACGAGAAAACATAATTTGGGTAAATGTCAGAGGAGGTAGATGTTATTGGCAGTGACCACTGTCCGTTCTTCCCACAGATTGTAAAATGTGAGGTAAAAGGCAGCTGTTTGTACATAATTGACAAGATGAACAAGCTTTGCTTTTTTGACTGTGTGTAAGAGCAGTGTCTGCAAGGCAAAAGATGTGGTTAAACATAACAAACATCTTTATTTTTTGCAACATTTGTCTAATTGCAACCAATATCGTTCATGTTCCAAACATGACAAACATCAATCAATTTATGGACTGCCAACTCCCTTATTGAAGCAGGCGAGAAATCAAGATTTTTGTTATTTTTTGTGTCACTATGACAGACTTGCATTACAAATTGACGCTATCAGCATCGCTGGTTTAAAGAAAAAGAACCTGTACCAGTGTTTTCAAGGAACAAAAGGACTGTAAAAAGAGGTTGAAAATAATATCTTGTAGGGAAAATGTGGACAGACAGAAGACCGTAAGATAAGACCAAAATGGTGCACAGAGTCATTGATGATTAGGTTTAAATCCAAATTGGATGCCAGCAATAAAGTAAATAACTAAATTATTTGCAAATTGCAGTCACAATACAATTGTTCTGTGTTGTGCATAAGAATTAACCACCCAAAGGTTTACCAATGATACTAATCAATGATATTAATCAGATGCCACGGTAGTTATCATAACCCCATGTTAAAGATCGAAGTCGTTTGGGATTAGATGTTCCATAATTTTTATTTAACCATCTGGGCCAACGTCAGGTACCAAATTGGCCAAAATGTGCCTCATAAGTTCACATGAAGAGATGTGGGACATTTTCTGAAGTGATCTGATTAGTTATCTTTGCTTTTGTCGTGCTTACCATTTTTCAATGTTTTTTCGCCATCATCTAAGGGGACATAGTACTTGCCAAATCCTGAAGCTCATTTGACTTTCAGCACTGAATCAAGATTGCTCAGTAAACTTGTCAGGTTCTGCATTTGCTTGCTGTGATAAGAAACAGAGTTCAAAAGCCTTTTCGTATTTTTCAGAAAAAAGTAGCCCCCTGTAGCATTTGGTTCAATCAAAAAGGGTCAATAGGTTGTCAGTCCCATGTCACCTTTATGTCATTTCCATTTGTTACAGAGCAATCGGTCACAAAATTGTCTACATGTTCACATGATATAAAAGAATGAATGACTTGACTTTACTCTCAGGTGTATAGCCATACTTGGTTAGTTTGATCACATAGACCAAACAAAAACTACTCAGCTTGTACATAAGAACTGATCATCTGAACATGCTTTCAGCGAGATGTGACAAGTCAGTAATAAAAGCTCTGTAATTGACAATATCACATTTAATTTTCAACACATAAAACTTAATTCTCTTTACGATTTCAAAGTATCGATTTAAAATCGTATTAATATTAACTGTATCTTGTGGCTTATAAATATTTATGTATTCTGACTGCCATATTCATAAAATAAGGCACACAATGTTCTGGATTAAAACATAATAGGAGTAGTTAGCATTTAATTTTTGTTTTCCACACAAAAGCACAGCATACATACAGTAAGATTTGAATTATCCATTGTGGATACACCATACATATTGGTATTTGGTACACGAGACGTTCTTTTGCATATCTCTTTGGTCTGTAACCAGTTTTATTGTAATATGACTATGTCCTGGTGCCTTGCTAGATAATATATACCCTCATACGAAGGCCACGCCATTGGTGTTGTAACTAGGTAAAAAGAAAAGACATTGCAAACAATGTAAGTATGATATGAAAAAAATATCCCACTTAGACCAAGTTCTGAAATGGGGGATTCAAATTTGTCCCCGCGTAATGACTTGGAAAGTTACGTGGGGACAAATGTGCATCCCCCATTTCAGAATTTGGCCCAAGTGGGAAATATTTTAATAAGTTAACCCTTTGGGGCCAAAAGTCGTCGATTAAAAGTCGCTAAAAACATATGACTGGGACTGAGAGCCGAAATGACTTGCATTTGTCCCGTGAATGACGACTTAATGTACACACTTCAAACCCTGACTGAATTATATAACAATCCATATCCCCAGTGGTAGTGGTTTGATCTACCCAGCAAATAAAAGGATCCTTATTAAGCTTAGGTTTACCTTCAAACCGATCCTTAATAGTTCGCTTTTTTCCCTGCAATAATTCTACTATGCCTCCACTCGTGTAGCGTTTCTTTTATAAAAACATATCAAGGTATATTGAACCCATCTGAGCCAAAATATTGGTCATCTTCACTCGAAGGCCAAAACGCCTGTTGATTCCTGACGTTAGCTGTCACGTTTGCTTGTAGCATGGCAGAAGATGCAGGGCTGGCTAGCTGTCCAGTCCATATAGCTGTCTGTAGATGATGATATTTTCATAAATTTGCCTCTATCTTTTGGAATGGCCCCATTCGATAGAAAGATTGAGTCTGATTTATTTGCTAATAATGGGCAGCCCTGTGTTGCTTCAGAATACGGTTTGCCATTTTGATGTGTTGAAATGACTGAATCTAATTCAGAGATAATGTCTAATGTGACTAGGAGGTTGTACTTGGGAAAATTTGTAGTTTGGAAATTTTATCTGGAGAAAGCACTGATGAAATGGATGGTCCATCGTCACCATGACTTTCGTGTGGCATTACACCGTCATCAGTTCTTAGCATTCATTACAACTGAAAATGAGCATGTCTTAAGTTTGACTTTTATTTCCATATGTTTTATTTAACAAATGACACATCCTCTTCTCTAGACTGTGCCTTTTTTTATTCTTCATTTCCCCAGTCATAGAATTACCCCTTCTAGTCAAAGAGGAAAAGGGCGTCCCGATGCAGGATATTGCCAACATTTCCAAATATTTCACATTTTGTTCAGTTTAAATGTATAAAGCTTGTTCAAATCATAAAGGTAACCACCTGTATCAACTCTACAGGGCAAGGTTACACAGAAAAATGGGGTCATTTGTCTCCATACAATGTATCATTCAAAAGTTATGATTATGATCGACTTTTGTCGAAAATCCAATATGGCCACCAAAATGGCCGTCAAAGAGACTCATGGGACAAAATCCCGACTTGGGAACATCAAAAATCGTTAACTAGATACCTTGAGGATTAAGAATATGTATGTTTAAAAATGATCAATGGGGTGCATGGGGACCCCCTTTTCCCACTAGACTATAACAGCAAGTTTTGTCAATCCGCAAAGAATTGTAAACATTAAAACAATCAGTATATAGCATTGAGGGTCTATTACATTTTGCATTTTTTTTTGCCATTTCATTTCAAGCATATTCTAAGCCCCAACACAACAGACTCAGTGCCATGTCCAAAAGAACCATCATCAGATATGACAAGGGCAGATATGCACTAATACAACAAGGAGGCAATTGTGATGAATTGGGGCTTTCATCGGGCATATCACCAGATATGATGACAGACTTATCTTTATTGGGCCATTATAATTGAATCTGCACCCCGGTCTTTCAATTGCACATAATAATAGAGGAATATAATGGAGTGGAGATGACAGTGGTTTCTCTACAGATTTTGTAATGCTCATTAATACTAAAACATATTATTGTGCTCTGTGTAAGTAGCACTTCTCGTAATGGTGTTATTAATAGTTATCTCCCCATTCAAATACTCTGAAAAGTACTCAGATTTCCAGCAGGTGGATCTCTGTATCTCTGTATCTCTGCACTATTTCAGCCCACTGTATTATATTAGAATCCAATCTGATGCAAAAACAACCAACCATTCTACTTAAGATGAGCTCACATTTGGTGTCCAAGGTAGGGCGTTGATATTGTATGACCACAAAAAACAGTGCCAATTTGGTCTTGGGATATCCCACCAAAGTTCATGCTGAGGATCCATTTATTCAACAATCAAAAGCCATGTTTTATTCTGTTTTGATGCAACCAGTAGTCCGCAAGGGTCCTGTTGCACGATAGTGATAGTAATACGCAACTTAGAGCTTTATTGAAAGAGTCCACGATATTCTAAAGCACACGTCTGAGTTCAGATGAAAATTGCTGCCATGTTGCACTACAAGCAATGACGTGGATGATATGGGTTTATACAGAAAGATAAGTTGGAAAAACAAGAGATGTGTGACGGTCCTGCTCTAAGCTGAAGTATTCCTATGGTTTTCGAATTGGTTCAAGGTCACCATTCAGTAAGACTCTCAAGAGCAAGTATAAAAGTACTTAGTCAGCAGTCAAAATCTTAGCTCAAATATGCCCTGACTCCGTAAGTTTTCTAGTTATTGAGTGAGCATTAAAGGTCATGCAAGTGATGCACTGCCATTGAGAATGAAGTCAAGGCAACCTAATTACCATATTATTCTTAACTTTATAGAAGACCATCGGTATTTCAGTTGCAGCTCAAAGAATTTTTAAGTTATCAAGTGAAAGTCACCGATACACTATCTGAGTATCGCCTTCATTTCCAAAAGTGTCATGATGCAATTTTAAAAAAATGTCTAGAGTAAAAAAAAATGTTTTAAATTTTGTTCTTTCCTCCACCTCAATACACACACACACACACACACACGCACACACACACACGCATACACACACGCACACACACACACATACACACACACACACATATATATATGAACATTTGAATACATTTGGTAGATATTTGGCAATGGTTCATCCGACGAAGTTGGAAATGAATCTTGTCGAAGATTCGGAACTTTCAAAATGTGAATTGCCATTGCAGTCCCCATGGACTGTCATAGCAATCGATAGGAATATAGTAGCCAAAGTGCCCTGACTCTAACCTGGAGCAGGTTCTCAAAATATCCGTCTAATTTATTCTTAAGGAAGCTATATAGGCTATAATAGAGGAAGCAGATCGGACAAGCCGGGGTCATGGCCCCCTCCTGAGGTAAAAAACCTTAGGACATTTCAGGTTCAAATGGGCCATTCTGAAGCAGTTTCATGAGCCTGTGTGCACAGAAAGCTTAGTGGAATTAGCAGCACTGCTTCACGCAAGCAAAATGTGTTATTAACGACATACAACATAGAATAAAAATTTCACACACTGTTAGATTATAACAGTTATAAGAGTAATCACATATGAGGTTTAAATAAGAGAAACATTACTGGGAGGATATTTATAGCACACATATCAGGGTTTTTTTTTTTATTTTATTTTGTCTTTTTCCAACACAGTTGGCCTCCTTCCCGACACTGTCAGCCATCAGACTGCTCCCCTTCCCCCACAACTTATTTTATTGTTTATTTCCCCAGACCCTTGAACTCAATTTTTCCTCAAAGCAGTGAATTTGTCTTTTTTTTCACAAAATTTTGAAAAGAAGAGAACTTTTAGAATTTCCTTTCTTTCCTTTCCAAACCCAGCTCGAGACCCTTTTTCTTTAATACATTTCATGTCTGCTACTTGGGATTATCATTTGTACACACGTGGATGCATAGACTGAACAGAACCAAATCGATAAGATCCGACACACAGCGGGCTTTAATTATTCCTATTATCAATAGAGTATGCATGTGCATATATTAATGTGTTGGAGAACTCGTTTTTAGCTCTCAAGTGCTATTATCATCTCCAGCAACCACATATTAATATCGTTACAGCTGCCTACTGCTTTGATGTTATTGTCCTCTCCAGAAACCAGCTATAAATGTCTTTGCTGCTACTGACCACTAAGATATCATTGCCCTTTCAATTTAATACAACTTGTATATGTTTATGCTTATTCCATGCAGGGACGTGCCATTCAGACTCTAAATAGCACGTCTCTGTTGCATGCAACAGTTGCACTGACCTAGAGATAAATTTGACTTTTATTTTAAGTATGTGCTATATGTAACTACTCATTCTTTCATGAACAATGTTTTTGATAAAACAGGTGCACGGGGTCTCAGATAGATCAGACCGTTATTTCCGTACATGATAGCCTTTACTCTCAACAAAAGGGTTGTTGCTCACAACATCTGCTCTTTACTATATTTTTAATCGCCTGTTTGTCATGAATACATCCACACTCCACATGTGCTACCTTATACCTTGCCAATTATTTTGGTCACCACTGGTCTTGTATTTAATAACAAAAACCCATTGGCCCAAAATTGTGTTGTTGAGCAGAAGTTTCGCAGGGAAAAAATGAATCCCAGTTAAACGTTACGCTTTGTTGTGTAGGAAGGTAAGTAAGTAAAAAAAAAATCCTTTACATGGACATTTCAGTGTGGAGCAAGCTTTAAATTTCTGCATCCATTAATTCCAAAGCTGACTCGGACAGACCCTTTGTCCTTAATGCGCTTTATGTCTACCAGTTTTGATAATCGCTCATTTTTGACAATTGAATATATTAAAGTCACACTCTAATGCATAAATTTAATTCCACATAAAACTGTTGCGTATAGCAGATGGAAGATAAATTATGTTTAATCTACTACAAAGAAATATTTTGCATATTGCGTTTCGATTGGTTGGTATCTGCATTGTTCACTAAGCTCCTATGAATTTGGTTGGGTGTGTAGCATTTAGTCATTCTGACGACTTCGAGCCATCTGCCCCAGTTCTAAGATTTGTTCCAGTTAGCCTGCCTACTGGTTGAGAAGACGAGTCTGTCCTAAAGGTACTGTGAATTATTATTATTATTATTATTATTATCATCATCATCATCATCATCATCATCATCATCATCATCATCATCATCATCATCATCATCATCATCATCATCATCATCATCATTATTATTATTATTATTATTGGTGCTTGCTTCCATTTATATCTCCTATTCGGTACGTGAGTCCAAAGTGGAGGTAAATTACATAGATAAATATAGTGAAAATATATTAATTTTCTCTTTGTTTCAAATATAATATTATTTTTATCAAAATTTAAAATGAAGTAAAATCTATGCCAGGATTTTTCAGTTTTCAAAAGTTAAATTCGCAGCAACCTACATGGGTATTTTAACTGTGTCATTCCTATCTGTCTATGAAACCGTTAATGGTTCTTAGATAAGCAAGAAGAGGTCTTTTGACTGAAACATTGGCACTGGATGACGAGGTAATCGGTTGTACCGCGCCCACATGTTCACCTTTAAAGCATGTCTATCGTTTGAAAACTTCTCTGTGGGATCAAACGCAATTTGTATCCGAGATAATTATTAATGGATATGATATTGAGGCTTGCTAAAGAGTAATTGACAAATTACTTTGTAGTTTTAAAACTTGAAAATATCGCAAAGTGCCTTTCAAATGGTTTGTCATGAACATATTATGAGACCAAAACAGGGAGTAGGGAACGATCTCGATCTCTTCCTCTTAAAACTTACTCGTGTTGTATTTCACGTCAAGAAAACTTTGAAAAGGACACATTCTGTCAAATTGCAGCTGACTATTGGCGTCAAGTTGGAAAAAAAATTCTCTAGTTACTCACAATTACATTGAAATAGAACCATGGTTTCCATCTCGTAATCATCAGGTTTATTCATCACATAATGTAAGATACATCGCAAAAAAAGCAGCAATAAAACAGGCTTGTTTGTCAGTCGATTTGTCTGGTGATCGATGTTTCATCTTTTCCATTTTGGCGACTATGTATCCTACCAATAATTATCTTCCGCATTTTACAAATCATTATGCACATATGGCAAAGCTCCATTTGGATGGTCTCAAACTTCCAGTCTGTTCGAAAGATGTCAAAGAGTTTGAAAAACTTAATGACATCTCTGTTAATGTGTATAGATTTGATGGTAAGATAGTAGTGCCTGCTTTAGTCACAGAACACAGAAATAAAAAGAATCATGTAAATTCATTACTGTACACAGAACACTCTTATCTGATGATAAACCTTTCGGCTCTTTATCTGGCTTTTACTGCAGAAAAAAAGGACAGATGGCATATTTGCAATTTTTGTCTTGCAAATTTCAGATTTGATGCAAGATTGAAAACGCATTACGATTATTGTGCAAAAGATGGCCAGCGCCATGAAATGCCCGAAGAAAAAACCTACATATAATTTGAAAATTTTGCTAGTCAGATTACCTGTCCATTCGTTATATGTGCAGACTTTGAAGCCCTAAGTTTAAAGCTGCAGCACTACCATGGTCGGCTGTATAAGGCCACATTCCACAGGGTATTAACAATTATAAGGTCACATTCCACAGGGGATTAAAATATGATAGCCCCATATATTGTCTTAAAATATATAAATTTTAATTGTCTAAAAATAGATACCCCACAAGTGGTCACATGACAACACCACACATGTATAAAATAGGTCTGTTTTTGGCTCTTTATGCTGTTGGTAGGTGTGTCCTTGGTCAAGGTCTGTTTCGTTAAACCCATGGTATGTACTTGTTACAAACCATGGGTTGAACGAAACAAACTCTAGCTTTCTGTGTGGACAAGAATTTAAATCAACCTCTGAGGTTTCCTTCCGGTATCTTAGGAAAATTAAAATGACTTAGCTTGATTGGGAATCAACTCAGTTATTTGTCGTCGGAATATGTGGAACAGTTTAATTCAATAGTGTCCATTGACATGAGGGCACAAAGGGTCACTGCCATTTGTACTTTACTGAGGACATTGCAAAATGTGTGTTTGGATTGTCCCCAAGTACAAAACAGTAGCTGGATTACAGAAACACCTATCAAGTCTACAACAACAGAACAGACCATTTCATTCCCAACCACCATATCGCCACCGAAGGTGCATCCTCATCGCACTGATATAGCCATATAAGTAGGAACTTTGATTATAATTGTTGTAATCTTAGGGGGTACAGCTGCCAAAGTGAAAACAAGTTATAAGAGGGTGAGACTAACAAACGGAACAGCGTCAGGATGGATGACTACCTAGTCGAACTTTACTATATTCCGAATAGACCAGCTAATTCGTCTACCCCCCAAAAAGACTATAATACTGTGAAAACGGAAGGTTGATACCCGATAACTCTTAGATATATAAAAAATTAATTGAAAAGTCAAGAGACCTACGCTCTGAATAGACGTTCAGTCAGACCTAAACCTCAAAGCAGAGTCGTGCTATAAGGTTTGGAGACACAATGGGACTGTGATCTGGTAGACATGCAAAGTTTAGCCAAGTTTAATGGAAGTGTCAAATTCATCCTCTGGGCCATCGATATTTCCAGTCGATATGTGTTGGTACAACCCTTGAGGTATAAAATGGGACAAGTGGCTAAAGCTCTCGAAGAGATTTTTGAAGAGGGTAGACAACCAAAGAATATCTTGTGAGTGGACAGAGGGACAGAATTTTCCAACCAAAATGTCTGACCTTTACTCAAACAATACAATATTCATCTGATGCTAACCAATAACCTGACCAAGGCCAATCATGCAGAACATGCCTTGAAGACCATCAAAAGAAAAATCTTCAGATACATGATGTCCAAACAGACCCACAAGTATGTAGATGTTTTGCAAGATCTAGTAAAGGCATACAACAACACTAAACATAGCAGTTTGGGAAGACCCCCTGTGCAAGTGAATGAAGGGAATGAAGAAGAAGTGAGATTGGATCAGTACCTTCTGGCAAAAAAAAAGAACAACCTAAGAAACAAAAGTACAAGTTCAAGGTTGGGGACATGGTGAGAATTTCCCACCTCAAATTATATTACTCTATTTCAAACAGAATATCAACAAAAGAGTATAGGGGAACTGTTTAAGATCGTGAAGCAGTACAAGAGCAATTGAACCCCTGCCTACAAACTCCAGGACTGGAATGACGAATATATCAATGGCAGCTTCTATCAACAAGAATTGCAATCCATAGATGTTAATGAGGATACACTGTTTAAAGTAGTTAAAGTGTTGAAAAGACATACCAGAAATGTGTAGAGAGAAGGCTTGGTGAAATGGTTACATTGGCCTTACAAATACAATAGTTGGATACCTGTCACAGATCTACAAATTATATAAGAAGAAGCACCCAAACTCTATAAGTAGACACCATGGACCAAGTGTTTTGGTTTCACTCCAGTGAAGACTGCAAAACAGGTTTTCCAGGAAACTATCCTGCAGGGTTTACAATCAAGTTTCCAGGTATCATCCACTTGGAACTTGTATGTGCACTCTTACTGAAACATACTTGGACAACAAGTTCGTATCTAATCCCAAGCAATTTATTGTGTCTACAGAGCTGATTGAAGAATCTTACATCAGTGATACACAGTGACCAGTGTTGAAATGCATCCCCATAGGCACAAACCAAGACATCGACCTCACCTTCATGGGTCCATACTACTATAAAATTGTACAGCATCAAGTACACACGATCCATCTTTATCCAGTAATTATAGCTGTATCATCCAGAAAAGGTGGAAGATACAGACTGGGTGATAAACTTGTCCATATCACCACAGTGCAAAGGTCAATCCATATCACCACAGTGTCACTGAGAACTACTTTTCTTATAAAATCTTGTAGTTGGCACACGTCAAGCATGTAGTTTTTTGATGACCCAATTACTGGATCCTGTATTACAGTTATTGATACGCAAAGCTATGCAAAGCCTTGTTTGATGAAATAAACGTTGAAACTTGTCTTTTTTTGTATTTAAGAATGAAAATAAAATTACAGCTATAATTACTGGATAAAAGTAAAACCAGCCATGTGGAGGAGACTCGTCAGCAGACTGGCCCCGTTCCTCTGGCAGATCACTCCTTGTGCAAGCACTCGGAGTGATCTGCCACAGGAACAAGGCCAGTCTGCTGACTCGTCTCCTCCACTTGACTGGTTTTACTATTGTATCTGAGAGATCAAGATTTTGGATGGAGTCCCAGTAGATATCAAGTTGTATCCGTGGCTCAGACTTTGAAACAAGCCAAAGCTGAACTGAAGGAAGAAAAACCTATAAGTAGGCAGACCAAGTCTAGAAGCAGAGGACAGAAAAGATCTACAAACTCTATAAGAGGAACCAAGAATCAAAGGAAAAGAAGATAGAAGAAGCCACAGACATATTATCAGATTAATGATGGAAGCAGTGAGCCACTAATTAGCTCTATTCAAGTTCCTACCACAGGATAGGGGTATTTAAGCAATCAAATGGATCGAGTACAGACCCATCAGTCAACACACCCCAGGTGCAGCCATCACCTTTCCCATCCCTGCTTCCCCAAACTACATTGATGTCAAAGAAACACATCTTCATATGAAGTGTTGTATCCTAGAAGGGGATGGGTCGACCTTACCACTCATTCCAATAGGACCTACTACTCCAGACGAAGCCAAAGTGGTTCACATCAAACAACCTGTTATGGAGCATGCAGAGTCAAGTAGACCTCAGTCTTCAACGGCATGTGATTACCTCTACTTGTGAACACCAATTACCCCTACAAAGCCTACCTGGATACCTTACTCACCAATGGATACAAATCAGAGAGAAATCATCTTCAAAGCCACCTGTTCTATGAAGACATCAACAGACCATCTGATGAGAATGATTCCTTTTTGGTACAAACCCAGGCCTGAACCAGAAAGCTGCATACTTTCAAGAAAGCAAGATTGTTGATATGGAAAGTCCCATCTTCATGGACATTTGTCAACAGGAGCATCTTATTTTGGATGGAGTCCCAGTAGATATCAAGTTGTACCCATGGTTGAAGTGTCACCAGGGATCATTACAGGTCATTCCAAAGCATCAGAAACATCTTTTGCACAATACTTCATAAAGGATTCCAACATCAAGACGTTTGCAGTGCCACAAGGGCAGTTTGGATGGACAGTGGAAGACATGTTCCAAAGAGATTGTCCAGAAAAGCTTGTTGTGGGTTTAGTGTCTTTGGCTGCCTGCAATGGAACCTTTGCCGCCAAATCCCTTCAATTTCCAACATTACAAGTGCAATTTTGCAGCCTTTTACCTGGATGGTCAGAGCATACCAGCCCAACCTCTCCAACCTGATTACCAGACACGAAATCACATGGATGCTTACATGTCATTGGTCGCAGGTACAGGTACCTACCAGTCTGACAAGGCTAATAACATAAGTAGAAATGACAATGCTGATAGATATACTCTGTATGTCTTTGACCTGAGTCAGTTGCTGGATCAAGAATACCAACCCAAAACTAAGAGAGTGACTACACGTCTGGAACTCAAGTTTGCTGAAAGTTTACAAAACTCTGTGACATACCACATTTCCAACCACAGTACAGT
Source organism: Hermodice carunculata (assembly GCA_964020975.1). Taxonomy (NCBI): domain Eukaryota; kingdom Metazoa; phylum Annelida; class Polychaeta; order Eunicida; family Amphinomidae; genus Hermodice; species Hermodice carunculata. The sequence continues at coordinate 79,972,352 of OZ026616.1, read as the reverse complement.
TTGACAGGTCATGACGGATCACAGTTCAATGAATATACAACAGCTACATTCAATCTTGTTGAGATATAAGACAACGCATCAGCAATTGGAAGCAATATGTGCTGCTGACTGTATACCTATACATGTGACATAAAGACCTAGCTTCTACATTGTCAACATGCAGCTAAGAGGATATAAGGGACAACACTGGGTGGCATTTTACTTTCCTGTGGTGGGACCATGTGACTACTTTGACTCTTGTGGGAGACCCCTGAGACTACCTTGCTTCAAAGGCGCTTTTTGGAACAACGGTCCAAGTTACATTTTCAATACCAAGACACTACAAGACTTTGGATCAGTAAAGTGTGGACCTTACTGCCTGAATTTAGCACTACTTTGCTGTCGAGGTTGCAGTTTAAAGAACATTGTTAATGTGTTGTTTCAGACTTGAGGTCTCATGAGCGTTTCATACACATTTTTATGAGGAGACTCTTTTGCCAAAAAACATGAAAGCCAGTGTAATCAAGAGTATATACAGAAAGTGACTCAATCCTTACTGTGTGGACTGCCCAATACCAGTGTATGACATGCTCAGATTTTCTATATCCGGACAACATGGTTACAAAACATTGGGAAGACACTTATACTTTGATCATGTTATTAAGAAAGTAGACAAAAAAAATGGCTGGATGTTGCTCCACATAGTCATAAAGCTTGTCAGTGGGTGACAAAAACTGAAGACTTTCACCAAAGTGCTTTGCATGACAGGTACATATTGAGACAATTGGGAATGGATATGAGAGTTGACAGGGAGGACATTTTCCACAATGAAAAACGGCACCAGTGTTTGTACACCGGTTTGGGAAAAAACGCTTGAGGTCATTATGTTGTAGCTTGTAAAAAGTTGAATGTAGAATCTGATAAAACAAAGTGATTGTAAAGGCTGCTCAGGTATGGCTCTCTGAGCCTGATCTTTTCCTGATAGTGACAGAGAAATGAAAGTTGAAAATGTCAATTACTCGTTGTTATTTGTGTGTGTGTGTGTGTTACCTGGCTTACAGACACCCACTCTCATAAGGAGGTGGTTGTTGCCAGTCAACCGTGATAATGGGACTGAAAGAACTCTTTGCTATGTGAGCAGATGCACATTCATGTCCACATGGTGGAGCTGTCGAGAGGATTCCTTTAGCATAACGGGAAAGAGTCTGCTTTGTTACTCTCTCAATTCTATGGCACAGACTTCACCCTACATAGGTACCATTGTCACCATGTGTGAGAGTTTACAAGCCAAATAATCTAAGTATATTTGGAGGGAGTGTTTGAACCAGAGATGACCTTACAGACGGATATATACCAGGTAAACATTCAACAGAACACGATATTTTCTGTGTCGCTACATCAAAATTTCTACCCCTTGATTGTGGCCTTCTTCTTTGGGTATTCCCTTATGCCTGGTGGTATCTTCTTAGGTTGGAGTCTTTATCCATGACTGATCAGTCCTCTGGGTATGTTCATGTCCTTTAAGGCTTGGTAAAACACATTGTGCCCGGCTGGTTCAAAATGTTTGTACATAAACTGGGAATCTTTTATCAAGTCCGTAATGTGAGAGCCTGGCAACAATTGTCCCTCATAATGGATCTCCCCTTCATGTCAGTTTGCCATCATTGGTGATATGAGACAATAAAGTTTGAACTCTACTACGCACATTTTTGGGTATGGTTTCAATCACCGTATGTACCCTCAGGGCATCACCATTTTCTGGCGCTTCTTTAATGATTGTTAAAGGTGCCTTTGCAGTCAGATCTATATTCACTGGTGTTTACTATATCAGACGTTGATAATTCTCCCCAGGCACAAGGATACTATTCTGATTCATTTCAATACACTACGCTGGACAGGATACACAGCTTGGAACAACAAAACCGCCACTTTAGGCTGCAGTGCTTGCTTTCTCTTTTTCAAACTGACTTTCTTGTTGGCAACGATCCTGATGATAGTTCTGTGTCTTTTCAATTTCTGTTTTGAACTTGATGTCAAAGGAAGACTTCGTTGCAATAGGTTGGTAGCTTTGGTACCCAAGACTAACAGTTGATTGGGAGTCACTGTTCTCAGTAAACTGACTCTTTGTACTCTGGATGGGGTACTCAACACCAATCTTAAGAAATCAGGATTCTTCTTCGTGACTTGACTCGTCTTGATGTCTTTATCTCATTATGTTCTTTTGTAGTTGTGTTCTACTTATGCATTTGGCACATAAACTATAGGATCTTCATTGGAAAAGATGTGGGATCTCATTCTGTATTTGTCTTTAGCATGTGGAGACACATCTAACACTAAGCAGCCATAATCCTCCTTCACACAGTCTTTGTATGCTTCTACCAACCTGTTGGTTTTGCCTGGAAACACTTGTTTCCCAAGAGTGGAAATCTGAGAGGCATCACTCACTTTTTTCATCAAAACATAATACAACCTGTTAAGGGCAATGGTATGGCTACTCTTGCCTTGTAAAAACAAATTTTGTGTAAGTAAGCCGATGATGATGACAACCTTGTGTGCACAATGACTCCATCTCAGATTTAGGTAACATTTGTTGCATCAAATCATCCAAGATAATCATGAAGGTGTCCAAATCTTCTTGTTTTTGCAGACCTTGATGCATGGTTAAGTTGGGTATACTACTTTCCATATTGTCAAAGAATGGTTGCCAAATCCCGTAACAATACATGATTTTGTGAGGCGGTTCAGGATCGAACATGCCTGACAAGTTTTGTAACGATCTGTAAGTTCATTGAGTCTTGCCAGATCCCGTAGTTCCAGTCCCCACGATGCTACTGCACGACTGAAAAGGTAAGAAACTGTGTTTCCCACCAAGGCTTGTCTGTCATTGCCATGTCAGTTGGTCCCCAAGTCAGGGTTCTCTGTGGTTGTACTTTCTCAGTACTAATGCTCAGTAAAAACCGGGCTTTCTTCTGGGCAAGATTCAGCTGATGGATTTGCAACGTATGTTGATGGAGTCTTTAACTTTAGCTCTGCAGTCAGGGATGTGATATTTGTGTTGGCTGCCTTTCTTAAATATTGTTGTCTTTCTCCAGTCTTTAACTTGTGTACTTTCATCGGATGGAGAGGTAATCTGGTCAATCCTTTGGTAGCACAGAGCAGACAGTTTCTCTTGGTGCGTACATATGTTTGGATGTAGTCATTGACTTATACTTTTTAGTGCCTGATGGCCCCCACACAGTGCCCGATGGCACACACACAGTGCCCGATGGCTCCCACTTAATGCCCTATGCACTCTCACTTAATGCCCGATGACTCCCATACAGTGCCAGATGGCTCCCTGCACAGTGTCCTTTGGCCTCCAATAGTGTCCCTTGGCTCCCAAATGAGTGTTTTAAGTTCCCACAAAATGTCCCTTGGCTCCCAAATGAGTGTTCCTTGGCTCCTAAAAAGTGTCCTTTGTCCTTCTAACAGTGCCAGATGGTTCGAACATGTACTCTTCAATTTAATGTTTTGGATTAGCATCATGTTGAGAGAGAGAGAGAGGGGGGCGGGGCTTTAGGTAGATATGGCATATATTTTTGTCGTATCCATTTTGAATGTTTCCACAACCATCTTTCATAAGTTTTAGTTATGTGTATAGCAGTCTCTTGGTCTCCCATGCATTCACACAAGTTAAATAATACACCCTTATATATTCGATGTAAGAATTGTACTCTTCCTTCATGATGTACACCATCAGCACTCATGCCTTGCAACACACCCTTCCATTTGCCATCAGAATCAATCTCAACTGCCATGTTGAACCCGTTTGGTTGTTGGTTACAGAATTTTTCCACAGTCATCTAAGAACTGGAGCTACCCATGATTGTTATTGTTTCTCGAGTGCTAATAAAACTGACAGAACAAGTATTTTGGGTTGGTTTATAGCTACTAATAACATTGCCCTTTTTCAAAGAACCATTGAATAGGCACAAAATTAATATGTACAATGGTATACAAGATAATCACTTTGTAACATAAACAGAAACGGTACAATATACAATTATTACCCTTATGGCTCAGTATCAAAGTTGTTAACTATGTGTGTGGCGATTACATCCGGTTCTTAAAAACTTAACTGAAAAGTGTCCTTCATGAAAAATAAAATTTTAATATGACTGTTGTATGTGCCTCATTTCTATATGATTATTTTTAAACAGAGCTCAAATATGCGTCACACACAAACAACATTCATTCTAATATGGTGACTGAGAAAAACAGCAACATACGTTTAGTTTTTTAAGAAAATGTTTCCAGCTCATGATTTAAACATTATTGCACGGGTCAACATAAATGTATAGGTCACGATTTAACAGGCGAATGCAAGCATTGACAGATATTATTTTGTAGTTTTTTCAACTGTTGTCTCTATCTTTCCACAGAATTTAACACTATTTCATTTTTTGTCTTCTGTTTCTGCCAAATTTAATGGATAATATATTGTACGCTACCAACCAAATATACATAAGATATAAACGTAGTGTCGACATGCTTCGTCAATTTTGTCAAAAATAATACTCCTTTATTTACACAAAGGCTTGACCTGGTCAGTCGCTTGGATTGCACCATGTTGCAACAGGACAAAAGAGTGTGAAGTAGTGCTGATTTGGTCATTTTTGCCCAGTGGTCAGTTTATGCATTTTTGAGCAGAAAATGGGTAGGATATATGTCAAAGGAAGATGGGCAGTTGTGTATCTAGTCTGTTGGCCCGTATTTACCGAAAAAGGATATATGTCATGTGTGGGTGTGGACATATATATAGAGAATAGTCTGTTGTTTTTAGCCATAACTGAAAGAGTTGTCAGGGTAAGTTTTATTCATTACAACAATAAACCTTGCCAGTCTCCGTATGTGTCAAAACGTCTCGAGTATTTTCCTTATGGATGAAATTTTAATATTAAAACTGCTACCGCACGTCTCAGTGACAAAGTCTGCTGAATAAACTTTGCCAGTATCCGTATGTGTCAAAATGGCACCTGTATTTTCCTTTTGGGATGAAAATTTGATATTAAAACTGCTACCGCACGTCTCAGTGTCAAAGTCTTCTGACGAAGCAATACTGTTTGTAAACAAAACCGCGTGGCCCTATACTCACGTGTTTAGCTAACATCTGTTGAATAGCTTTCTTTCTTTCTTTTACTTTAATTTCTATCTTGCGTGCTTGCCAGTTGAGTGACTTTTGAGTGTTTGCATTGGTGATAAATGACTGCATTTGTATAACATTAAGATGTAGGTTCAAATCAGATGTGCGCAGATATATTTATCAGCAATAGTACACTTTTCCCTGAAAAAAAAAAAAAAAAAAAAAAAAAAAAACTTGAAAAAATACCCTTTTTAATCGAGGTCAGAAATACAACATGATGGGCAAGTTTATCTTGATTAAGATCCTTGAAATTGACCTAAAAGGGAGCCCCTTTTATACAGTCTGTAACGTCACAAGAGTCATGGCTTCCTCCAACCCTATTATTTCCTTTCTTTCTTTATTTTGTTTGTTTGTTTGTTTATTTATTTTGTTTGTTTGTGGTCATCTTGTATGTCCAGGTACAACCGATGCTCTGCTGTACAAGAGAGATGTGGTATGGTAAACTCTGTGAGTCAGTCTGAGCAGTCATTGTTTACACAAAGGCGTAGGTCATAGGTCAGCGCATCTGTATTGCACAACACTGTGAAATAATATATACTTGGTCATTTGGGAGTATTCAGTGTGTAGTGACCAGTGTCTCAAACTTCTCTTTTACTTTTTCCATCTTGGGACAGTTGTGATTATATTGTAAAGTTCTACAAAAAGAATAATAAGGAGGCTGTGAACAGGGCAAAGACTGTTTTACCATATATTGAAAGTGTTATTTGCAGGTTGTTTTCACCACAGAATGCACACACATCCTGTACTACAAAAACCAAATTCAGCTTTACCTACCAAGTGAGCGACACTCACCCGAGGTCAATGGCAGTGGTCTTTGAAATGTACGTTTGCAATAATTGCTGACACAATATTTTTTATGATGGTAGCACGCGTTTGAAACGTATGTTTCTTTGTAATAGAAAGGCTGCCTCCTAGCAAACAATACACTCATTCTACTGTCAGAATTGTTACATGCACTAGTGCTAACGTTTCTGACTGCTCAATTCAAGTCTCCTGCATATAGAACAGCATGTTCACCATCCGTATTAATAACCAAGAATGTAACTACCGTCATATTTGTTTCGTATGATATACCACTTCACAGAGTTCTGAGTGTGTTGTATCGTCAAATCGACAAATAGAAGATTTCCAGATGAAGAAATATGTGAAAGTCGACATCAACTGCAGGACCACTTCAACAATCAGCCAACATGAATATTTTGTGGTTTATGATAGTCAAGGTATGTACAGATGCTTTTTATCGTAGTCAATTTAAAACGAGGTGAATGTTTAATCTTTTTAACATTTTTAAATAAAAAATGCTTTATTTTTTTTTTGACTAAAAAAATGGGGTTTCCTGTCAATTTGGCTGCAAGACCCCCAATACATCCCATTTTGATGCCGATGTATTAGCACTTTCATTGCATCATATGTGTTGTATCAGGGGGATGCAAATACAACATTATCATATAGACCTGCTGACATGGCTTGTTCACATCATACAGAGAGCAGGCAAAAGGTACTTGACCTAAAACTACTTTCACCTGTAACTAGCAATGCCGGAAACATTTAGATGGATGGATGGATGGATGGATGGATGGATGGATATAACAAGGTTTGTTTTTAAATGATACATGTGTGTTTGGTTATGGCATTTGTGTATGTAGATAATAGATTTGTTTCTTTGTACACTCCAACACTGATTTCGCAAACTCGAAGGGAGGTGCATGGAAAGTCCGTTTAATGTCCGTTAAATTGATATTAATGTGACTCATTATTATGGTAAACAGTACGTTCTACATTATAGTGGTCATCATTTGTTGACATAAAGGCTAGAGTTAAGCTACCAGTCCAAATTAAGAATGTGAAATGTGCTTCTGTTTTCTTTCTTTCTTTCTTTCTTTCTTTCTTTCTTTCTTTCTTTCTTTCTTTCTTTCTTTCTTTCTTTCTTTCTTTCTTTCTTTCTTTCTTTCTTTCTCTCTCTCTCTTTCTTTCTTTCTTTCTTTCTTTCCCTCTTTCTTTCCTTTCTTTCTTTTCTTAACTACATTGATGCATTGCACATACACAGACAGACATACACAAACACACAAACATAGAGAAGAATTAGATCAAACATTTATAAACGTAACTTTTATTCATGCATTTTGTAGTCAATGTGTGAAGAAATCACAACTGAATGTTAACTCTAAAGGTTTCTTAAAAATTGAATTTGATGTATACTTTTTTTCAAGTCCACTTGTGAAGTTATAACAACTCAAGAATGTATGTCATACTCTTTAGGTATAATTTCACACTGGGTGTTTGGATCAAAATATATGTTTTTCCCATTGATACTTAGAACTTTCCACTTTATTCTTGGATGGTAACTTCTCAAATAAGAGTTTCTGGTTGGGATGAAATTCGGTCCAATTATAAATGTATTCTTTGATGGATCTATGCATTACACCCAAATGTCATCCAAAGCATCGTATTTGTCTTCAGTGAGATAAACACCCTGGTCCACTTTCATTAAACCTTCATGATTAGCATAATGTATGGCTATACAAATTTGCCCTTTAGCTCAAATTACTGATAGACAATGTGTTTTTTCTTTATAAACATGTTCAAATTTACACCATCTGCCTAACCACTCTCCCACGTAATACCACACTTTGGTGTTAACCATTACATCCCAAGTTTCGAGGTCCAGATGCACATTGTTCACAGTATTGTCTTGAAGGTTTCTTAGTAAAATGTGACACCTTTTCACATCATTCAATGTCGCTTCCACCACAGCTTGCTTGCTAAACTGGATAGTTGAGGTGTAAACATTGCGGTCTGGAGCTTTGTTCAGTGTCAATTGCTCTAGGGCATCATTGAGTTTATTGATAAGGGCAGTCATTTCATTAAAATTTAGCTTCAAAAAACCCACATGTTTTGTCCTCATCATGAAGATAAAACTGTATTATACTGTAATCTTCTTCTTTTTCTCTTATCATGGTTAATCTTACATGATTATTAGAAATAGTAACCAATTCTCTCACAATTCTGGTCCATATTGGTTACAGTGAGTTTTAAGGTAGACATAGACTTCCATCTGTCGACTGCTGCATGACCCAGTCTCAACAGATCCTGCCAGTGCATTTTGTAAATGTATATAGTTGATGATTTTATTTCGTTTGTTTCATTTTCACTCCATTCGATATGGGGGATACTGTGAGGTTCTGATGTCGCTTCCAAGAATGTCTTTTCACTCAGTTCAACAGTGGTCATCTTGAAGGTTCAGTTACAACTGATGCTCTGCTATACAAGAGAGCTTTCTTATACAGTCTCTGTGACGTCATACCCTCTAAATATAGATCCTGACTCTAACAGGGGCTCCCCACAAAACTGCTGAGTCAGCCACAAACACTATAATCATATAACAACAGTTGGCAGCCAAGTGTCAATATTTCACAAAACTGCTGGGTCAGCCACAAACACTATAATCCTATGACAATAGCTGCAAGCCAACCGCCAATATTTCACAAAACTGCTGAGTCAGCCACAAACACAATAATCCTACAACAATAGGTGCAAGCCAACTACCAATCTTACTACCAGATTGAAAAAGGAAGACTAACCAATAACAAATTATAAATAGGGTAAAAAATGTAAAATATGTACAGGTCTGATGTCATATTTGTAGTGATGGGTTGTTGAATAGAAATTGGAGTCAGTATAAGCATAGGTAATGAATGGTGAAAGTAGATATGCATTGTCTCCAAAGCGCCTGCACTAAAGGTTGACTGCAATTTTATTTCATGAATGGTAAAAATATGTCTTCCTTGTTGACCACAATACGACTATGGTATATGCAGGCCTTAGATAAAATTACTGGACGATGTATATGAGGTCAGAAAATGAAACCTGTTAGGTAACCTTACCTTGCATTAAGACTTGATGGGTTGACCTGGTGTAAAACTCAGAAGCTTTGTGTAGCCTAGCTTGTCAGCAGAGAAGCAGTTATGAAGATACATGGCAATATATGCCTACTTAAAGTCTCTTTCGCGCCTCTAGGATTTTTACCAATTAGGCAGTCATATCTGAATGTGTTTGGGGGTGTATGGTGATGTTACAGGTGAGAGCTCATTTTCGTTTGTGTATACAGATTATCATGTCAACATTTGTGGTTTTGTTGGGACATGTCATTCATCTAGGTTCATTCATAAACAAACAATATGTAAGACTCATATACATGCAAAGACTCGTTTTGATATCAAAAAGAATGTCCATTTTTATTGTATCAGACCTGTATGGACATGGCCACCTTAAAACAATGATGTTATCCCTGGGATATTTATACATCTTGTTTCATGTTTGAAATGGCCTAAATATTTTTATATGGAAGAAAGCATGAATTGGGTGGGGGTGAAAGCAGTTTATATAACCTGGCATTCAAACTGGCCGAGGGAAATATCCCGAGGGGCATCGATGGTCACTCAGAGTAGCTTGCTGATGCTTTGGAAAGTCTGGAATCTCTTTGCTGTCATTGTTGGGTTTGGAATTAATGAATGTGGATCATGTGTTTCTGTACTATTTGAAAATTACTTCATTGGCTATGTTGTGCTGTGGGCTTTGTTCTCCGACTCATAGTTTTAGTGGAGGTAGAGTATGTTTATAATGTTCCAGGTTCATAAATATCACAAAAACGATGTAGGCCTACTTTACTCTTTTGCTGTAAAATTAGCTGACTGACAAGTTGGGACAAACAAAAAGGTGATAGGCCTAACAGGTCTCTTTTTATTTTTGGCAGAAGTAATGAAATTTGTGTTTTGGGTGGTTAGGCTTATACATTTTGGAAAAAAATAGTGTCTGCAGTTAATGATGAATATTTCTAAGGTTGAGAGGACCGGTTTAAAACCACCAGTTGCCTTTCATGGGTGACTGCCTGTCTCAAGTCAGGAGTGAAATTTGTTTCTTTACATTGGTATTGGGAGAGAAATGCTGATGCTTTGGAAAGTCTGGAATCTTTTTGCTGTCATTGTTGGGTTTGGAATTAATGAATGTGGATCATGTGTTTCTGTACTATTTGAGTGGCTAATCCTTCTTTTGTCCAGAGAAAGTGCATGTCCCGACTTGTGTTATAGATGTTGAACTGGCTCGGATTTAACCCTACCTGCCCCAACACATTTCAGTATCAATAGTTCCCTCATACATGTCATGTTTTAATATCAAATTTATTTTTAGACACTCCTGCCCGTATATATCATTGCCTGCCTGTGTCATGGGGCTATCATATTTTAATCCCCTGTGGAATGTGACCTTATAATTTCTAATCCCCCGTGGATTGTGACATTATAATTTTTTATCCCCTGTGGAATGTGACTTTATAATTTTTAATCCCCTCTAGAATGTGACCTGATACAGCCGACCATAGTAGTCGCAGCTTTCTTTTCAAGAGAAAAGAATTACGACTAGAAAGCACAAACCCGTAAGTTTTTGCAGATTACTGGTCTGTTCATCTGAGGAAAAGCACACTACCTTCTCCCTATTTGTACAGAGGTTTGAGTCCAGTTTTGAAATTTTTTGAATATTTAACGCAAGAAGAAAGGAAATATTTCATATTTTAAACAATGTAAAACCAATGAAATGTGATACAAAGAGCAAACCCATGTTCAGAGCCCAAACTCATAGTACTCTTTGTCAAAAAATGTTTAATGACAACTGGACAAAAGTAAGAGATCACTGTCACATAACGGGAGAATATTGTTCAGCTTTATGTTCCACGTGCAATTTGACTCATGCAAGACTTAATCATTTTAAGATTCCTATGGTCCTTCAAAATTCCAAAAAATATGACATGCACTTCCTTGTGAAGGAATTGCACAAAGTAGCAGAGGGACATCAAATAAAAATTATTCCTAGAAATAGTGAAAAATATTTAAGCCTTGAAATTGGGAATTTCAGGTTCATTGACAGCTTTCAGTTCCTTCCCGCAAGTCTGGAAAATTTAATCTCAAATTTGTTTATATATATATATATATATATATATATATATATATATATATATATATATATATATATATATATATATGACAAATTGACAGTATTTTCTCAAATGTCACAAACCTGACACATTACATTGATACATTGACTCAGGTTTGGCAGTGAAATAGAGCTTAATTGCTTGAGGAGTAGGTGTCATCAGGGAGTGTGTTTTACGTTTCTGGTACAGGATGTGCAATGTTGCAGTCCTTGTTAGGATTTCCCATGGTTTATACAGGTGTTCTAACTGCAGCTGTTTGTTTTACAATCACTGGGACTGGATATAGTGCCCCAGCTTGTTTCCACTTCAGTTAAAACACTGGCAGGTGGTTTGACTAGGATAAGCTGTCCAGCTATAAAGGGTACATATTGGTTCAGGGGTAAGTCAAATTTTTTTCATATTTGAACTTGTACTATACAAATTCAGTAATTATGGTTTGTTTGATAGGTATTATTCTTTCATAATGAAGCTCTGAATTTATAAGCAAAACCTCACTTATTTAGCTAATTCATCATTTGTCACGTTTATATTCATTCATTATTATGTGGGTTGTCTTTCTGAATAACTAGGTTAGACAAGGTGCTGCTACTTAGAGAGACATGTACGTGTAAAAGGCTCTGAAGCATGTTGAGTAGTTACCCGCTGAAGACCCTTTAATTTATTGGGCTAATACAGCCTATGTCAAAATGTTACAGAGGAACGTGTGCAATATGGACAATAGTACTTCTATATATATATAGGTTAGACAGGGACAGGTTAGCTTGTGGAGAGGAAAGAGTTCGGACTGTGAAATAGGATAATGACTACTAGGAAGTGGTTCTGGGCAGAAAGACACAAATACAATACAAAACGAAAACCAATTTGATTTAATTTTGAGGACATGTGTGTTCTGTTACGAATATTTGGATTCCACTGATAAATTTGAACTGCCATCCCTACCACCTGCCGAAACATTTCTCAGTCATTTAAAAAATGAGCATATTTCGGTAGAAGACTATGATCACGTGTGTCGCGTTTGGAGGGCTTTCAATGGTCAGATTCTTAGTGCAAATCACAACGTATATCTCACATCTAATGCCCTATTGTAAGCCGATTATTTTGAAAATTTACGGAAAAAATCTTTAGAAGATTACTTTTTGGACCCGGCCCTAGGTTGTCTGCACCGCAATTAGCATTGAATGCTTGTTTGAAACTGACAAAAGTGAAGCTTGTATTGATAACAGATATAGATACGTACAACATTTTCGAAAATGCTACCCGGGGTTGTATATATGTCATTAGCAAGAAATGGGCAGTGGCCAATAGCATCTATAATCCAAATTATGATGAAAATGTCCCCAAGAGCTATATTATGGAATTTGACTGTACCTCCCTTTAAGGGAGGACTATGTTGGAGAGTCTACCATATGCTCAATGCTGCTGGTTAAGTTCAGAATAAATGAAAGTTTTTAATGTCATGGAAATGATATCAGATATCTGTTGGAGCTGGGAAGAATTGTCTCTGACATCCAAAAGCATATGTCAAGACTTTCATTACTTGCCTGTCTCCACCCCAAACATTTTGACTGCTATAAGTCAAGCTGATTTTACAAACGAGCGATACCATACCAATAAAGGCTCCCCTATAGATGAACATAGAGTTAAAATGTCATTTTTGGAGAACATCAACAAAATAGATCAACCTTGATCCAGCTGTGGTAACATCTACCATTCTTTCAACGAGACTTGAACCTGCAAAACGTTCTAACAAGACCCCCCCTTTATTTTTCTCATTTATTCATTCATTCATTCATTGATTCATCCATTCACTCATTCATTCACTTATTTATTTATCTGTCTGTCTATTTATGTATTTATTTATTTATTTATTTTATTTTATTTTATTTTTCAAAAGTTTCAACGATTCCTTGGTAACTGTCGGTGTGATAAAAAACTATGTTTCTATTTATTAAGCAATAATTATGTAATCCTTGGAGCACTCAAAGGAAAAGAAAAAGGCACAGGCGTTTTAGGTTTTCAATTCAAAACTGAACGCTTGATGTTGTTGTTGGTGCGAAAGATTAGCTGAAGAAAAGTTAAAAGAGGAACCTTATTGCAAATTATGCAAAAAAAAAAAACTGTTTCCAAGAATGCAAAAGATATCATAGACCCTTCCCATACACACAATATATTTTAGCTTGTCCAGTGACAGGTGTAATGCTTGTCAAAATAGTATTACAAGAATAGGAGTTGTGATCAGCTCAAAGATTCCCTTCAGGGTAGTATAATTCTTGGTAGTAAAACTAAACCAAAACATTGTCTTCTTTCAATCAATCATCTGTCGGAAGAATGGCTTCCGTCTATCAAGCATCTGTCAGCTATCAGACAGAAGACTTGGACAAAGTTGATATTACCGACAGCCATAGTGAACTATCTGGCAAGTCTGTTACACTTACAGCAGGAAAAGGGTAGCTTTTTCTGTTAACACAGAAACTTGTGACCATGAAGAATCGGCACCAAAGAACGCTGAACATGCAATGATAGATAAGAAAGGTAAACTTAAAAAAAAAAAGAAAAAGAAAAAAACTGAAAGAACAAACTATAGAAAAGCGTGGGCGTGCAAAGAAAACAACTGAGACGGGAGATAAGGAGCAGGTCCTTTTACATACCAAAGTCTGAAACTTAATAGACAAATGGTGTAAAGAACACAAAAACCATGCTGGTCAACATGACTGATAATGGGCTTTGTACCCGTTGTGTTCCCTTGGAAGTAAAAATGATAGGTATGACTATTTGTTAGGTTTTTTTTTCAAAAAAAAAAAAAAAATAAATAAAAAAATAAAAACACTGCATGAACCAAGTGGATTCCACTAAAATGCCTTAGCCAATTTCGTTATATATCACATGGTAAATAAGAGAAGAACAGTTTCTCCTCAAATTGACAGGCTTCTGAAAATAATTCATTTTGATCCTAGTCATCCAGCTAGTTATGGCTCTGTCCTTTCACTTTTTCAAGCTGCCAAAAAGGAATCTAGAAGACGGGATATCAAGAAAAAAAAACATGTGGAAAATTGGTTAAGGGTACAGGACGCGTTTTCACTTCACAAAAAAGTTGTTCGGAAATACAAAAGAAGAAAGAGTATAAGTTCTGGTATTAATAAAATTTGGCAATGCAACTTAGTCAGTGTCTCTCATATTGCAAAAGAAAATGTGCAAATTAAATATTTGTTGACAACTATAGACATATTTTGTCGGTTTGCACATGTAGAACCCTTAAAGAGCAAAACATGAGTCTCTCTAGTGGCTGCATTTAAATGAATCTTTACAAAACGTAAGCCTCCCCTTTAGTGCCAAACAGATGCTAGTAAGGAGTTTCTGAACAAAAGTCTTTAACAATATTTCCGCAACAAACGTTATTCATAACACAACACACCAAGAGCTAAAAGCGGCCATGGTTGAGTGCTTTAACCAGTCTCTCTGATAGGATATTTAAGTATTTTTAAGCCAATCAAACTTTGCGCTACAAAGACGTTTTCCAAGATCTAGTAGACGGTTATAATAAGCGAAAAACATAGGGCAATTGCAATTGGTGTTGCGCCAGTAAACTTGACAAAAAAAAATGAAAAGGACGTACTTGAATATCATTATTTGAATATAACAACATGGAAAATGTTTGAGGTCACCACAGGGAAATTTCAATTTAGAATTAATGATCCTGTTAGAATTTCGAAGCACAAAACTACATTTGCAAGAGTATACAAACCCACATGGAGTGAAGAAATTTTCTTTGTGACTGATCAGCTGTCCACAAATCCAACCACTTACGTTCCCAGCGACTTAAATGGGATTGTACTGTGAGGCAGCTTTTATGGCCAAGAATTGAAGTTAATAGGGAGTACCAATGACAAATGAATCGTTCTTGTTTTCGATGCTTGACTGAAGCGTCCATTTGCTCTCGTTCTCGCGGGTCAAAGTCGAACAGGCAAGTCAACATTCTGTTTAAATCTATTGAGACATGCTGATGATTTAATCGACACTGTTTTTGATTAGATAGTAATTTTTGTAGGCACAGCGAATTCCCCTTTTGGTCAATTGGGAGACACCCTAAACATTATATTGACGTGTGTTCACGGTTTACCAGACAAATACAACAATCTTACAGAAAAGGATAGAGCAGTTCTATTTATAATAGAAGACTTGCAGTGCGAAACTTCACAAGATAAACAAATTGCTGACATTTTCACAAAATGTAGCCATCATGAACACTTACGTATTTGTCTGGTGCTGCAAAACATATTTTCTGCAGGTAAAGAGAGGATCAATTGTCCGAAATTTTGTCAATGTATCTCTTTCTTTAGGAATCCTTTGGATCAAAAGGTTATATATACCATTCCACAACGGTTAGAGCCTGCTAAACGAAAACGCGTTTCTGAGTTGTTGTTTTATATATATATATATATATATATATATATATATATATATATATATATATATATATCTTTGGAAAATATAGATATGTCTTATTGGATGGAAAGCTGAACATACTAGACAAGGCCAGATACAGGTTCAATATTTTTGGACCCGTCCAGTGGTGCTCTTTATATCTAATGAGATTTGTTATGAATACAAAAATTATATCAATCTCTCCAGCTCGTTCTTGTGCACCAATAGTGCAGTTTTAGATTTGGTTGGAAGAGTTGTCCCGCAACAAGATGCAACAGGAGCAACAAACGATGCTGCTGTTGTACTTCCTGTAAATTATTTTCATGCCACTAGATTTGAAAAACGTAGAAACCTATGTTACTAACAAACTTGTTGGTGGTTACGATAAAATGCATGCGTACAGAGCTTATCTGGAGGCATTGTTGAGTTTTGGTTAAAAGCAAAGAATAGTCTATTACGTACAGGATTGCGGGCACAAGACAGACACAAATTTGATGGAGATGCATTGGAGAAACTGAACATTGGTAAATGTAATAACATGGAAGCTCAAACAAGATTTGATAAAACCAAGAATGGAAACCCGAATTCACAGTGACATCTTCATGCAAAAAAAAAAAAATTACCTACTAACTGTAACAGATGAATCAGATTTCATCAGGCAGATCTGATAAAAATTTTTCTGATGTCTAAGAAAAAAGACTTTCAATATATGATTTCGATTGACAGTGTAGTTCTTAATGTTCGACAATCAAAAGCTAGCTCAGCAGTAAGACTAGCAAACGGGAAAGCATTGGAGATGCAACATTTAAAATACACTGTACAAAGGGTGGGCATGAATTTGTTTACTCAGGGCTCTGGTTACCAAGATTTGTCAGAAAATAATTTAGTGAAATATGGAATTTTGCGACTCCTAGGAACTAATTCCATATATAACAATAGGAGACTGCAATGTAACTTTTCCTCAGTTTGTGGTCAATACTGTATTTGCTACATGTGGAGAAGATGTTGCGGGGATTCTCTAAATGATATGGTGAATACCTTCACCCTAGATCATGGCGCAAACGATTATCTAGTGAACCAGATCATTAATGAAGAATTCGACACTGAGGGAACAGTCTATGACGCTGGTGTGTTAACGAGGCTAATTTCAACTCTGTTCAAGCCATGTTGAGTATTGAAAGTACCACTATCGACGGACAAAATAGAGATACAGCAGTTCATTTCGTAAAATCTGAAGATGGGGCTACCATGCCTAGTCGAAGAAGTCCAGCAGCAGCAGGTTTTCACTTGTTCAGCCTGTCTAGCATCCATCTGCGACCATGGATAAAATCGATGTTGAATACTGGTATTGCTGTTGTGTTTCCAGAGGGTTGCTAAGGTCGAGTCGCGTCTCGCTTAGGGTTATGCTTTACACAGTATCTACCTGTTTTAGGCGGCATGATCGATCCAGATTTTAGAGGATCCAAATGAGTGGTTCTTAAGAACTTGAGCAACTATGATATGAATCTACCTGCCAAGTCGTGTATTGCACAACTAATATTTGAACAGATTTACCAACCAACAGTACTCATTGAAACATCTAGATCTTGCCTGAATTAAACTGTTTGTGGTTTGCAGGGTTTAGGTAAATGCAGTGGAGTGATGTAAGTAAAAGCCTTGCAGTGAATATAAATGGGGAGGGGGCCCTTTGGTTCCAGAATATTTGGGCCCCCTATTTGTAAGTAAATAACTTGCAGTGGATATAAATGGGGAGGGGGCCCTTTGGTTCCAGAATATTTGGGCCCCCTATTTGTAAGTAAATAACTTGCAGTGGATATAAATGGGGAGGGGGCCCTTTGGTTCCCGAATATTTGGGCCCCTATTTGTAAGTAAATAACTTGCAGTGGATATAAATGGGGAGGGGGGCCTTTGCTTCCAGAATATTTGAGACCCCCTATTTGTAAGTAAATACCTTGCAGTGAATATAAATGAGGTGGGGCTTTGATTCCAGAATATTTGGGCCCCCTAGTTGTAAGCAAATAACTTGCAGTGGATATAAATGGGGAGGGGGCCCTTTGGTTCCAGAATATTTAGGCCCCCTAGTTGTAAGCAAATAACTTGCAGTGAATATAAATGGGGAGGGGGCCCTTTGGTTCCTGAATATTTGGGCCCCCCTATTTGTTAGCAAATACCTTGCAGTGGATATAAATGGGGAGGGGGCCCTTGGTTGGCGACTATTTGGGCCCCCTATTTGTAAGTAAATACCTTGTAGACTGTTTCATGAGACAGTTAATACTTGATTTATATTCCCCTTGCAAATTTCAATACTCTGCAAAGCTGATAAGTATAATGGTGATCAATTTCAAATTTTGAAACATAAACCTCAATATGTTGACAAATTATTTTCACAGATTGAGTAAGCTTACTCAACAACTATGGGATCCTTGGATTAGCAAGGTGTCAAAAGAAACAAAGGCCAAAAGGTCTGCTTAAAGTCAACTGAAGTTCCCTTTTCCTTCGAAGTTGATATTTGGTGAAGGTATTGAAAGGGACATTGCACACACTTGGCATCAAGTCTCTCAGTTTTGCTCATAAAGTCTATGGATACATTACCAGTTCATTTTTATGGTGTGAATGAAGAAAAAGCTCTGAAATTTTGTGTCTGGGGCATAGTTTTCTGAGAACAAACAGTTACTTGTACCAAACAGCAGTCTGTATATATATATGTGGACCCAAATATTCTACACCGAAAGGGTCCCCTCCCATTTCACATGCACAAAATGTCAAATACACATGCACTTGAACACAAATAAACAAGCTACGCGATGTTATGATGTAAGCTTTTTGCTCTTTTTCTGTGAATCATTACAAGGATCGCCCTTTTAAACGCTCTGTCTGGAACTACAAGAGGGCTCATTTTGTCAATTTGAACAATGTACTCCATCATGCTCCCTGGGAAACTGGTTTACAGTTTTTGACTCCATAAGTGACTCTGTGTCATACTGGTCAGACCTATTTATTGACACGTGTAAACAGTTTATTCCGTGCCGCGTGGCCACTATTCGACCCAGGGACAAGCCCTGGATCAACTGTAGTATCAAGAGGCTAATACGGCAGCGCAATCGTGCGTGGAACAGATATAAATGCCAGACACCAAAGCCTTGGCCTCACACGCTCCTGACTACTCAAAATATTGAACGCCTCTTTCAGTTATACAAACGGAAACGTAATTTTACAGTCAACGCCATTAAAAACTCCATTCGTCTCTACTTTACCAAACTCCGATCTGAACTAGACTCAAGAGACATAAACCCTAAAAGGTGGTGGTACCTTAGCAAATTTATTCTCGGTCACAAACTTTATCAAAACATTCCACCTCTTATTGACGATGGAAGGAATATTTCTTCCGATGTAGAGAAGTCAGTGACATTCAACAAGTATTTTGCTGATCAGTGTAAGACTCCGCATGATGACAGTCCTTTGCCCTTGCCCGACCTTGCCTTCTGAACTGAGGCCCGCCTGTCTATGTTTCAAGTACTAGTAAATGACGTGGAAAAGATTTTAAAAATCTATAAAACCAGTTCTGCTTGTGGTCCTGACGGTATAGGCAACACCCTTCTTAGATACTGTGCCCCCTCAATCTCACGTTCTCTCACTAATCTGTTCAATCTCTGTGTATCCAACTCATATTTTCCAGATCCCTGGAAGAGGTCAAACGTGTGCCCCGTTTTATAAAAGTAACAAACAGTGAAAGGAAAATTATAGGCCTATTTCACTCCTCTGTAATGTCTCTAAAGTACTTGAGCGTCTAGTTTATAACGTTTTCTATGAGTATCTAACCTCTAACAATTTACTTTCTGCTAAAAACTATGGCTTTTTGAAAAACGATTCCGCCATAAATCAACTTGTTAGCAGTCTTCATACTATTTACAGTGGCCTTAAGTTGGGCCATGAGGCCCGTATGGCTTTCCTGGACATATCCAAGGCCTTTGACAGAGTCTGGCACGCTGATTTACTTTTTAAACGAAAGCAATTGGGGTTTGCAGATTTTCTGTTATTATTTATAGAAAGCTATCTCTCACACAGACTTTAACGTGTTACTATTGGAGGACAGACCTCACCTTGGCTCCCTATAGAGGCTGGAGTGCCCCAAGGTTCGATCCTTGGTCCCCTACTTTTCCTCGTTTACATTAACGACATCACTGTCAACATCACCTGTGACATCCGTTTATTCGCGGATGATACCAGTATTCTTGAAATTGTCCACGAACCAATGGCCACAGCTGAAAGCCTTAATCATAATCTTGCACAAATTCATCATTGGGGCAAGCTCTGGCGGATGACATTTAATGCCATAAAATCCATCTCAAGGACCTTCTTAGCTAAACGACATAAGCCAGATCATCCGCCCCTACTTCCTGGAAACACACTGATACCTGAGGCCACTCTACATACTCACCTTGGAGTTACACTCTCAAGTAATTTGTCATGGCACCAGCATATAACGCGTATTGTTAATAAAGCCAGTCAACGGCTTGCTCTTTTACGCAGACTCAAATATAAACTATCCCACCAGACACTCATACGGTTGTATAGTACAATGATTGGCCCTATCCTCGAATATGGGTGTGGTCTGTTTGACAATTGCACTGAAAACCTGTCACAATCTATAGAAGATGTGCAGTATGAGGCAGCCAGGATCTGCCGTGGCGCAACTAGATACACTCCACGTGTCTTGCTCCTCGAAGAGCTTGAATGGCAAACTCTGGCAAATCGGAGGAAATACTTTAACCTTATTCTTTTCTTAAAAATGTACAATAGGTTGACTCCAAAATACCTACATGATCTCGTTCCTCGTGACGTTGCATTCACTACTGGGCGCTTTTTGAGAAATCGTACTGAATTAGGCCCAATTAGGTTCACCACCAATCGCTTCGGCGATTCATATCTCCCGTCTGCAATCAAATTATGGAATAACCTCCCGGTTGATGCTCGTCTCATCAATTCCCTGCTGCAGTTTAAATCAACATTAAATCTATTACTCTTTAGTGTTGACAAAAAGCCTACATACTTTAAACATGGAAGTCGTTTCCTAAACATATGCCACACGCAGTTACGTCTTAACTTCTCTGTTTTAAATGGCCAGCTACATCTTGTCAATATCCTTCTGGCCTCAACGTGGACATGCTCTCATACTACTGAAGATACGAAACATTACCTTTTGTTCTGCCCCAAGTTCAATGTGCAAAGGGTGCGTCTACTGAACACTGTGTGTCACTTACTTGCTCCAGGTGTAAATCCGACTTTAATAGTTCAGTGCACTAGCGACATTTTACTAAATATTCTTTTGAAAGGCAGTGAGGACTTGCCAGACACTGATAATGTATTCATCTTTGAGGCTGTTCAGACATTTTTATCAGAATCTAGACGTTTTATCTACTAATTTAGCATATGATCTAATTATAAGTCTCCATTATCTGCCATCAATTGTATTGTACAAGCCGTGGATTTAGTATTCTGTTTCCGTCCAGTGTGTATTGTATATATTCCTGTACGTCCTTTTATGTACTGGAGAGCCTCCAGATTAGTCTTTGTGTACTATTAGGCAATTCAGAGAAAATAAATATGTTTATAATAAATATATAATAATAAGAAGGAAGCAATTTCTAATTAAGGGCCTAGATATTCTATAATCAACGGACTCTTCTTTGGGCCTCTCTAATTATGTCTTGCATGTATAACTGACCCCTCTAATCATGTCTGCTTGTATAAATGGAGGGACACTTTCTGTCATGGAATCTTTGGCCCCTCTTATCTGTCATAAATGTATAAATGCAAGGGGGGTGGGGGAATGTTTCTATTCTGGTATATTTGGGCCACTAGCTCCTATATGTATCACATGTACATATATAAAGATGCAATATATATATATATATATGTAATGTGCATAATAAATGGGGGGGGGGGGCTTTCTGTTCAGAATATCCCCCCTCCCCAATCTGCTGTTACATATACACAATTTATATCCACTTCAAGATGCATACAAATAGGGGGCCCAATAGTCTGGAACCAAAGAGCCCCCTCCCAATTTATATTCACTGCAAGGCATTTACTTATAAATAAGGGGCCCAAATAATCTGGAACCAAAGGCACCATTAACATCATCAATGTTACAACAATAATTAAGATGTCTCATGAAGTAAGACAAAAATCAAATATGAAAGGGGGCCCAAATATTCGGAAGGGGCCCAAATATTTTGGAACGGTTGGGCCCCCTGGGGCCCGAATATTTGGGCCAAAGGCCCATCTGTTCGGCGAACGGATTGGCCCGGAGGCCCATCCGTTTGGGGCCCCAAATATTCGTTGACACCGGCATGAAGACACCACAATTTTTTCTCTCTTTGTTACATTGGCGTGTTTTTATTTTCTTCTTCTTCTCATGTAAGAGATCAATGCTGACATAATGAAACTCCACAATGTATTTCTTGCTATAATGGAATATTGCCTAAAGTATAATCTTACCATAGATTAAGCTTCCTTTTCTTTTTCTTGTTCATCTTCTTTGTCATGGTTGGTCCTATACCATCATTTGGCACCTGTTCAAGTTGGCAAGAGGATCCTGATTGTGGAGTTCATGAAGATACTTTATAGTACTGTCAATAGAACAGACAGTGGGTACAACATCCTTAGGGACAAAAGAAACTAAATATTCCATAGTTTAACACAGTGTCTCTGTGTCACTTGTAGGTGTGCAATTTGATATTATAAATGAATGCAGTTAGACACAATATAAAGGTGTGTGGAGTTTTTTTTTAAAGTAAATAATTGTGCTTATCATAAAATTATGCTTAGCAACCAAAACTAATCCACCGAGAGATATCATTAGATCTCAAATGTAGATCTGTTATTGGATATTGTAATAACAGTGCAAATTTTTCCGCTCTGTCTTCAGTAGAAGTGCTAATATTTACTGCAACATTTGTGTTGTCTGAATTTGTTTAGTTAGAAAAGGTCGGGATTAAATTGCAAATGTGATGTTTTTCGTTTTAATATCTTCTTGACACAACAGGTTTTGCTGGTAAAAAATGCCATGGAAAGAACAAAGCACATTTTCTCTGATAATTACGTCTGTATTTTGGGTTATTATTAATATCATATCTCACTTGCAGCTTGTAGATGTGTTAATGGATTTTATAATAAGGGCTTGTATTTTCCCTCTCTCTTCAGTATAAGTGCCAATATTTATGTGTTGTGTGAATATGTTGAGTTAGAAAACGTCGAACTTAAATTAAAAATGTGTTTTGCTTTTGTTTTACATCTTTTTAACATAAGAGACGTTGCTAAAAAACCCAAATTCTTGGAATTAACAAACTGCTTTACCCCTTATAATTAAGATTGCATTTTGTGTGAGTAAATAAAAAAACAATATCAAAAATATGGTGTTCCTTTTCTCTTGTTCTACTTTATAAAAAAGCATTCTTTTTTAAATGATTCATGCATTTGAAATTATATATATATATGTGCGTATATATATATATATGCGTGTATATATATATATATATATATATATATATATATATATATATTTATATATATATATATATTTATATATATATATATATATATATATATATATATATATATATATATATATATATATATATATATATATATATATATATATATATATATATATATATATATATATGTAAACCGCCGAATTTTTTAATGGAAAAAGGATCTGATAAGAAAAGGATGCTGGTTTTTTTCCAATATACTTTTCATATATAGGGATAAAGTACACGCCATGCTATCATTTTCTCTTGTTAAACATTCACTTCAAGGATTAAGAAAATCTCAATTCAAAGATTAAAATTTTCTTTTTCTTGCTGAGTGAGTTAACCATATTATTTGTCGGTTAACCGTGTTATAGAATAAGTTTATTCTGAAATTCCTCACTCGCATGCTTAAATTTGAGTACTACCTATGAAAACCCATTGAAACCCAGCAACAATGAGTTTTCAGAGTAGAATGTTATATCTTGATGGAGGAAAAAATTGTTATTTAGGAATACTCAAATAATGGGATTCTTTTTTTTTTAAATTTTATAGAGTGTAATGTTATATCTTGATGGAATAAAAATGCTACTTTGGAAAATTAAAAAAAAAAAAAAAAAAACTAAAACAGAAACCTGAATAAAACAACATTGTAACCAACAAAAAAAACTGAAAATGATACTGTAAAGTTTGCATGATATAAAAAACTGGAGGACTGGTAACAGGACATTTACATTACTTCATTTAACTCGTTGGGGGCGGTTATATTAGTATCCCTGACATTGAAAAACAAAAAAGTGCCTGCATTGTGATGTGCTTCTATACTTGGAAAAAAATATCGATGAGCCTTGAATGATGTAGAAATAAACCCGCCATTTTAGAACACAATAAAACACAAAAAGGTGGCTGCCAGGAGGTTGGCGTCCACATCTTGCCCCGTTTTGTAATAAATTATTACAGTTTGGGTCGTTATTACAAAACGGGGCAATTATTAAAATGCATAGGTAAACCTAAGGTGTGTGTGTGTGGGGGGGGGGGGGGGGTTCCCGTACTGCCGTACGGGAAGCCCTCCTGTTTTACTTGCTTCGTACTATCCAAAATTTTGAAAGTTTTTTTGTATTTTCCGGACTGCGTACTCTAGAAAAATTATTACATGTACCAGCGCACTGACCCCCCCCCCCCCCCACCTTACCCCCTCCTAAGCTTGCTTTGGGATGTCATGAGGAGTTAACGGTAGAAATAAAAAACCCAGTTTTGCAATAAATTATAATACATTTTTACATTTCGGGTTGTTATTACAAAACGGGGCAATTATTACAAATCGGGCCAGAACATACATGCGTATGTGAAAAGTTGATGTACGATCCTCTGATTTGGCTAGGCATACTCATCATTATTGTAACACATTATATTG
This sequence comes from Hermodice carunculata, assembly GCA_964020975.1. Classification (NCBI taxonomy): domain Eukaryota; kingdom Metazoa; phylum Annelida; class Polychaeta; order Eunicida; family Amphinomidae; genus Hermodice; species Hermodice carunculata. The sequence goes on along the minus strand of OZ026616.1, from coordinate 79,947,834 downwards.
CCGCAACAATTTCTATTAAAGAAAATATTTCCTCGAGGTGCACTCTTCTATACTTCTACCATTGAGGAAAGACATGGGAATTACATTCCAATCTTTAACCCAGATCTATAATTCCGGGAACTGGAGTCATATTAATTTCAAGCAGGTGCACAGTGATCCAAGGGATCTATGTGCCCGCCACAATATTTTGAAAAGTTGTTGCACTTGTTACCAGGATGCACAGAAATTGATATGTTCTTGGACCCTGTTACCTTGAAATAGGTCAATGTCAAAAACGATACACAGCGCACATGCCCGCGCTATGATGCATCTCTGGTATAGATTCCATTATTCTGTCTCTCAGGGTTCTAGATATATTCTCCCAGATGTACGGACCGACACATGGCCCCCTACCCTCACTAACTCTATGTCTCCCTGTGCCACCACAGGTGGCACGGGACAATAAATAGGCAAATTAATGGCCAAGAAAGTTTATGCTTATACAAAATTTATTTTGTGGCATGTTATGAATGTTTCTTACCTACAAACCTGTTTATCCATCTTTATATATTTTGCCCAACTATGGCATGGTCGCTATCTATTTTATTGCATGCTGGATGTACATATGATATAATTTGTGAGTTTTCTGTGGTCAGGTTCTTGCTATTTCCAGAACTTTGCAATCTTACCTCTTGCTCATCTGCAAGTTTGTGCTCCCAAATGTAAGCGGAGACTCTTGTATATACACGGTGACTATTGTAAGAAAAAAGTTGCAGATTGGAAAAGATATACTATGATGATGATGATGATGATGATGATGATGATGATGATGATGATGACGACGACGACGACGACGACGACATCTTAGATGGTGATAATGGGACTGTAAATTGCTTTACTTTCACGTGTTTAAATTTTCACGGTTTTGTGCTTTTGACATTCCACAGTAGATCGAATTAAACTATTTTGGACAAAATTCCTATTCAAACAATTTTAAATTTTATTCCACTGTGTTTTTTAATTTTTACGGCTTTATGCCATCAGCGAAATAAGCTAAAATAGGAATATAGTAAAATTAAAGCAATTTACAGTATATTCCCTGTAAAGTCCGATTTCAGACAATGATCCACCGATCAGGGGTATCCACAATAGGTGACAGCAGTTACCAATCTGTATACTTAAGGCAAAAGTACGACGTCATCTGGATACCGGTGCAAATCAGCAACTTACACGATTAATACTTCCATGGTTTGTATGTATGACATCGATAACCTAGGGAACTACAGGGGCTGCCGAGATGGATCACATCTAGAAAATTGTAGTAAGTAATATCTTATCTTAACTGTGTCTCACTTTACCTTAATTGACGCATTTTTTCGTGTTTGCGTCACTCATGTGCATGCATAATTTCATTACATTGCATACATTAGTGTACATGTTTATTGTCAATTTCGAGACAAATTAATAATCACGCACAGGAATGATCACTCTCTGGCTCGACAAAGTCATTACCAACCAAACGCCAGATATTTCAATCAAAGACAGACAAGCTAAGCCAATAGTAAAACTAGAATTGTCCATACCCTTTGAGATAAAGATTGAAAGCACCACCAAACGAAAGTTGAAAGATACAGTGATTTGATCTGGGTCAGTTTGGAACAAGGTTACACAGTTAAGTTTTGTCCAATCGAAATAGGCTTTTGAGGCTACATTTCAAAAGAAAACGTCATTCTGAACGTTCTCCTGAAAACAACCACAGACAATTCAAAATTCAAAGATATAAAGGGTGTGCTTTGCAAAATAGTATTTATCTCATCATTTATTATTTACCACTCAAAATATCAGAGCAACTGGTGCAACCCTCTAACCGTGAAGTTGTAACTCAACCCAGTAAATATTATACCAGCTTAAAGACTGTGTGCTGCTGTGTGGACAATGTATGTATATTCTCTCTCTCTCTCCTTTTGGTACCTTGTGTATTTATATAAGCCTGTGGGTTCACAGAACATGTGTTCATGTTATACATTGTGACACTTTGACCTGTCTGGTACAACCTTTATTTTTACTGTAAAAAGTGCCTTCGGCTCTGCCCAGGTAAAAAATTAAAGTGCCGTCAAAGGAGTTCATGCTTAAAACGGGAAAGAACATCCCTTCAAACATGTTTGAACAAATGTCCAAGTTGCCTAAGGCCTAACAAAAATAAATATGTGGTTCTCGTAGCTCAACCAACCCTAAATAAATTTTTAAACATAAAACAAGGTTCAATCCTCCCTTCCCTAAAAAAAAAAAGATCAACCCTGGCTGAAAGATTTCACCGTGAAAGTGGCCAGTGAGTGCCATTATTTCGCAGTAAAATCAACTCAAACACAGCATCTATTTCACATTGGCTGGAGCGTTTAGTTGGGCCGGGGAAACAGTGCAGCTGCATAACCCTGGTTGTTTGGTGATAGTAAGCGTAATATTTTGCTAGGTTCCAGCTGTCTGGTTTCTGAGTTACAAGGGCAAACGGTCATTAAAGTACTTTTATAATATGGCTAACTATCTCAATTTTAATCTGCTCACTCGGTTGTGTATGAAGCAGTTATCATCGTTAGTTAATAATCCAAATTGGATATGATATCCTGGCAACACAAATCATGCACATTCTTACTATTTGTGGAGAACACCAATTTGAACATGGTGCAATGATTTATGGGGCAGTCGCACAAAAATGCATTTGAATTGGATCTGAAAGTGAATCGTGGCCAAAACATATATCATACCATTACTGATGCTCTGAAATATTTGTAAAATATATTCTTTTGGTTTCATATATTATGACCACCCCATGATCATCCCATTACTATCCTTATTTACAAACCATTAGGTGCAAAATCTACAATTTTCAAAATAGCGGCCAAGCCTGTGGGTTAGTCTTGATTGGATATTTTGAAGAGGTAGGCGTAGTATGCAAAATATATGCACCATTAGTGTTTACGAAAGGTTAATTTGTTGAATGAATGTAATGTGCAATATATAATGGAATTTTTTTCAGTGTCAGCATTGCCTAGAAATATAAATACAATGCCTTGATGTTAGCAGCTGTTGGCGACGGTGGGCCCCTCAATAGGGATACTGTATCAGACACTGAAGTCACCCCCAGGCTATGAACTAAGCAGCACCACTTGGCACAGCAGTCAAGAGTCCCGCTGAATCAAAGATTTAGCTTAGTAGAGAAGGTTGCTCTGATAATTGATACCGGTCTGAAAGTATCAGCGGGTTTTTATATAGTTGGTGACAAAGTTATATCATGCTTTGACTGAATACGACCATGCCAGATTCCTTTTCCTTGTAACCTGATCTGTCATACAGGTGTCAGCATATCCCTGATAATAGTCAGAAGCTGTATAGAGCTCCAAAATCTCTCTCATTTTTACGTGATTCTAAAGCAGCTGAGAAATCTCCTCATATCGAATACGGGATATTATAGTCTTTATACCTTACCTGCAACATACTTGGCCAAAGTAGACCATTTTGAGTGGTTTAAGTAGTGCTTCTGATACTTTTTCTGCAAAACGTAGCCTAGACTGTCATGGTTGGGTCATCAATCCCACGTAGTGGGTTAATGGATAGCCCCTAATGGTAAATGGAGAGCCCCTAAGTAATTAATAGGACACTTAGCATCGCCAGCAATCCGAAAGGCGTGATCAGTACGGGCAATCATTAGAAAATTTACAAGTCAGAAAATGGTGGATAATCAAGATGAAGGTACTTGGACTTGACTTAACCTTTAATTGCCCTGTTTCAACGGAAGATGACATTAATAGCAACAAAGCTCTTGCTAGCCCCATGCAAATTCCTACGCAAGATAGCCATACCTCTGATCAAAGCCCTGGTGAGATCCATACACCCCTAAGGGCAAGATTGAAAGACTCTTAGCGCAGTTTTGCACTGCAGGATAATGAGATATCACCTGAAGCTGTGGGATCCACAATAAAGAAAGAAATTTCTCCTATTAAGGAATAACCTACACGAACAAGGACGCTGAAGGATGCAATGGATGTAAGTTCACGAATGGAAATTTACTGTAGTATTAATACAGAAGTACTCCCTTCCCAGGCAATAAAAACCAGATAAAAGGAAAGCAGGGAAAGTCCCAAATCACTTATGAGTCCTCGATAGCCAACACTGACACTAGATCTAAGCTATCTAATTTGCCACAAATGCCTGATACTAATAACACAGATAACAAGGAAAAGAGGGCTGCAGGTCTGAACGAACTGAAAGGAAAATCTCAAAACTTTGTGATAATGATACAGTCTAGTATGCACTTAATGGTGAAGACAAGACTGATATGATCCAATGTTAATCATGTATAAAATGATACCAGGATTAATGCTTGGCACTGAATTAGTTAACAACATCGCAAAGGACGGTTCTGACCAATATGAGTAACAAGCAGATAGGGTCACGCCTGGGATGGAACCAAACATGACACTGTGAATCAAGCATGGGTTGATTTAAGAGGCATTACAATACAGGTTGGTGAAGAAGTAATTGGGAAAACACGGTAAAAAGCAAACTAATTCACTTCTTGGACAAAGCAATTGGGGACCTAATTAAAATTAGAAAGAGTGTGAATCATTTTCATAGGTACTGGGCTAACAAGAATTATAGTAGCCCTAAGTTGGCACAAGAACTTTGACAAGACTGCCTGAAACGCAAGTGTGATACTCAAGAAAATTTCAAGGAAAAGAGAGAGAAAATTAAAATGAAAGTAATATTCACAAACGGGCTCTCAACTCTCCTAAGCATATTAGAAAATGTCAAGACGACAGAATGGCACTAATAAGTATCCAATCAAACTGTTTGGTCCAGTGGACAACTCCCAGGTAATTGAAGATCAAAGGGACATGAATAAAATTTTAGGGTGAATATCCGAAAAAAGTAGGAACAACCGAAGCCGGTGAGGTAAAGTGTTGAGAAAATCAGAAAGTGCATGAAGAGGTACATGTTTTTGATGTACTGGGGTGAAATAAAGAGGTCACAGATGTAGATGTTAATTACGACATACTGCACATAGCGATTCATGAACTATAAAATGGTAAAGCATGTGGAGGGGATGGAATTTCAAGTTAATTCTTATTTATAGGGTCCGTAGCAACAATACCAACAGGAAAACCATAAGTCTACAACTGAAATAAAAAACTGCGACACCTTATATTTATGTGTATGGACTCCCTCCCAACCGGTTTCAGCATTATTATGCCTTCATCAGGGGAGGACGGAGTCAAACATTTCAATAAAATTATAGCTTAAGTACACTTGTTTTCAGGTTGCCTCTGACTTCCGGTTTATAACCGGAAGGGACGTCACAATAAGTTTCATTGAGAATATCGTATATTAATAAAAGTTATTTGAAATAAATATAGTACTTGCGTTGTTTTCTTACTTGTTTGATAATAAATGTCCATATAGTTTGTAGTATTAAATTCATGACGATCTTGTTTAAATAGATATGTTAAATGATCCTTGTTTAATATTATTATTATTATGAAATGTTCAGTGTCAGTTCAGTGATAGTGACGAAGTACGTAAATGTAAAATATTATTGTTGAAAATCACTGGTATTAAAAAGTGTGTTCATATAAAGAAGTATAGTCTTTTTAATGGAGCTGCCTCAGCTATTCCGGGATGGGATCATAATAAATCTGTTTTTCTTTTGCGTCTTTATCTGCTGGGCATATCTTCTTCGTTGTCCTGGGATTCTGTGGGAGAAGGACAGCAGATTTGCATCCATTGTATTTCCTATAAAATTGTTCTTCGGGGGTATCATTATTAGGCAACAATTTGGGACGACTGTTCGTCTTGTTTGGGATAAGGTTCTTATGTTCTTTTAAAAATTGTTCTGGTTTAACATCATATTCACTGATGCACGGAGTTGGCGTTTCACTTTCAGAATTGCTCAGCTCTAGTCCCATATCTTTAATCCATTTTTTCTTCTCAAATATTTATCAATGTCTTCTTTTGTTGGGATCCTAATTATTGGCAAGATGAGTCTCCTGGTGCCGTCAGTAGGTAGTACTTTGATAGGTTTCCCTGATTTAGTATTCTCACACTTCTGAATCATCCTGAATGTTGCCGTTGGTGTCCTTTTGGTGTCAGGGATTTTTATTGCCGGCGTTTTTTTCTCCACTTTGACCAGCTGAAAGGCATCGGTAAGGATCGTTTTAAGGCTTCGACTTAGATGGGTTTTTTTCCGGGCGTGAGCAATAAGGTGGTCCGTCCTCTTGAAGGCTGATTTTACATATCGGCCATTTATATCTTCTTTCTGGATATTTATGAAAGTTGGCGATGTGCCGTTTAAGGGTATGCCAGTGCTTAAATTTTTTCTCGGATCTGCAAAGGTGGCACGTAATTATTCTTAGTACGTCTCTTCCCGTCTGGTTAGACCTAAGGGTTGTATTGTGTTGAGTTCATTGATCCATGCCGCTTCCACATTGTGATGTAATGCATTGTCATTTTGGGGGATTCACTGGATTCCAAATATGGAAAGGTCCGAGAATTGGCATGTGTTTTTGAAGTGATTAGATACGCTCTTAATTGACTTGTTTCTAATGTCAAAGCGGTGTCCGTGGAATCTGATGTTAAGTATCTTTGATGTTTGGCCGACATATTGGATGTGGTATTTTTTGCATTCAATTACATAAATAATATTGTTTGATGTGTGGTTTTATCTCATAAGATCGTTTGGTTGTCGTGCAGGTAAAATCAGTACATGTGCTAATATATGGGCGCGTATGACAATTCTTATTACACTTAAAACAACCTTGTGGAAGTATTATGTTCATCAGATATGAGCATACCAATAGGTTCCGTAGAGTTTTTCCTTTGTGGTAAATAATGTGGTATGTTCCAATTTCGTTTAATAGGTACCCATGTGATCGGTATTTTGGGATTGAATAAAGTGATCGAGTTCAGTGTCTCTGTGTGTGACGTTTTGTCAGGGGCATTGAGTAGAGACCAGTCTGCCCTCCCAATGAAGACTGCAGTAACTGCAAAATTGGGAAATTGAGAAAATCGCACTTTAAGTTTTCTGTTCAGCCACAGAAAAGTATTTCTGTGATTCTCTTAATTATTATTTGAATATATTACTTTGTGGCATAAAAGTTTTTTAGAAGTGAAAAATTTCGGTGATGTCTATTTTTGGATGACCTTATTTACAAAATACGTAGTTACTGCACTCTTGGCTGGGACAAGGCTACATGAACCCTAAAGTTAGGACTGCAGTAACTTTTGAAGTATTGACATTTTCAAAGCAAGAAAGAGTATAAATACACTGCTGTATGCCCGAATCTATAATATTGAAGACAACATTGCAATAAAAATATGCCATCTTGATTCAGTTTAAACACGACACATGGTTAACATGGAAATTGCAGATATCCCGAAGATTTTTGCACTTAATCATCTAAAGCCTCGAAGCTGACATAGTCATTTTCTACCAAGTTCTCCCAAAAAGATCTTCTTGTCACTGGCATCAGTTTTTGTACTATTTCATTTTTTTTTTTTGGCCCTGGGCACTCCACGTACAACTGTGTAAAGTTTTGGTGGATGATCAAACTTGAGCCCTTTCTTCAAAAGGGGTATCCTGGTACCCGACATTTTCAATACCCAGATACCCAACAATATATATTTTAACAAAAAAAAAAAAAATGATTTATAACGGAAAACAGGTAGTTACATAACTTCACATTCATTAAAACTGCCCTAGAGGACTGAGCAATATTATATCAAATGCACTAAATTGATATTGATCATGTCATAGAATAATTAGGCTTGGTGACTTAAATGCACACATCTTATTCGGAATTTCAATAAAGGAATGTGTTCATTATACATATTGTCCTTCACGTTTGATCATTATAAGATAACAAATTGACTGACAACTTGCAGCGTTAATTTTAAATGGGTAATACCTGTGGGTACCCCATCTTGCAGTACCTGAAAAATCAGGTACGCGAGTATTAGATATTAGAATTCAACATACATACATACATACATACATACATACATACATACATACATACATACATACATACATACATACATACATTCTTACACACATACAGTGCCCTTCGTGTATAATGGATATTGCACATAGTTTGAATTTTTTGCTTGAATTAGCAAATAGGTGAATTTAGTGATGTTGCGAAAGACGTTGATATATTGATTTGAGCATTGGTTGACAATTGAAAATGATAATTCCACGAAGACAAAGTAACGGTGCCTACCATAATGAGGATGGGGGTGATGGAATTTTAAATCTTTGAATGCCAAATGCGACTTCAGTCGTCTTCAAACGAATTTTACCTATAAGATGATTTCATATTCAAATTCCAAGTGGAAAGACCTTTAATTCAAATGCCAACATGCGCAGTATAAACCCAGTTTCAGAAATCATGATCTCAGTCAACAGCTTGCCTCGGTGCACTGTGCGCAAAGTGCAGCGAGGCAAGCTGTTGACTCAGTCTCGAATTCATCACTGAAAGAGTTCTAAAGACTGCAAATGTAGTTATATTCTTTCTACCACAAATAAAGCTTTTGCAAAGGAAACAAGAATTTTCCTGGTGTATAATTAACCTGGTATTTCTGGCAAATTTATTCAATATTTGATCGTTTTTCATTCATATTGTTTCCTTGAAAATTCGGCCACTAAAAATTAAAAACAAAAAAACAAAAAACAAAAAGCAACATATACTTTTAAAATCAAACATGGGTTCTTCATTAGCCGTTAGATATACATGTACAATGTACATTAAAATAAATCAACACGTGACATGGCTAAATCTAGTGAGAGTGTATCTGTCGGTCAGTAGACAGGGGTCAGCCCTGACCCATAAATAGATACAGCAGCAGAAACATGAAAGGCTTGTTTGTTATCAAAAACTTCTCCAACGCCATTTCCATCATACGTCTCCCCCGAAATAGTGCCATAATTGTGTTCAATTTGCAAAATATCTTTAAGATAGACTGATTGTATGTTCCCTCCACAACACGATGTCCAAAGGACGCTTGCAGTAACTGCAGCCTCCTTTTCAAAGTAAGCACTGACACCAGTTAAAAGTGCAGTAACTACACCAAATATAGCATAGCACCACTCAAAAGTGCAGTATGTGTACTTACTGCAGTTTTAAGTGGTTTGGAGGACTGCTTTTGTAGATACTGTGCTTTCACCACCCCATTATCTCAGTATATATAAGGTAAATTTAGTAACTCTATGTGTCAATAGGTAGCGCAGGTGACACAAAGTAAAATGGCATATTTAGTTCATTTTCGACAAAATTGCAGTTACTGCAGTCTTCATTTGGGGGGGGGGGCAGTTCTGTTTTAGTTGCTGGCCTTTTGTATGGCTTGAATAAGTAATCTTTTTGGATAACCCCGTTTTAGAAAAAACTGTCTAAGTTCTTTAGCTTATGAGTGGAAGTCTAAATCTCTTGAACCGATACGTCTAATTCTAAGGAATTGTCCATAAGGTATTACTTGTCGGCAAGATTTAGGATGACAAGAAGTGTAGTGGAGGTAAGTATGTGCGTCTGTATCTTTACTGTATACCTTGGTATGGAGTAGACGACCTTCTTTTATCATGGTGACGTTAAGAAAATGTATTTCTTGTTCGGAATATTCGGCCGTGAATTTTATGGTGGGGTGCACGTTGTTGATGTATTCAATGAAAGTGAGTAGTTTTTCCTGACCATGCGGCCACAGCATCCATATGTCATCAATGAAACGAAGCCATACCTTTGGTTTTGTCAGATGAGTTTTGTATGAGCCCTTCTTCTAGTTTGGCCATGAAGATATTGGCAAAGTTGGGTGCGCATGCCATTCCCATGGCGGTCCCTTTGATCTGCAGGTAAAGCCTATCATCGAAAGTGAATGCATTTTTGGTGAGGATAAAGTGTAACAGTCTTAACAAAAGCCAAGTGTGCGGTGTTTGGTCGTCCCTGTTATTAAGTGCCTCTCTACATGCAATAATACCTTCTCTGTGGAGGATATTAGTGTATAGAGAGCTGACGTCTAGTGTAACCATGATGTCCGTAGGATCGATGTCAAAAGCGTTAATTTTGTTTAAGAAATCAGTAGTATCTTTGATGTAGGACCTCGTTTTTTGAGCCACAGGTTTGATCTAAAAGTCCACAAATTTAGAGATTTTTTCCCTTGAACTCCCTACGGCAGAGACGATCGGTCTTCCTGGTACCGACGCTTTGTGGATCTTTGGCAAAAAATATATGCATGGTGTGTACGGAAATTCCGTAAATGAATTTTTGAAACACGGAGGTCCACCTTAGATTATAGTTCTGCTGTTATTTTTCGACTATTGCAAAGTAATGCAGAATTCCCAGACCAGTGGTTCCATGGTTACTTGACGACATCTATAAAAAGGGCAATTAGGAGTTGCTTAGCAACTACCAGGTGTTATGAAGCCCGCCTAATGAATATTAACAGAACTGAACAAAGAATGACAACAATGATATAACTTGAACAATTACAATATATTAACAATCAAAATCAGTACAAAGTAGGTAAACTTATCTCGGCTGGTATTTCAAAAGTTAAACAGTCTTAGGTAAATCCTAATCCCTGGTGAGATTATCCACAAGTACAGTCCCAAAGTTCCAAGTCCTATGACAGGTGCCAACTGATTTGGTGAAAATCCCACAGCGCTACGGTTTGGTTCCAATGTGGTACTGAAGCGTGTGGTGCAATTAACACTAAATATGCCAGTCTACTCAATGACACTGTCCACACTCCACAGGTACAATGTAAAAATGGGTATGTATCTCACTGGCAATAACAGTGGCTCACAGTACCACTGGCTTGACGTCCAACAGCTTCTGTCAGATCTCCTAATTCTCTCTCCCCCGTCCTCAAAATAGTTGCTTTATATATATATATATATATATATATATATATATATATATATATATATATATACATATATATATATATATACATATATATATATATATATATATATATATATATATATATATATATATATATATATATATATATATATATATATATACATACATATATATATATATATATATATATATATATATGTGTGTGTGTGTGTGTGTGTGTGTGTGTGTGTGTGTGTGTGTACCACATCACACGGCAATGCTAAATCCATACAGACTACTTCTTTTGGAAGGACATATCAATTGCACGCTGCTTCAATGCCAGCAAAATATTCCTGCACTTATCTCATTTTTCTTCTGTACTTTCACCACAGTCTTTCCAAATGTGTCATTAATAATCATATGGTGAGGTAATTTTGTTTCAGTTTTCCTTGTCTGACCTAATACTTCGACTCTTAACAATAGACTGCCTAAGCTAAACATAGATCTGCATGTTACTTCTCTGCCCAACTATTTTTTTTTTCAAATAAAAAAAAAAAACGTTTTCCTGTTTTTCTTCAAATACAGAAAAAAAAAATAAATGCCCCATAAATCTAGGTCAGCAGATGCAATCTGGTCCAGGTAACGTGGTGTGGTAACTCCGGCTCACCTGGTAACTAGGCCTTATGACTCAGGGAGTTTGGTTGTATTAAGGGTTAAGTGGAATTGGCGGCAGTGCATATGGCTCTAAAGTGGTTCTGCTTGTGGGCGAAATTTGCAAACAACAGAGGAACTGTAATACGCTTACATGTGAGTAAAAATGTGTTCATGGTGAAAATTTGGGAGGGCATACAGTGCTTATTCTTTATAATATACTAGGATTGCAAGCAGGGTGAGGGCCCCATGCAACTTGGTCAACATAAGGGTTGAATAACAGCAGCACCATTGTTTAAGGACGACTAAAACATATACAGAAGCCATCCTTTACTTGCAAAGAAGTTAAACTCCAGAAGATGAGGTTTCATGTAAATGTTGATGAAACTGTTAATGTTTTGTTTTAGTCACAAAATGAAATAAGGGGTTATTATACGATGCTTCTTTGGGTCACATAAAACATGTGTTTATAGCTATCATGCTTTATCTTGATATATAACAAAATAAACACACACACACACGTACACACACACATACACACACACACATATATATATATATATATATATATATATATATATATATATATATATATATATACATATATATACATATATATATATATATATATATATATATATATATATACATATATATACATATATATATATATATATATATATATATATATATATATATATATACGTGTGTTTGTGTGTGGATGTGTGTATGGTGTTTATTGCAAAATTGTCTTTGAGACGGGTTCCTCTAGATATTTAAGCAGTATTGTAGGGAATATCATGATATTTGTAACGGGGTACCTTCAAGGATTTGATGTCTTGACACATTTCGTTATTAATGTGTGTAATGCCACTTTGCTTTCAGTTTCTGATGGGTCAATTCGCCTTCATGGCTCCAGTAGGTCTGATCAGGGTAGCATCCAAGTTTATCACCTTGGATACTGGGCAAACGTCTGCTTATTATCCATACTAGATGCACCCGATAACAAGGTCAGTTGTATATATATATATATATATATATATATATATATATATATATATATATATATATATATATATATATATATATATATACATATATATATATATATATATATATATATATATATATATATATATATATATATATATATATATATATATATATATATATATATATATATATATATATATATATGTATATATACAAGAATAGTAATAAAAGTATTTGAAAGGTCTTTCAGAAAGCATTTTGGCTGCTTCTGGTGTAATCTTGAGTCCAAGTGGAAAAATACAGAAGAAGAAATTATCTTCGTTTACAGGCGACTGCATGTTCAGTTTGTGTGACACAAGTTTAGAGTCAGTAAGAAACAAAATTTGAGACTGAGCAGGTACGGCAAGTCCGTTGGCTTATCTTTATTTTTAATTTGTTTTATTTTATTTATTTTTTTTTTTTTGGTCTAATTTTTTGCATTTTCAAATTAATTGGTCATGCATTGCCGCATCTCGGCGTTTATTGAGGCACAGCAGTGAGAAAGACAGAGAGGCAGACAAACGGTCAGAGACAGAGAGAATATACATATCATGATAGGCATAAAAAGGTATACAAACAGATAATACAATGGTCAATTACAGTAATTGCAATTTTTATTTGGCCACAAAAAATAATACACTGTGGATGAACTTGGAACCTTACCGTAAACATTATTCCTGATCAGTAGGTAAAAAATTACAAGTGAAACTGGCCATGTCTGTCGTACTTTCACCAGACTAGAAAATTCCCCAGGGTGGATACACTGTGTCATACACCACTAGAAATCGCCTTGTCAGGTGAATTGGCACAACTGATTTTAACCTTATCAAACAAACAAAACCATATTCGATATTTTAATGATGCAAAATGAGTACTTATTTCATGTAGGGATAGCTAACATCTTATCCAACTGGAGTATAAAAACAAATGTATCATCTGGTATATATTCTCCGGCTATCCTGGGTAATGCAGTTATGTTTTTTTGGGTAAATTATTGTTTTCCAGATTGAAAAGGATACCTTTGCAACAATCTGCTGTAAGCAGCTGGGATCCCAATCAGTTGAACACGTAGTCGTTGAATCACAAAAACTTTTACCAAAATAGATAGGAATTTTTCAATGTAACGAATCTGCAGAACATCTGTCAGAATGTGCCATTGAGTGGGATATATATGGCGGCAAGTCTGGCTTAGTAATGGATGTTTGGTGTCGAAAAGGTATGTATTGAAAAGTGTTCCGAGCCTTTTTCTTTTTTTTTCTTGCAATGTACACCATTCATTTTATTTCCTATTCCTTTAAATTCATTTCTTTCTGTCTCTATTCAATGTACCAAAAATGGAAGTCGCTGCCAAATTGTTTTCACATCTATCACTAAAGGTCACACTCCTTGGAGGTTAACGTCCCCAATTAAACGACCCAGTGATCAAGTGTAATATCGTGCTGTAAGGGCGTGGATTCCTTCTTGGCATAATATATCTGTAGCATATCTGTATACGGTTTAAACATATTTATTTCAAAATGATTGGAAAACAGGCACCATGCCTATAAATATTCCTCTCGCTACTAGTGTGTTCAAAAACGATAAATACAATTAATGAGTTGGATTTTGGTTATGAATACTTGGCACTCTGATGTTGACATGCATTTCTAATACAAAGCAATGTAAGTTCGTATAAAAAATTTTCCACGCCAGGTATTTTATGCTTATTTTGATTATCAAATATTATTAGATCACTTGGGTTGCTTGTTGAGGAAACACGTGGCTTGATCAGCGTGTGACCAACATATCATGTTGAATAAGTAATTATTTCAATGATTTGTATGTATTACTTGCTCCACATGCAGAGGTCCATTAGTTCTTCTTCTTCTTCTTCTTCTTCTTCTTCTTCTTCTTCTTCTTCTTCTTCTTCTTCTTCTTCTTCTTCTTCTTCTTCTTCTTCTTCTTCTTATTATTATTATTATTATTATTATTACTATATTTATCATCATCATCATCATCATCATCATCATCATCATCATCATCATCATCATCATCGTCATTATTATTATTATTATTATTATTATTGTTATTATTATTATTGTTATTATTATTATTATTATTATTATTATTATTATTATTATTATTATTATTATTATTATTATTATTATTATTAATATTATTATTATTATTATTATAGCATGCATGAAAAGCCAATTGATAATTTAGCATTTTAAAACCAATAATTTGTGGGAAGAGAACCAATATGTTAGTGGCTGGTGATTGTTATTAAACGTCCATAGTCAACATTTCATTGGTATATATATATTCAATGGCTGCTCTAAGATTTGTTGTTGGTGATCAGGATGTGTGATATATGTCTTCTTTCAGAACCACAGCCAAAATATTTTACAGTAAGATTAGTGAATGGAACTAGGAACTAGTCAGGTAACATTGTTTCAAAAAATACGATGATACATTTTTAACTGGTGGGTAAAAATAATACCTCAGGTAGTTACAACTGTTTCTGCAATACTTTGCCCATAGTTCATGCTGCACGCACAACACTTGCAATGCTAGTGTACGAAACGTGTTTGTTATGTGTTTACTTCAATTATTATTTAGTAGCGAAGGAAGAACAAAAGCCACACTTTTCACAGAAAGAATGGGTTATGTGATATAATCAATATTTTTTCCGGCTCCATATTGGTCTGTTCCTACCACCCATGTTAGATATAACCCTTTTCAACACACATGCAACGCGAGTCCTTTCAGGGACATTCGGTGGGGTATTTCTGTTGGTTTTTGCTTGACCTGACTGATTGGTCACCTTACCTTATGTAAAAGTTCAAGCTCTTTGGGGCTGGGGAGGGGGATGGTGGTCACGCAATATACCATATACAACTGAAATAAAACACGCTGCTTGAAAAAGAAAGGGGAAATGGGTGTACAACAGATGGACTTGCAGTTACTTGCACTGATAGGCTATAATATTCTTACGGCCCAACTGCGCACGGAAAGACTCATATTGCCATTGAAATGGTCTGGCTGTTCAAAAAAGAACGGGAAAATGTGAACATTGTCTGCTGGACAGGTAAAGCTTCATTACCAAAGAACATCTTTTCCCTCCAACAGAGAGAGTTTTGAAAGAAGTTTGAAAAGTGTCAAAAGTCAAAAGTTTCAAATCAATATGAGTTTCCTCGTAATAGCAAGCCACATCATTGTCACTGAAACATAACGAGCACTCTTGTTTGGTATACTTTTGAGTGGTGTTTTGAAATGTCCCTGCATAGCAAAAACCCTTCCTGTGTAAAATGTATGTTAGTTGGTCCTTTGTATTAATGGTTGTAGTTCTCTCAGACCGACTTCATTCATATAACATGGTGGATTTACAGTACTTTTTCACTTTTGTGTTGTAGAATGGGAAGAAGTTTGTACAGTATTCTGGCCAAGGCAGACTTGATGAAATTGTCACCAGTCACTTCCACATATCTGTTATGGATGGCACTGAAATCGTTGGCATGCCCATTTACAAAATAGGACACTTATGTCAAAATCCTGGAACAACATCCAATGAAAAGAGGCATATGAATATCTACGGTGTTGTCAAACTTTAGAAAGGTGGTTTTATCTTTAGTGACTGAAATACTAACTTCAAAATACAAATGCATGTTTTTTTGTGTGCTTTTATTTTGTTTTTTTTTTGTCAGAGCCAGGTGGGATCATTCGCTTTGTGGTTTGCTTCTTCTTGTGCTTCAAGTCAATACATGGGAACAAAGTTAAATAAAACACTTTCAATGTTCACAGGGGAGTAAATAAACCATGTTAATCTATGAATCTTGACTAAAGGCAACAGGTATCTGCACAAAAATGCTTGTTTCACGTAGATATATCTTTAAAACGAATTATCTGATTTTACACATTTAAAAACTGATTTACACCAAGAATCTCAAGTGGAAAAATGTATCCAGGATTTTCTAAGAAACGATAAGCTCTTTTCTAAATCCTTGTCAAAAATGACGTTGCCACAAAACCTGAGCAATCTGTTTTTAACACATTCTTCTCTATGTTGCAGACACCTTAACACAACTTTTGCTGTGTCCTAACGGAAATATCTGGACCAAAAAGGGGCTGCTTTGTCACTAATGTTGATTCCAGGTAGTTGGGAAATTAAATCCTTGTAATATGCACACCTTCAGTTGGTGCATATTCAAAATTACAGACTTGTTTTTTTGTTTGTTTGTTTGTTTTTTTTTTCAAATCTACAAAAGGATCAACTAAAATATCTGTTTCTAGAATACCTATTTTTGGTGAGTATGGCCCATGGTGAGTAATATCAAGATCAGCAATTAGAAAATCGTTCTACAATGCACACTTACCGACTTAAAACAGTGAAGATATATTTCCAAATACAGGCAAGTTTTTTCCATTCGGGTCGGTAGTTTAAAATCACCGTGATCCAACATTAAACTGAAACAATCTGAGTTTCTGACAGAAAATCAAATATCTTCGTGTGCGCCTTAACCAGTTTTCAACTTGACGAAAGATAACCTTTTGCCCCTTCTTCCAGCCATGTGCTTCAACCTTCGACAAACAATATCAACAACATGGTTACCTTCATGAAAATGCATGGTGAAGCAAAGCAACTTTGTAACAAATTTCGCCATATGATGACCCCTCCACACATCAATAAGTGCACGATGTAATACACTAATTTCCTTCTCCTTCGTACCTTTTCATATATTAAACGAATAGATAGAATAGTAGTCTTTCTAGTGGGAAGGTTAATGTGTTCAATGTGCCACTATGGCCATTATTGTAAGATTTGTCGGAAAATATGTTACATTAAAGAAGGGGTTAGACAGTACCTGTACCAAGGGGTGATTACCTGAGCAGGTGCTGCAATTCAGAAGTGCACTATGGTCATGGTCAGGTGAATAATAGCTAGGAGGTCACACTCTCTGTCACGAGTAATCACATGTATTGATTCGTAAATGTTGTTGTATTACAATCATGACATTGCAAAGTAGCCTTTTAACCCATAGGTATAAACCATGGTGTTAAAGACCCCCTATGAAGTGTTTTGTTCCACTGGGTGCCATCTGTTTCCACCACATGTATTTATATTAAAGAATTATTAAGAATCGACCTAGTCCTAAAGGCCCATAATCCCACAAAATTTCAACCTCCCATTTTAAATTTTTTCTGACCTGTCGATTCGCAAGTGATTTCAGGCATATGCTTAATGACCTTGAAAACAGGCAATAGACGCCTTCCCGCAATCACAACCGATACCTTACTTTTAAAAAGGCAAGGACACCCAACTGCAATCCCAAGTGAGATGTTATAAGGGTACCTTAACTCGCGAAATTGCAATCGTGCATTAAATGCTTTTAGACTTTTCACATCGACAGCCATTTCAGGGAAATACAAGTAAAACCTTGCAAAAAAAGACAAGGTAACCCACCAGCAATTCTTACCTTGATAAGGGACATTATCTGACCAAATTTGATTAAAGTTGGTGTAATCCTTCTTGAGTTATAGTGTCTACATCAATTTCACTTAAGCTTCTCTGTGACCTTAGGAAATGGATCGCAGTCATCCACCTTCGAACTCGACCTAGCCCTATCGTGTCTACATTAATTTCACTTAAGCTTCTCTGTGACCTTAGGAACTGGATCATGGTCACCCACCTTCGAACTCGACCTAGCCCTAGGTCAGTAGCATTATCATGCAAATCTACAAATTTGATTAAATTTGGTGTTACACTTCTTGAACTATCTTTGCTACATCAATTCCACTACTGTGGCAGTGGGACCTTTTGGAATGAGGTCAAGATCACCCATTTTTAAACTTGACCAAGACTTGAATTGTCCTACTTGACTTAATTTAGTGAAATCCATGCAAGTGATCACGTATGCTGAAATTCACTAATGTTGCTGTGTGACCTTGGGAACTGGGTTAAAATCACCCATCTTTGACTTGGCTTAAACCTGCACATGTTACTTTACCTGGTCAAGTTTGAGCAATATTTTGCCGAAATCCTTCTCTAGTTATCATGTCTGCATCAAAATTCACTAACATGGCATTATGAACCCTGGGAATAAGGTTAAGGTCACCCATCTTCCAATTTGACCTAGCCCACATACAGGACTATAATTGTGTGCAATGTGAAAGACTTGGCTAAAAAAATATGGTGATCATGCAGAAAGTAATAGCATTTATGTGGCTCTGTGACCGTGGGAATTGGGTCAAGGTCACCTATCTTTGAAGTTAACCACGACTTTCATGTGAAATGGTATTCTACCAAGTTAGGTAAAACATGATGAAATCCTTCTTCAGTCATCGCATCCACATCAAAGTGGTAAAGTAGTAGTAGTAGTAGAAGAAGAAGAAGAAGAAGAAGAAGAAGAAGAAGAAGAAGAAGAAGAAGAAGAAGAAGAAGAAAATGGATGCAAAAACAATATTTCCCCGTTGGATGGGGTGACATGAATAAGAGATGACACAGCTGACACAGGGAGACGTAACGTGTTCAAGTTGGCTCCAATTTATACTAAAAGCTCTCTCTCACCAATCTAATTTTTCAGGGAGTAATAATACATTTAAGACCTCTTACTGGAACATGTAATGGAGCAGGAGCTTTTTTCCCCAGCTCTGCCCCTCACTGTTTGCCTGCTGTAGTTTACCCTTTTGTCGACTTAATACAAATTTCTCATATTGTTTTCGATATTTTTTCTTGAGCTTCTTACAAAAGGCTTTAGTAGGTTCATGTTCTTCACAAAACTTACAATTTTTAGCAAAGTGTTTTCTCTGCTGTCCTTTAAAGTAGCCAGTTTCTCTCTAAAGCAGCCATTTTTTATTCTCCATAGATTCAATGAAAATCACCGTGGCTTCCCATAAAGCGTTATTTCTATTTCCACTTTCTAGGGTATGAAAGTTTTACCTTGACTACGATGTCCTGTCCCACAGTACATTATCAAAAATAATGGATAGCCATACTTTCCATACTCCCATACACAACTTGCCAATCTCTTTACCCTGCTGCCTAAATCTGTGACACTCTCATTTTTCTTTTGTCAGCACCTCTGTAACTGCTGTCTGTACCCGTCGACCATTCTTTTTTTTTTTTTTTTTGTATATTTCCAAATCGTCAGGTTAAAGCTAAACATTACAGGCTATAATCACACAGCTTCTAACTGGCTACGATCACTCAGTAAATTATTGCCGAATTTTTGTACCCCACCCTGTAGAATAGCTCGTACAAATATGTGTTAACATGCTGTATTCCATTGATTTATCTCGGCTATGCTCCCAAACTGTTTCAATCATCCAAACCACTGTTACCAGCATATTTCTCCAGATGTAAACATAATTTCTATAGTCCTCGACGAGAGGGTTCTGTAATAAAGGCATAAGGAATGAACTCTCTTTTTATATTTGAAGGGAAAAAATTGCTTTCTCCGGTCGCTTCTGAACTTATGTCCGCCTACCTGATGACAGACGAAGACGGCTGCCCCTTACAGTGTCTGAAACAACTGTATCATTCGAAACACGTGCTCGTTCTTTTTTCTGAAACCAGCCCGTTCACGCGATGTGATTGCCAGTGTACCAGTCATAATGATATATAACAAAACCAGTTTGGCATCATTTTTGTACCCAGGATTGGTGGCCACAGACCGAAAAATCAGAAAAAAGAACGAAAGGGTAAGTACTTTTCGAAACAAGGACATAATTTCAGTGTGCAAATTATTGGAAAAGTCATACTGATCCAAGGAGAGCCAGAAACTTAGGTACGAAATGATAGACAAGAGCCTGACTTATTTTGGCCAAAAGAATTGGTTGCTGTTTGGCCTTTTGGGCTTAATGCTGGAATAAAGAGGCCAGGAAATGTATCTTAACTTCTAAAATAGCGTGCTTATCACAATTGATTAATACTCAAGCAAGGTAAAGGCGTACACATGAACATCATAAAATCCTAATACGACTCACCACTCTTTTGTAACACCATAGTTTTTGACTAAACAAACTAATTTGATTTACTTTATTGCATACCAATATCGGTTTTGAACCAATTAAGACAAAATATTACCACATTTTTCGTAAGAAAAGAATTTGCCAAACTATCATATTATGTATGCAATGACACAGCTTTTCAGAGACTGGTTTGATGCCCTATGTGGATTAATTTATAATGGGCCTAAATACTGTGAGCGACAGGAAATTGCTTGGCTCAGCAACAAGAAAATATTTATGGAAGCCGTTGTAGAATATTCAAAAATATGGGCTTAGAATGAGTTTGATATTTCCATGTTAGATGAAAGGATCAGGGAAAAAGACCTAATGTTACAAACACAATACCAAAAATACAGAAAACAGCCAGCAAGCACCATATCCTGCTCTGAAAAATCCATACGTTGCTGAGTGCCTGCAAGAGATGCATGATAAATATATTTTTGCACCTGCTGATAAAGCACATGATACTATTATTACTATATGCTTAATGATAAGGTACTCATTGACGAATTAGGCCTATTGACCAGCTGTAGCTCTCCCACAGCCGAAAAAAATTAATGGGCCACTGGTTATTATTTTGAACAAACAGCAACAATTTTTTTTCTTCATTTGGACTGATATTTGCTGTTGTATATGCCTATTTACTCAACATTTTCTCACTTCCTAAACAGCATCAAAGTCCTTATAAAACCCGATACATAGCAGGTTCTAAGTTTTGCTCTACTAAACAATTGTCGTTTTTTTTTTTGTCTTAAAGTTTAAAGAAATTACAGGAATTTTGGTGTAATTTATTGTTTCAGATAGAACCATCTTCTGGTAATAACATGGCTTGGGCATTTATCTAAATTGACGATCTTCTTTGTGCAGTCGATGATCATTAACTGTTTAATAAGATTTCGTTTTCTTCACTCTTTTTTTACAGCTTTACCTCGTCCTGATTTTAAAGATTCAATTAGGTCTCTCATATATAAAGAAAAAATAGTATTCACAGAATGATCACATCTTATAAAGGTGCAAATTTTGGTAAATATATAAAAGACGGGCAGTGTCCAATTGAATATGATCAGTTGGTTGAGTTGTAGTTTTTTATATTGATAACATTTGTGTCAATTTTGGAGATTCTATCTTTAGACTGACAATTAAGTTCCACTGGGTAGCAATTGTGGACTTCTTTTGTCCAGTGTATGTAGTGTTTACTATGAGTATACGTTTTCTGTAAAGCTGTCAAAGGAGTAGACATATCTTTATAAATGTTGTAAGTACACCTTGAGATATATTGATGGCCTCTTAACCATCAATAGTAAACACCAATGATAATATATTTTACCAATATACCCTGTGGATTTGAAAGTAAAAGAAACTACAGAAAATGTCATGCAATGTTCATTTTAGGACATAAAGATGTATTACGATAAAAGTGAATTGAAGCATAATTTATATCATAAACGTGACGATTTTTAGTGTAACATAGTAAATTACCCCCATATGTATAGTGATATTGCACTCGAGCCAGCAATTTCTAAGTGACTTTGACTCCCTTTATTTATTAAGTTAGCTAGCTAAAGTTCTTTCTGTGTGAAGTCTTTGTTACAATGACTTTCATGAATATATTACATTTCAAACTAGTTTCATATCTGTTTCATACACAAATTACTTTTTTAATAAAAAATGAGAAATTTCACGATTGACATAATTCCAATTTGATGCATAAAATTAAAAAAAAAATCAAATTTTAGTAATGTTATAACATTTTAACATGAACGCAGATAAAAGAAGTCACAAAGGGTAACATATATGCCAATTCCACGTATGCCTTCCTAATTATGCTTTACCTTGATAACGTGACCAGGTCCATCGCTCATAGAGGCTGGCTTAAGTCTAGAATTAATTTTCTTATATTTTGTATCGGGAATATAATTTCCAAGACGAAAACAGAAGATATATTTTGGATAACGAAAACAAACACTATTGCCAAAAGGTGTGACAGGGAATATAAAAATACACCACGTTACGAAACAATGCTTGTTTAACATTGATCCTTATTCGATCAGGCGATTCCAGCTTATTTATCATGCTTCTCCTAGACGCGAAGTAATCATTGCGGCAACATGCATTCAGAAGGTGCCCCTTGATAGTCCTTTAGTTGCTTTTACACAATACGTTTGTCAGCCATACCTATTTGAATCCGTTTGACGGCATTATTTCCAATCCCGTGTCAAAACCCATCTAACAATGACCATTACTGACTAATCTGTTATTACCTTTCCAGGTTTGTGACCTCATTTTCCTTGACAAAACTGTGTTCAAGACCCTGGGATGGGCGTTCAAAGCTGTCAAACAGAAACCAGAAGCCTGCATTTGCAGAACTTATGTGAAAAGGGTACATTACATTCAAGTTCCGGCCTACTGTCTGTTCAGGTATTGAATGTCATGCTGAGAGCAACCATTTCCGACTCCAAATCGATTGCGTTCTTCAATAAGAAGAGGAACTTAATCAGAAACAAAAATCGCCAAATTGCTATTCACGACAAACAGTCTAGTCTGAGAGGACATTTTCAGAGTTCATGTCACATGAAAACTGAGATTCCCTGCAACCACGGATCTATTAATGAAAACATGCTTGTGGAAATGTATCCATATAACCACAGCAGAAGGCCATAAATGAACTCAAGATACTAATTCCTAGCAAACCTGTTTCCCTTTAAATGGTACACTCAATTTGGGCTACACGTTTCCTTGACGCACCACGCTAGGTATCTGTAACCACAGCATTCACGACCAACTTAATCATAGCATAGCAGCTTCATAAACTACCATTTTTATCCTTAGTCAGAGAGCGAGATTGCAATTGAGAAAACAGAAAAAATGTAGCTCTAAACACACTCTCCAGGAAAATTTCTAAGGCAAAGAGAGAATCAAATGCCTGAGAGAGTCACGTGTAAAGGTCCAGAGACATTTTGCAGTCGAGGAGAGGGCGCTAAAAATTGAGATCTCCTTGGCTCGTTTTCCCGTGTAATATATGGCAGGATGATATGCTATTGGTACGAAAAGCTGATAAGTCATGCACAACATATATCGTGAAAATTTTCCATATTTCTAAAAGGCGTTTATTGTATCAACATGCATAGATGCACCAGTAATATTTTTTTTCATCAAATTATATACAGTGCACATTATGTTTTGGGTTAAGTAAAATTATTATATAACGAACAGATTGATAGGCTTCACAGTTTAACCACGTCTCCGATTTAAGGAAAATCATCGCAACTTCAACTTCCAAACATTAGGACCATAGGAGACATATATCATTATGGTCATCCCAGTTTCTTAGAATATATGTAACGACAGATGCCTAATAGAAGATGAAATCTAGTTTTGCAAAGTCTCTATGGCGCACTCATTGTAAAATGAGGCTAAAACTGAGCTTGACAGTACAGAAACGCAAAAGAAGCATGTTTCCAGAAGGAAACGAGTTTACTATAATTATAGCCCCCACACAGGGGAGGTGCATTCATCACGTTGGCTCGATGCTTCTTCGAGGGAACTATGTTTTAAGATGACATACCATTTGGTTCTGTTAGATGGTGATGTGAAATGTTCTGAAGTTTCAGGTGAGACACAAAACAAAATGATGGAATCAGGCTCCATGAATGACGTGCATTCTGTCACCGTAGCTAGGTGAAATCGTAACAAGTTATTTTTACAAAACGGCCAATGCACAAACATTATGAGGACTTTTTTAATGTTTGAGCAATTACAAATCGCGTAATATTAAGATTGCATTGCTGTGCAGAACTCAATTGGTAGTATTATGACATGTGTTCCCATATAATATTGCTAAAATAAAAGAAAGGGATACTGGGTAGTTCATGCCATACTTCAATGTAATACAATTGGAAATTTTACAGTTATTAATAAGCTAGATTAGTATGAGCATTTTGACTGCAAAACTCAGGAGCATACAGCTTTTTTCCTTAGTACAGGTGAGTACACAATACAATCATCCATTATGTGTTACCACGTGAAATTGTTTTCTATGTGGCACCAATGACAACGCTCAGCAGTGAAGTTCCAAGATTAACTGGCTCATGTTAATATTGAATATACCAAATGCTAAATAGTATATGACACTTCTAGTTGTCTTTCTTCATCCCTCCCCACAAAAACAGAAACAAATACACAAGCAAGGATAATCGTTAATTTCATGAAAACCTTCTTTATCAGCTTTTTAGTAACTGACGCATCTAAGAATTTATTGGGAGGTATCTTAATATGAATAGCTATCCTCTCTGTCGATTAAAATCAAACATTTCAAAAACCAACCAGCGTTATTTTACAGGAGTTTACAAACATTTTCAAGGCACCAACTAAAATAGACTTACTTATATCATAACACCAAAAACCCTGTGGAAGTATCCCCACCCAGCCAGAGCATAAAATATGGCATAGAAAGGATGCACACACACAGACACACGTACACACACGCATGCACAAGGGCCAACAACAACAAACATATACGCAAAAACAGGGCGGCCCAACCTGCTATGAAGCCCAAGACACTGTAAAAAGCAGCATCACAGCCTTGCTTGCCAATGTTATAGTCACAAAAGCAGTCAACACTGAAAATATCTTGACACGCACATCATCTAAAATTACACTTATTACTTGAATATCCACGATGTAATTTAGTATTTATTGAGTATCTAAATGATAGGGTGTGATATGACATACAACATAAAATATAATGACATGAAGCTGACAAGTTTTTAAAAAATGCCAGAGAAACTTCACTGAAAATCCTAGCAAACAAGAAATATCCCTGGCCAAGACGTCACTCACCATACAAGAAGAGTTCAAATTCAGAAGTCCTATGTAGACACACAAGCTTGATATCTTTTATCACTGAATCAATTTGAAACGCAGTAAGGAAGAAACATCTGTTTTCAGACTAGGGACAGGTGCCAACAAAAGTAGTAGTTTAAATCGTGTTTATGTTAGCAACTATCAACTTGAAGATAAATCTTTCCCTCACCCAGGCATTGCATACAATGTCGGATATAACACACACAATCACGCATATATATATATATATATATATATAAATATATATATATATATATATATATATATATATATATATATATATATATATATATATATATATGATGTTTTTATAATATCCCTGTTACTATGTTAAAAATATGCATATAATTTAAACTTCAATTCACTGTTGTCTCTATGTATAATTATATTTTGAAATGAACATGTCATGTCACTCTATGCACTTTTCTTATATTCCAAATGATCAGGGTATCTTTCAAAAATGTTTACTTGAGAGTGTTTTCGTTCATGTTCAATAGAACATCAGCATGTCTAAGTGTCAACTTCAAATGACTATCATAAAATGTCTTCTCTTCAGGCTGTTTCTTGAAAACATTAACTTATAATAAAACAAGTATGAATTGGCCAACCACCGTGCACAATTAGTATTGATTGGCATTTTAGTGGTCTGTTCAAAGATGGAATCTTCAAAATTGACATGTATGTTATCCATCAGAAATGTCAAACAACTCGACAGATTTATAATATTTAAATGCACACTGGCCATACTTTCATACAATTATCCAAACGTGCACCTCAAACAATATTAACATTCTTTGAAAGTTATTTTTTCTCATATGGTTTACACACCCACACTCACACCCCCACACACACCCCCAACCCCCACATATATATATACATATATATATATATATATATATATATATATATATATATATATATATATATATATATGTGTGTGTGTGTGTGTGTGTGTGTGTGTATGAGTGACTTCACACGTTCATAATGCAGTACAATAATCTCTTGACCTTTGTTTTTTTCATGTATATGTACTTCGTGTCCAGTTGTGTAAGGTGTTACATTGCCTCGCAGAAAGTGTATCACAAGACCATGCAAAGAGAACATACATTTGATAGTTCATTTCTTTAACACCCATTTGTTTTGAGGTACACCAAGGCTTGGTATGACAAATTTGATTTACTGTGGTAAGTTAGTGACATTGTTAATTCTTTCATGGATGGTTTTCGCAAGGTCTCTAGTTGACATTGTCATATGTTGTATGTGTCTTTAAATTTCAAACCCTCTAGAGTGTGACTGTAATATCAGGATCTTGTCATTGCCAAAACGTTATACATTTTATGCAAAAAGTAATACCGATTATTTTGGTGCCTAAAGTCTAGTCAGTTAATTTGTCGGACTTTCAGATATAGAAATCAATATACGCTTTCCTGGTATATACATATATGTGGTACGACATGTTTATTTATTGTAACGTTATTATGCGGCGATTCGTAATAATTGTGGTAATTTGTAATGATGCCTTTTTGTAATAATATAAAGTGCACAAATCTGCACTAATTTGTAATACTTGCGGCAATTTGTAATAATGTGCGGTAAAATGTAATATTATGACAATTTGCAATTTGTAATGGTATTTTGCAGCAAAATGTAATAAATTATGTGTGTAATAAGGATGTAATAAAATGAAATAATTATACCACGGTCTCCCAGAAAAAAAATCCTTTAATATTCATTTCAAGACAAGTGTTTTCTTCAAAGCAAGATCATTTATGTATTAAGTGGAAAGGCCTACAGAAGTTCCGTGATGCTATGATTCTGTTCCGCCTAATGTAAAAGGTATTTTTAGATGACCCCGTCAGTTGCGGAAGTTTTTCAGCATGCACTCTCTCTCTCTGTCTCTCTGTCTCTCTCTCTCTCTCTCTCTCTCTCTCTCTCTCTCTCTCTCTCTCTCTCTCTCTTCCTTTTTTACTGTTATCAATTGATGTATAAATTTTACTACTGTACTAAGAACTAGGAAAACGTAAATCCGTAGTACCTACATAAAACAGCACACTTATATTCTTGCATATTGAGTCAAGATGCCAAGTTGACTCAAAATGCCTTCACTATGACCAAATCACTATTATATCGATTTTAAATTGCTAAGTGCAGGGTCTCTAGGGCACAATTTCAGAGGCGACCTCTCCTCCCCTCCTTCCTATTTTGGGCTCCTTGGCTTTAATGGGAAGTTGCAGGCTTTAACGGCCAACCCACTTCACAAACATGTTCACATCCCATAACATTATGGACTCCTCCTCTTGAGACGTTAGATAGCATTACACAAAGGGTGCCACCTCATGACTGGATCGAAATGAATGGCATTTCACATTGATGTAAATCAGTCAACTCCAGAACGTCTGATACTCTGCATGCAAGGGTCATCTCATAGAACTTCACAATTCTTTGTCAAGTTTCACTTTATCCATAAAGAATGAAAAATTGTATCAATTTCCTTTCTAAACTTTGTCCACTTGGACTCATCCGAAAGTCCATTTCAGATGGGTGTGAGTATCCCCTCTTGTTTTGGCTATCAGGACACAGTCATTTCTAAGATGCTTTACCAGTGCATTGTTCAACCATCAATCCTTAAGCCTTTCACAAATTTAATCACACTTAGGCCCATCAACCAAATATTTAAGGCATAACGCAATCACAGATAATCTAAAGCTTTGTGTAAATCATGGTGCATAAAATACAACTTCATTGATTTAAAACACGGCTAGGGTTCAGTTTCTTGAAGAAAAACTAAAACAGTGTAAGGCTTAATCATACCAAATTGACCCTGATTGAATCAAATAAGAATGTTATTAGTTTGCCACAGAACGTCACTTTGTCTACCTATTCAGGGCATTCATTATCAAGCTTTCAAGAAAACATGCAACCTGTAAATGACTGTAAAGAAAATATATATGATATGATACTTCCATACAATTGTTACATTTTATTACAAATTTTAGCTCACTGTTATCACAAACCGGACACATCCGATTTGTACGTTTTGCTGCAAATGTTATTGCAAATTGCAAAATGTAATGATATTACAGTTTGCCACAACGTATTGCAAATTGCTGCAAGTATTACAAGATACGGCAGATTCCTGGACTTTTTTTTTTTTTTACTAAAATGCAGTTGTTACAAATTGCCGCACAACAAACTTAATAAATTGATAATTAACAATATAGTCACTTACAATAAAATACTCAAAAAACCCACCGTCTCTATGAAAGAATCCATACCCACAGGCTTGCAACAACTTTTACTATTAAAAGGATCATCATTACAATTGCCATTGACCGCCGCAGGACAAAAAAGACAATAAGGTTCTTTTGGTTTATGAAAAACTAGTTTCAAAAAGTAGTTTGGTATTTTTGGCTCCATAAGGGAACTTCAGATGACCACATATTATGCTGAAAGAGAATTGATTCAATCTGCTTTCAAATGGAAATATTCTGCTGACCTGAAGACTGCACCAAGGATGCTGGACACCGCAAGTGTTCAATTTGATGATCATGTCCATGCAAATTGCATTAGTAATATGTTTAATTGAAGGTTTGCGTAAAACAAATATTTATCAATCAAATGAAACAACAACGTCCTAAAATTAGTGTTGACAATGGCTAAACGTGAGTAGAGTTGTACTTGAATTTAAAAAAAAGTATAACACAGATAACAAACTGTTAACAGTGTCACCAATTATTCGGAACAACATCTGCAATATTTTGAATTCAAGGATTCTGGTACAGTTGCCAGGCAAATTGGTCCAGGTAGAAAATTCTGGAGGTAAGGGCTAGAATAGGAAAACTGCAATTAATTGAACTGTCTGGCATGGGGATGTAGAGGGCAAACTGTGTGGTGGGATTGGTTTTTGAACTGGAGATTATGAGTGCGTACGCCATTTGTCATGAGGGGTGAGAGCATGTACTGCTTCGCAAATCATAATGCACTTGTGAAATAAAAATTAAAAGGCCAAATGTGGAATCCGAATGATTCCTATCATGATAGGACGAGGCTCGTTTAGAGTTTCAGAAAGCGAATTTTGGAGAAGAATAATAATAAATTATGTGTGAAAAATGGTGCATTTCAGCACCACTCAAAATGAGCACAAAAGGACACATATGCTTTAAGTTGGAGCTGTCAATTTTAACACTGAGTGACCCTAAAAAGGTCAGATCAAGTTCAGTGGCATAATATTGGTCTATACATACAAAATCGTAAATTTGAGACCAGTGTTATCACTAAACGTGAATAGGAAAGACGCATGTGCTCTCTTTTTCAAATTATCAGAGTTCAGCTTGATTGAACTTGAAAGGAACAATTAAAGTGATTAGTCATTCAAACATAGGTTAGAAACTTGCTTGGCGAGTAATCAACGTGAACACGGGGCACAGAGAGGTCAATAGTGCTTGCACTTATTTTGTAAGCATTAGCCCATTCACATATTTACAGCTACAGCCACGTATTTTCTTACGGCATATCCACATTGTCGGGTGTAATGTGTTTGCGTGCAGTTTACTGGTTAGCAATGGCCTCACGAGTGACAGAGAGTATGTACCGTATACAATTACTTCTGCCCCTTGTGAATCCGTTTGTTAACATATATACACCATACACGAATCTAAACATTTGCGAACACTTTTTGTTTATATTTTTATTATTATATGTTGGTGTGAAAAAAGGAGTAATAAATGCACACATAGCAGATCATCAAATAGAAACTGAACTGTACCTCATGAGTGGTTATGAAAAACAGTGTCAAATTGTGTATATGTTCCTAGATTCAGTGTACTGGGAGGCAGCAGCAACAAGAAACCTTTTTGTGTTTGTTTTTGTAGAGTTAAGTTTGTATGTTTAGCAAACATAAACTTTCATGCTTGAGTGTTCTTTGGATACCAGAACACAACTATATTATTTGTGAAGCAAGTCAAACCCTTAAAAGTTGAATTTATAAGGTGAACTCTCTGGTTTCCTCCCATGCCTAGGTACCCAAAGCACTGTATTACATCAGTGAGAATTCAATACAGTAGGCATCACTGAGAATGTTGCTGACCATCCATGCATATTTGACGCGACTGAATACAGGGAAGCTTATCCGGCAAAGCTGTCATCATTTCATGCCTCCAGTAATGGGTCAGTTCAATTACTTTCTTCTGCACACAGCTTCTAACATCAGTGAATTTTGCCAGAAGTTTTGCTATAGGCGAGAGTAATCGCCGGAATATATTAAATTTCCATGTATGCATGCTGGCTTCAAGGCTACACGAAATCGACCATGTTGATCTACCTGTAAATTCAAATATTGCTGGTGTGAGCATATACAATATCCAGCATTCAATCATATTGGGTGGAATTTTAATGGGTGAGTGAATAGCACTGGTCAGGATTGCAATAGGCAGTCCCTACAGGTCAGGGACCCCTATGGACCAGCGGAGTAATCACAGCATCATTGACCTGGATTGTCGAACTCAATAATACTCACAGACACATCTTGTACCTAAATGGACATATTTATGCTGCAGGATGGGGTATTCAAAAAGGAATTTTTATTGAGCTTAGTAATTTACTTACACAGAGCAGAGGCTTAGTGGAAACTGCAGAGTGTAAAATTCCACACCAGCATCAAGGACGTCAAAACTGTTACATACCACTCATTTATATCTGCGTGTATATCTAACAGCGTATATGAGTGGAATTTGACACCAAAATCAATGGCGTCGTGATGTGTACCTCTTACTAGGATATCTGCTTATATCTTACTGACAGCGCTACTGAGTACATTCCTCACCAGCATCAATGATGCCCCAAATTCTGCATGCCACTTTAACTAACCTGTGGCAAAATATGGACTTTAACCATGATACAATGCTTTACCCAGATAAAGTCAGACATATAAAACAGGTAAATCCAGAGATGTTGTGTTCATTTACTCAACTATGTAAACCAGTAAACATCCAGAAATGGCACATGCTCTTAAAAAATACTAAAGAAATGGCAGGTGGATTCGATGGTGACAGTGCCTTTGCAAACAATAAGGCATCCAGGATTAAACGGACATTCCAATAGATCTTCTACTAGGAAAAAACATTGTAATCAATTATAAATGGATACAGTACGATTTTGCATCTTCTGCCCCATGTAGTATTGTGCATCTTGACCCTTACCTTTTACATATCTATGCAGCTAATATATTAAACACCCATTCTCTATAATCAATTGCTATGACTCTCCAGCAAGCAAATAGGGTACAGCAGTCTGCCCAGTCAATGGTGAGGTAGGAGACCCCACAAGCATTCACATAGAGTCTGTCCGTGGCATCTGGGAGATGGCGATACTTCTCTATACAGTTCAATGTGCAGTTAGTGCATGGGCGGCTTAAGAACAGGCAGCATGGGAGCTTTGATGGTAAAAAATATAAAGTATCCGTACCTGGGAGATCCTCAAGCATTATAAAAACGGTGCCCCACCGTAATTTACATGAGGATAGATTGGGAGCTGACAAGAAACTTCAACACCTGCCCAGCGCATTAGCCACTCTATTGTAGATACTGTTGTGATGGATTGTAGTGCCTGTCATGTAAATAGTGATTTATATATTTATATTTTTTTTGCAACCGAGTTGTTGCCTGTTCATGTGAATGCATTTGCTGTGTATCGTTTTGATTTTCCAAGCCTTCCGGATTGAATCATGGCTATTGTGTTTCGTTATACTTTGCGTTTTAGTGTTGCCTACACTAAGACTGATTTTATCATTGTATATTGCATGGAAGTACCAACAATGCATTTCATACAAAACCCTGGAAAAACTACATACTTTTATATGTAGTATTACTGCTTGTGAACCTAATAGGTCTTTTAGCATTTCTACTTACCTAACTATGTGTTTCGTGTATCTTCTGTTATATATCATTTTGTGATCAGATTGAATGGTTCTATAGCTTTGCTTCCTGTTGTCTGATTATTTATTGCTCGTGGTAGGTAAAGTGTAGATACTGCATAGAGGTATCTTGAAATGCAGCGTGGTGAGGCATGTGTTAAGAATTTTACTTTTAAGGTTTCACAGGAGTCTTATTATTTTTTTGTTTTCAAATAATATGCAAAATTAGAACTGCAAACACAAAAGCAGTATATTGATACAAATGCATGAACTCAAAGGTAATAAACTTTTCGACAATGCCACGTACATAAACAATGATACTTAGTTGCAGTGAGCAAAAAAAACCCAATAATACAGATACAAACATGAAACATTATGCAAGGAGAACAATACACAGGCGATTATGATAATACAGTAAAATGCATATGTGATTGCAAAAACAATACCATACAAAAATACGACAATCATAAAACACATGTCTGACGCGATTGAAACAGTGCAATACGCCAAATGACAGGGAATCTAAATTTGTAAGAGTCAGAAATATTCACACGTCGTTAAGCACGTTCATTTATAATATGGATATGTGATTGATTAATGAAAATAACATCGTAAGTATTTGATACGTTCGCATTATTTCTTAAAGTTTTATTCTTTTACTAAAATCAATTTTGATCCTGACAATGTCATATAATTATATGATTTTAATTGTAAAACATGAGGAAGTACGTGGTACTAACCCCATGTTTACATTCACCAGGTTAATCTAAAGTTTCTTTTTTTTGGGGGGGGGGGAGGGGGGCACATGACACCTGCTTGAGCACATTTGCTGTAATTCGAATTATTATAATTCTTTATTATAAGACAAAAGTATTTGTGAACTAGATTCAAATTACGGCATATAATCATAGTATTAATTACTATTACAAAGGGATAGAACCAAACAGGAACAAAAATGAACAAGCAAGCTTCTTTTTTCACTTTTCGGGTCTCCAAGACATCGATGGAAGTTGCTGTACTTCTTGTGACATTCAGTTAGCGTTATCATGTGTAGTGAAAAGTGTGCCATGCCTACGGTTGAAAGCAAAATTTATTAGCGAATACGGAATATAGAACGTAGTAACTACCTCCAGCAATATGAAGAATTTGCGTCATTATGACAAATGTAGGTCATGACCATTCGCACCACTTGGGTAAATTGTCATCAAGTTAATATGGAGCAGTTGTGTGTACAGTACACGCTCATATGTTTTGCTCGTCCCAAGTGTGGCAGCAACAAATATATAAATGTATAGATGGACATATATAACAATTGATAATGGGTCAAATATAATGTAAAGTGGCTTTTAGCGCAACATACATCGGTAGGGATGGCGTGGAAGCGCCCATTGTTTTTGCATATGAACATTTGTACACGCAACATGATAAGGTCTTCAGTAGAGAGATATGTATTGCAAGTCCAATAAGTATTGGTGTATGCTCAAATTGCGCATTCAAATTAGACAGTGTGTGCGCAATTGATACGATGTGTATTTCATTAAAATTGTTTTCAAATTAGTACCTGGTCTGCGGGCATATTGCAATTCAACTGACATGTACGTGTCTGATATTAATGATTAGATATTATGTCTTGTTCCAAACCAGCAGCCAGTTAATAATGCACGTATCATGTGTCTTTATGCTGAAACAGTGTTAAATTAGACATGCAAAGTCCAACTTTCTGTAAAATAGTGTATGGGCGTGAAATGAATGGGTGAATAGGTAGAACAATAGAAAGTTTGGCAAACTTTGATAAACTTGAATAAAATGTATATAGCACCATTGACTGAGCATTTCAGATTTAAAGTATGTAAAGCACTAAGTGTGAATGAAAAACTTTCTTTTCAACATTTTCCTACAAAATGTATCCCTGGTATCTGTGGGCAATTTCTAGGTACACCTTCCTCGTGTATTTCTTTGTAAAATACCCAGACCCTTGCAG
The DNA here is from genome assembly GCA_964020975.1 of Hermodice carunculata. Classification (NCBI taxonomy): domain Eukaryota; kingdom Metazoa; phylum Annelida; class Polychaeta; order Eunicida; family Amphinomidae; genus Hermodice; species Hermodice carunculata. The sequence goes on along the minus strand of OZ026616.1, from coordinate 79,913,543 downwards.
GACATCAGGCAAGACCACTGGGGCGTGACTTGTGTATTCAGTTATTAACAGTCCAATTAAACCATTGTTCTGGTATACTTGCACATGGGTTATTGGCTTTCTATAAAACATATCTCGTATCTAGTCTGGCAAATATCCCTGATATACAGGTAAACCTTTGTGCATGCCACATTATTACACGTACTTTGAAGCAATAGAGTGCCAGACCTTTGTGGATTTTACTTTTAATATATATTGCATTCCATATAAGCGCTGGAGCCCACAAACATCTGCTTCCAACAGTCTTAAAAGTATTCCACAAAATTACCGAAACGGCAGTGAATTAATATATATTTACTTGATGAAACGTCTGTGTATTTACCTCTATTTAGATCTAAATATGTTTGTAATTTTCTGATTTCATAGTTATTATTCAAGATGCTGATTGGGGAATTTACTTCAGTATATACCATCAAATCCTGCGGAAAGAGCATGTACTCTCACGTATTTGAGTTAAATTCAATCCCATCATCAGGGCTCAGAAATGACCAGGAAAGTTTATATCCGTAAAATATGTACTTTTTACCATTGTTCGCGTTGCACACAATGTTTCCTTGCTTTTTATTTATGCAAGAAATAGCTGTGCATGAACGTTCCCCTATCACCAGCTAGATCAGTTTTCAAGTGGACGTTGCGACCCCGTTCGATGCGACATTCATCACTTGGAAAAGAACACACAGTTAAGCATACAGGTGGGGGCAGAACTGACACAATTACTGATAATTTCACAAAGTCAGGTATATGCATTTTATTATCGCCACCACCATGTCCTCCTGGTATTGTTGCAGAGCGTCAGGTACAGTGACCAGTGACTGTATAGAACCAGAAATACCCAGTCAAATTTTATCCCTGTCCTCTTCCAAACCACGCACTCTGATACATAGATGCTTATATGTGTTTTCGAATGTGGCTTTCTTAGTGACCGGTATCATAAATACCCATTATTATTCTTTTATAGGGCATTACCTGCACATGAACACCATAACAAAGGGCATAAATTGCGAGGCTGTGGGCGTAAATGGCATTTGCCTTCATTTTCCAGGCCACCAATGACAAGGGACGGCAACCATTTTGTATTACCCTAATAACTAATGATTGGCTGTGAAAATACTACAAATTAATAATTGTAGTAATAATCATTCTGCAGGCCTTGGTATTCGATTTGTGGCTCTCCAGTAGTTATTTGCACTAGCCACTTCGCGTCGGGTGAAAATGGCCACTGTCGGGCATCAAATGATCCCAATGCCCGCAGAACAAACAATATTGTTATAATTATCTTTGTCATATGTATTATTTTTGTCATATGTTACTTTCTAAAAATTAACTACATTCCTTCTTGTATTAGATTTAAAAATGTTTTCACTCATTTTAAGTACATTCTTTGCCCATGGAGGATGGCCAGGATACATTTACCCCTTATAGCTACGATGTTACCATGATAGTACTTTGAAAAAAACAGCTGCTTTTATAATAAATAACCAAATTAATTTTTATATTTTCTATTTTAGAACATCCTCCTTAGTTGGAAAATGCAGAATGAATAAATTCAATGGTACATACATTTTTGTGCATTATTTGGCATACCCCATCTATATATAATCTACAGACTGGATTTCAAGATATCTGTGGTTTAGCCAGCAGCCCTGTTTTCCCGATGCCGGGCATGGTAAAATATTTATTTGCTAGACCTTAAAATAGGATGAGTGATATGTATTCTACCGCATCTCACGCGCATTGACACCTTCTCTTTGTGATGTATTTGCTTGAGTGGTCAAACTTCAGTGCACATAAAATGTAGGGAGTAGAAATTAGATTGGTGACTAAACGCCTTGTTTTATCGAACTATAACTGACACAAGAAAACATACAGCCACATTGAAACACTAGTCATAAAATTTTGAACATCAAATATATTTCTAGGTTGAGGCAAGTATTCACTTACATTGTAGCTAATGGATGCAGCATTATCTTTGGCTAAATATATATATATATATATATATATATATATATATATATATATATATATATATATAAATATATACAAATTAAACCATTGTCGGTCAGAAATACACATAAACTGACGGATCAACATCACCATTTCTTGTCCACCACATTGGATTCCAATGAGGACACGCATGCTGGCTGATCACTACCTACTAAATGAATGGAATCCTACCACATACGAGACTGTAAAAATATCCTTACAGAAGTCACTGTAAAAAAAAAAAAAACAAGTAGCAGTATGGCCGTATGAATGGTCTGTGTTCAGCTAATCTGGGGATATTTATCCAAAAACTTGGATGTGTGTAATGTTTCATAGAGTGTCTGAGGGCAATTATCATACAGTTCGAACATAAATAACTAGAAAAGAAGATTTGCTTCAAACAAATCTGATTGCGTGTCTTCCAAAGGTTCAAATATTAAATACTACAACTTTTATCCTTTGGTATTTCACATTACATTAAGATTATGGCTGGATGCCAATTTCAAAGTCCAAATGACCTCGATCTCTGACCTTTACAGGTCGCACGTGAATTGCACAGTGTTACAATACCCACAATTTAAGCCCAACATGAACCAAATCGGATGAAAATTGACCACGTTATGGCAAGGTTAAAGTTTCAGAGGGCCGAATGACCTTGACCTTTGACTTTTAAAGGTCACATGTAAGTTTTTAAAAATGTGCAGTGTTACAATAACTACGATTTGAGCCCAATATGATCAAAATTAGATAAAAAATTGACCAAGTTATGGCTAGAAGAAAGCCCCCATCGGAAGTGGCCTTTGATCTATTTTTTTACATAGTGGCCTAGTTTTGTTACATTGGGTGTACTTTAGATCTGCTAAGGGTTTTTTAGGAGCTTTCGAGAAACAAAAGTCAACTGGCGAATTAAGAGGTTAGGCTGACCACTACCTGAGTTAATCACTGTGTCACAGACACTTGACCTAGTGACATGGTTTCTATACCTACAGACTCAAAGCTGTATGACCTACATTTTATAAAACTAAGTCAAAGTTAAAAGAAGAATTCTGCCGTTTGCCTCTTGTAGTTTTTTGTGTTTTCTCGCTACCTTCCTGCCTTCACGTCATCAGCCAGTAATTGGACTCACTCATGTATTAACAATTCTCTGAGGATATCAAAGGTAATTTATTTTCTTGCGAGCTGAGCCGGTGGATTGCAATTATATGGAGAATATTATATTAAGCAATACCACAAGTCTTGGGAACGCTACAAAATAAACGGGTCCCTGCGTCATTTTTAAATATACAAACCTTTAATAAAGACTCTTTCTCAGCTTTCAGGAAGTCTACCAGAGATTATGTATGTAGGTTGCAAGTCAAACTCAAAGATTCAGACTCAAGAAAAGGGTGGTCACCGACTAAATTTGGTTAGGATAACAAGGACCACGAGAGCATTCCTCAACTGATTGAAAATGGTGAAATTATTTTCAGACAAAGAACAAAAAGGCTGATATATCCAATATTTATTTTACTTTTCAGCGTAAACGCCCAGTAAACGCCACTCACCAACCAGACTACTGCCTCGTCAAGGATGTGAGACCAAAATACGTCTTTGTTTATTAACTTGAAGATGGTGACAGCCTTGTGCAGAGAAGACCTTACATACATAGGCTGCAATGGTCCTGTAAACTTCAAATTTAAATATATATATATATATATATATGTATATATCAAAATCATTCAAGTATGACAGTTTGAACTAACATGGTAGAAACCCACCCATGGTACATGAACTTGAAGCAAATATGGTTCACTCTTTTGAAAAAATTGTGGATTTCCCTTGCACTCGCCATTCACATGAATAGCAAACAAAAGGAATGCGTGCATTAACCAACGGGAATCCGAATTTTACACACGCACACACACATACATACACACACACACACAAATATATATATATATATATATATATATATATATATATATATATATATATATATATATATATATATATATATATATATATATATATATATATATATATATATATATGTAAACATACATATTAGGATCGGAACGAGCGGGACTTGAACCTTTGAACTTTGGCACCAGTCGCCTAGCTGAAATGCGAAACACACATATCCATATATATATATATATATATATATATATATATATATATATATATATATATATATATATATATATCACCATTCACATTGCGCGCATTAACCAACGGGAACCCCAATTTTACACACACACACACACATATATATATATATATATACAGATAAACACATATATATATATAAACATATGTAAATATACATATACATATATATTTCATGTTCGGAACGAGCAGGACTCGAACCTGCAACATTTTGCACCAGTAAGCTTGCTGAAATGGGAAACGCACATATCCACTGGACCAAATCCCCATTCCTTAAAAGAATGGTTCAATGGAGGTAGTGATGTGCGAGTGCCATATCAACACGGTAAAGCAGTATATTTACTGAGTCCGCATTTATTTCCAGAATATATGTAAAAATCAGAGATTCAATGTATCACTGCTAGGTCAACAATTTTGTTTTAGACTGCCATAGGCTACAAATTCAGTTACATAGCAATCTGGGTGATGGTTTTGGAGATGAAGTCAAAATGTTACTTTCCATTGCAAACCCGTTGACTTATGTGGGTTCAATAGGATTACATGCATTATAAGCCAGCAAGAAAAACCTCAAATTGTCAAGTCGAAGGTAATTAGACCTTACATGGTGTGGGCTGGTGTTAAGAGCCAGGCCAGGCATAGGCCCGTGTATCCCAGCACTCTGATGCCCAACTGGCGCCATGGGTTTTTAATGAAGTGTGATGATACACCATGTAGATAATTGCATAAATATATATGTGCACAAGTGAGGGCCAGAAAGACTCTTTCCATTCTGAATAGTAATGTGCCTGAAATATATAAGCAATGGTGAAAATAAAGAACACCATTTGTCAATAGGGGCCAATCAAAGCAACCAAAGACACAAGTAACACAGAACTAACATGAAGGCTATACAGTCTATAGTCAGACAGGGTTATTGGTGCAGTACATTTTATGCTATGTTTTATAGCACGAAACCAAAAGATTCCTGAGTTAATGGCACAGAAATGCTGTTGACTGAGACCTGTCTCCTCTGGAAAAATAGGCATTCTCGCACTAGAGTGACAGGTTTTATCATATTGAAAGTAGATTTACAATCATCATAATACTTTAGATGAGCACAGCTTTTGCTATCATTAGAAAGTTTAGGAGTAACAACAGCCATGTGACTGACATCCAACTAATGGCATTGCATTATTCCAAAACCTGGATGGAATCTGTTTAAAACCTATATGTTTGAATGTGCACCCTTCAACTCGAAATTGAAAACCATTTGAACCAGAAGAATGACATGCTGACTGTGCTACTAAGATGTGATAAGTATCCTTCGGTCTATTGGCCAGAGAACAGCCTACTGTGCTACGTCACCTGTCAATCAATGTTAAAAATTGAAATTGCAACGATTCTGGCCTGAGTTATTTCCTTTGAATAATAACATTATGATATTGTGTACAGACACCACAACATACCATACACGTGGACTGGTGCCTTATATGCAACATGGGCGTACCTGACATACGTGTATCATTTTGCCATTCAAGATGTTCAAAACAAAAACACACACAAAAAAAACAAAACAAAACAAAAACAAAAAAGCAGAACAAAAAACAAAAACAAACAAAAAAACCCCAAAACCCTCTCCCACATTTGTAGTAGTCATCACCCTGTACACATCACAGTTATTCTTCTTACTACATTTATATCCTCTTATTTTCTCCATAAATGCCTAACAACCAGAGTGCATATCCCAAATAGCCATCAAATGGCGGTAAGAGACCGACTTTGGTTTAGAAGGGCCTCTGTCCGCCATTTTGCGGGCTGCGTGGGTATAAATAACCAAGCTGGGCTGAAAAGGAGAACAAAGTTCTCAATCTCGCATGTGTGACATATAAGTTCTGTGTTGTTCTGCAAGGTAAATTTGTGCTAATGAAGCAAACAAATGATAAATGTTAGCACTGCGTCAAAGTGCCTAAATGAATACCCTCTTTTGAACCGAAGTGAGACAACTGACAATATGGCCGCCAATGGGATAAACTGATGTATTATGTCAAGACCGGAAGCAAGCTGGATGGTGCTGCCATGGCCCTGGACCGTAAGTAGCACAATGAGAAACGATTCTGGTGGTAGTAACCTTCTGATTGACCCGATCTAAGAGGTTGAGTACCTATAAGTGTTTTAGAGGTAATGTATTATGTCAAAAATACTTTACGCTTCTACTCTTTTTTAAAATGTTGGGGAAACTTGTAGCATGTTGTCTATCTGATTAAGTCTTGTCCACCAAAGACTAAAACTTGCTCACTATACCTGACCTACTGCTCTAACATAGGACAATTTCCGTCCAGAACTTAAACACAAAGTAACTATATTTCTTCCCTGTGTCATGACTTCTTTCCATAATCTGGTTGTAGATACATGTTTGTTCATTATCCCTCAGTATATAAATCACTCAGTTAAGATAATTGTTGTTGGTAATGACACCACTACATATTTGCCTATGAACAGCGTTTTGCAAGTATGTGCCAAACACAATCAAGGCGTGATACATATTAGCAACAATTTATGCAGAAAAAAGTCTGCTCCAAACATTTCATTATATACATACATACACACACACACACACACACACACACACACACACACACACACACACACACATATATATATATGTATATATATATATATATATATATATATATATATATATATATATATATATATATATATATATATATATATATATATATATATATATATATATACTACACATTTTCTAGACATATACATTCCGATTAAGCTATTAACCACAGGGATTTTTTCCAAATGTGGAAAAATTAAATTATATTGCTCAAATAAAAAAAATTCTCATTTTACCTGACTTACCAAAAAAAGGGCAAAATCTAAAAATAGGAAAATATATTTTCTTATGGACAGAAGAAGTGTATATTTTTGGCAGCAGTCATTTAGATTTTGGGCAAGCATTTCAGTCTCATTGAACTATTTTGTTTTTATTTTATTTTTACAAAAAGAAAAGAAATAGATAAATAAACATAAAATTAAAAATTGTCCCTAAATCTGATTTTGTTAACATGCTTTCTTCAATTCTCTTCAAAATTTGAAAAGTTTGATCAAAATTTCATGACATCAATAGGGAAACTCTCATTTAATAACCAGTGCTGCAATTAAACTTGATGTTATGTTCTCGTTTAAAAGATACGTAATTTTGGGGTATTAAGTGGTGAGCATACCCAGACATTAAACATTTATACACAAGAGTCGTAAGGTGTACTATGCTCAGAGTGAGTTACACCACATGAAAAGTGTGGTTGGCTCAATACGTGCCTGTGAGAATCAAACATTTAACCCTTATTCCTGTTTTGTTTTCGGTATTCTACCATCAGACCCACACTTTTCAAATCTTAGCTCCAAAGGCCATCTCTTCTTTCCTCCTAGATTGACAACAAAATTATGTAAGTGAGGTTATGTTTAGTGCAAATGGTGATTTGGATGCTGAGACAAACAGCCGGATACCCACAGTTGCACATAACTTTCTTAAAGTCGGGCAATTTGTAAGTCTATTACGTACGGTTTCTTTTGTTGTAATTGTGCACTGCATTAACATGTAGCTTCGGCCGTCCCGTGTTTGTGTATACTATTATCTGTGTTGATGTGCCTGGAGGGCCTTTAGATTAAGTTTGTAACTATCAGTAAATCCAAGTGAAAGGGATACGTTTAAGAAAACACAAAAGGTAGAAACCCCATGTATGCATAAGCAAGTAGGACTCACAAGAGATATTGGTGAGCGATTTTGAAGTATGCCAGTAGATTTCAATGTGGATGCCTACTTTGATTTTCGAAATAAAATGTAAAATAAAACAACAGCAAACACTGGATGATTTATAGTTTAAAACATCTGGCAAAGGCACAAATAAGACATCTCCACCAAGTTTGAAATTGATTAACTCTACGTGTTTAAGGACAACTACATAAAGGTTAGTGCACTTTATTATCTGTCTATGGTAAGTCACGACATATCCATCGTACGTGATTTTAAGATTCAATCAACGAACTAGAAATATCGGTAGAATGAAATAGTAAAAAGCGGGAGTGGACATCTAGTCAAACTCGATTTTCAAAGTATGAAGAGAATCGCAAGTCTGGGTTGGAAAACTCTGAATTGCCAAAAATACGTTAATAACTTTATACCTAAAGAAAAAAAATCTCAGTGCCACGTGTTAACATATTCACGTCTGGTGATACCAAAAACTGTCATAATGCAATTGCAGAACGATTGGTCATGCCGTCTTGCAGTACTTTTTTTTCTTAAATCAGTTTTCTGAAATTAAAAATCAAATAGCTGAAAAATGTAAATAAAAATGAACAGAAATACGGAATAAAACCCCATAATCAAAGCAGTGTCACCGTATGGACTAACTAGGAATATTTCAAAATACATGGCCATCAACTTTGCGGGAACATGGACCAATGGTTGTTGATAAGATATAGAAAATGTTAAATGTGGGAGGACGATGGACAATGGATGGGCCACAGTTAAAGAGGGTGCACTGGCAGTCAGATGAACTGATGATAAGGAAACTACAGTAAACCCTTGAGCAAAAAATGTGGAGGGTGTTAACCTTGGGTAAAATCCAATAAAGTTTGATGGAAACCGAGCCAGTCCTTTGGACTAAATTCAACAATTAAATTTTCAAGACACAAGTTTGTGCACAACAGTAAAACATAGTCGAGCAAGGAACCGCCTGATGAGTATGTGCATAATTTTCAAGCAATTGGCTGAGCAACTTGATGGAAGAATTATTTCTGAATGGTCCAAAATCTGAATTGGATAATTAAAAAGGAGTTACAATATCAATGACATGTGACTCACTAAATGTATCTGATGGATACTTATGTAAGTTACATCCCAAATGAGTTCAAAGTGCATCTTGTGTACGCTTTGTGCTTCGGAAGAAACTTTCTAAAATGTTTTAACTTCAGTGTCCCTTTTTTAGCCAGACTAACGGTTATTATAACCTATCACCACATAAGCCCCACAAAATCGCCAACAATATGCAATTAACAAGAGCATCCCTTAGGAAACAGCTTTGGGGAAGACTGAGTCAAGCTACAATCCCTGTGAGATATAAAGAAAAAATTTTGATATACGCCCCCCCCCAAAATTCAATATGCAAGGATTCCTAGAACAACATACACACGAAAATCCATGCAACTGCAGAGCAAAAGTCACAGTCGCACGTTTGGTCGACATAAGGTGCAGGCTATCAAATTATGTCTGTATAAAATACTAACTCAAATGTTGAAGAGCTTTAGATGTTTTTTCCCCTTTTTTTGGGAAACATTTTCTTCAAAATAAATACATATAGTTCTATGGTCCTGACTTTCTGAAGTATAAATTTTTAAACATACAAGGCCAAGGTATATTGCACCAAAGTGTGAAGTTGACCTAGGCTACAGTTTTTTTAAATACATAGCCCCTACTGTTGTTTTTCAATAGTAACCATACAAATGTGCCCAGCTAGCAATTAATACATAATTTCCACATGGTGAAAAAAATGTGGCTATTGATTTATAGTGCAATTCTACCGAGTCTGATAGAAGATAATACATAATTTGATGTAAAAGGTGAAGACGAAGCCGGGGAGCAGTGGCACAACCTATCCTTAAGAAACTGGTAATGATTTGCAACCCCTAATAGATCTTTACCGTGGTCTGTTGGTAGCAAGAAGTGTTCCAGTACTATTCTAAAGCCATTAGCTAAGTTATTTTTGAAAGTTGTTTTAGGAATTTCCCAAAATGATAAAAAATACAAAAAATCACTAACGTGTGACGATGTTTACCCATTCAACAGAAACCTAAAAAAAAGCGAATACACTGAGCTTGAAGCGTGAAATCAAACTGTGAATTTTCATTGAAGCTCCTACTGACTCACATTATAATCAACAGAAGCGTGTGCATTGACCGACATGTACCCGAGTTGTAAAACTCGGCAAAAATTAGGAATTTACAGCACGTCAGCACTCTGTGGGCAACTTTGCTTGAACTTGTACTGGTCCTGTTTATGCCCACTAAATTCAAGCACAATCTTCAACACGATTTGAAGATGTCAAAAAAAAAAAAAAAAAAAGAAGAAAAATCACACAAAAATCCAGAAAATAAAAAGGAATGATCGCATCGCCACCCAAAGAAGGGTCCCTCTGCAACTCGCTAGGCAGTTTTAGAGATTTTTTTAAGACCTTACCGAAATGAGAGCAAAAATGGTAAGAGTGTGAAAATGTGAACTTATTTGATAGGGATCCACCAAAAAGATATGCCCAACAAATTCTATCTAGCAGACCATTTTGTGGACGTAAACACTGAAAACTACCAGTATAACGTCCATTTACGTAGATATCTACACCATCAATTTCTGGTGAACAACTTAATAAAGTACATTTTGACCATATTTCAGGGCAATCTGCATGACAGCCAAATACACAAAAGTGATCTAAAATAAAAATAATCGCATTTCCATCCTGTTGAAGAATTTTTTAAATCTATGAGTACCAAGGAGTGTTCTGCTGTAAGTTTAGATTAATAAGCCAAGCACGTTTGGAGAATTTTGTTGAAGGTTTTGCAAGAAACTGAAAAATAAATTATGAAAAGTTTCAAAGGAATGGAGGGTGGCCATTTGAATAAACGTGGCAGATGCCCTACGCCCTGCTTTCCCTAAAACACAAGGACTCTGTTGAATTGAAGAACATATAGCTGACGGTTTTGAAGAAGTGGAAAATGTAAATTTTGAATAATGAATGAAGGACGACCGATCACCACCCGTCTTTATGGCAAACATAAAATTATGAAAACAGAATGTGTGCAAACCATAAAAAATGATACAGACCTACCTAGTGCACAATGCTAAGATCATTATGAAGCCTGTGCAACTTTAAATGAATTGACCAAATAATTTCAAAGACAATATTCCAAAAAGTTGCCATATTTCAGAAGTATTTCAAAATTTAACGAAGTGTGGCCATTTCAACAAACCCTGCAGAGAGTTACTCAATGGATGTGCACAGAACACTTGTCTGTGAACCTATCCCATCATTTTACATGTTGTGTACAATCTTGATTAAGATACCCGACGAAAAGCCAATTCATAGGGTGGTTTTCACCCTTCATTTCTCATTGCAAGCCTTGGCTGCAGGGGTCAGACTTGACCTGGACTTCAAATAACACCTAGACACACAACCTATTTGCTATTATGTGATCAGAAAGATAGCACTTTAGTTAATAGATAAGGGGCTCTAATTAGCTTCATCCAGTAACTTTTCTTTTTTTTTTAATTTAAACGAAAATATGGTAATCATATTAACATTGAGTTACCACATTGATCATAAAAAATTAGCTAACAAAAAGTGATCTTTTACATTTATTTTACCATGAATCAAAGGAAACTGGACTAGCGGCAGCTGTTCTAGTAATTAAGATATCCATGATATCAAGAGAATGTGACAAACATGCTGGCTGATAGTGTGTGTGCAGTGATCAGTGCCTGGCTCAAAAGAGTGTTGGACTTGAGTAGGGAAAAGATAAATGGGGAGGGGGGGGGATAAAAATATCTTTTCTTGGTAGCTGAGGTGTACAGAACATGAAAAGGTTTATATATAAGACTGACTAACGATTATAATGTGCAGATAGTCAACGGACAGATTCGATTCTTTTTCGCTTGGTAAACTGTCAGACTAGCTGAGCTAAAATTCAAATACTTAGAACGCATATTTAGTGGATAGTTCAGAAAGAAAGAAAACCAACGTCCTTTAAAGAAACCGATTTTCTGCAGTTTGTGATAAAAGCTGGACAACCAGTTTATTTTTGCAATTGCCATACAGCGTTATTCCAACTTTGTACGTACAAGAAAAGTTCTCAAGAAATCTCTGCTGTCCAATGCATTTGCAAATGGGCGTGGAATAGACAACAAACACCATCTTGTTATGTCTGCCACAATAAATCGAATTTAGATCCATGTAAAGCAAATACCAATCACTCTTATTTCATTTTGGCATAATTATGCATTATATTTTGAGAACAGCTGAAGAAGCATATCCATACCTATTATAAATATAAATTTTCAATGTGAGGCTGTTAAAACCCTCCCGGCCCGAAAACGATGACCTTATTTAAAGACTGGACCTTGATCTGTGGTGTTACATTGTAACATTGGAAAACTTCCAAGCTGGGGTGTCCAGACACAAGCTGTAATAACAGACGATATGTCTAATCAAAAAGCAATGACTTTCAGCTCAATAGATGTGTGAGAAAAACGGATTTATACACAATAGACATGGTCTTAAAGCATTTCAACATTAAATACACTGACTCATTTCTCAAATCCAATATTTCAAATATAAACCAACAAATCTAGCCTACACTTGCAATAGTTGATGGTTGCCTTTTGAGCAAAAGTGGTGGCCACAAATTATAAAGCAAGAATAACTATGACAAGGCTAACAGAATGGGGTGGCATATTATACCTGTTGGGACTAGCTTTGTATGATGCCAATAAAGGTAAGTCGGATGAGGGTATTCCCTAGAAAAAAATTGCTGTGATGCTTTTTTTGTTACGTTGTAGCACCTTGTCACCATCATTACCGACATAACATTCTAACAAAATATATTCTGTCTGATACCAGCCAGTAATCTTGTTTAAACTTGCACAATTACTCTCAATCAAACTTAGGTACACCAAACGAAATAAATTCACCACTTTCCTATTCATATTTTTAAATTAACAATGGGTCTAAGAATCATCATTACCAAAATGATAGCAAGTATGTCAGATTTGATGCTACCCCTAGTAACATATCGATATGTTCAAACAATCTTAACCGTAATTCATAATTCTAATCATGAAATGCCATCTCGCTATGCAGTGAAAAAAATCTACCAAAGTACACGCCTGCCAACTTTACAGAAATTCCAACATGCAGTCTGAGGGGAAAAGTGAGAAATAATGAAAACACACAATCGTTCTTCATATAATAGGAAAAACCCAATGTCACTAACAGATCAAATGAACATCATATATCCTCGACAAGTGTCTTTATGCATTTTTGAAGCAAAATGCCAAGAGCTTTTGGACAAGAGTGTTAAAAATTTCACAAACGTTAAATATCTTATAAAATCCAGAATAAGGAGGCACATGACCATTTGAACAACCTGGGTGTAGATTTCCCAAAGCTTTATCCCTACCAAGTTTGAAGTGCATCTAGGTTAAGGGTTTGGAGAAGTTGAAAATGTAAATAGTCAGTGGATGGACGGAAAAAGGATGCCAATAAGGTAAGCTCAGCTCTGAACAATTAGTTGTGCTAGAAATGATCAGTTAAATTTGTTTAACCACTTAGATGTTCTAGCAGTGAAATGTGTTTGCAATGAAATTACTTATTTGTCCATTTCATTGTAATTTAGTTACTCATTGAAGTCTTTGTGGCCTACCGTGTCAATGTACAAGCCACATCTGCTATAACATCACCCTGGGTCCTTGGTCAACCTATTTGGGGTTGTCCCGATGGCCTAGAGATCAGCGTGTTTGACTTTATATTTGGCTAGGCGAGTGTACCGAAGGTAGTGGGTTTGAATCCCATACAGGTCGACACAAATTTATCGTATTTTTCAATTAATTTTTGTACTAACAATTTTGAGCTTTATTGCCTTTCGATGGAATTCAACGCGGCATAGATAGCTGGATGTTACATTTTTTTCTGATTTGGGAATGCCGATATGCTTTTCAAAAATAAGTAGCTTACCTATAAGGGAAATATGCTATCATACAATTAAAAAAAAAAAGCAAAACAGCGATCCCTGATCAGCTGGAGTGACTGCTGTATATTTTGGGCAGTATATCTATAATACGTTGATCCTTTGGTTGGATGAATAGTTCACACCTTTCACTTTTAAAACAAAACAAAACAAACAAAAAAAAAAAAACCAGAAAACCAAAAAAAAAAAAAAAAAAAAAGAAAAAACCCCCAAAAACCCCACCCCCAAAAAAACAAACATAAAAAACAAAAACAAAAATTATATAATCCCAATAGAATAACAAAATAATTAAACTCCCAAGCTGGCCATTGGACTCACCAGACTACTGCAGGCGTGGCCATATAACCAGAGGGCGAATGCGCAAAGAAGGATAAAGTGCAACGATGAGGGCAGTCTTGGGGGTGAGATTGTCAGCATGGGTGGTGTGATTTTAATTCCATGCATAAAAGAAACAACAAACTAACATTTTCATATTTCAACAACAAAGCTACCGTCGTTATTCATTTATGTTCGTCCTACGTGAATCATCAAAAGGCAGGGGTCCTGGCCGCAAGCACAGAGGCAATATTGAAGTATCTATGTTTACAGAACATACCTCTCATTTTACGCAATTTCAGCACACAGAACGTTTTCTAAAAGCAGATCCCTAGGACTGAACTTTGTGTCTGAGAAGCAAGTATATCCTCACAACCACCACCGCCACCACCACCACCACCACCACCACCACCACCCAGTGCAAATAAATTGACAGTCAAACTTTTCCAAGATTTTTTCTCTCTCCGTCACCCTATGGACTCATTGTATGTTGATTTCGAATTCCATGTTTAAAATAAACAAAATAAGGATGTCCCTGACTTTTTTCTGCCCTAGACACTTTCAGCTTGAAACAGCGTGTACATGATTCAACCATCGGGCGGGGCATGGATTTGACGGCAGGAGCTAGTCCAAACATGATCAGATCACTCACCTATGTGATCATATCATAATCTGATCACCTACCAGTGCACGTCAATATCAAAAGCGAGAAACCAAAGGAAGTTAAGAAATTGATCACATGTTGAAAGCTGCATGCTTGTTTGGAAGCTTTTTTCTCATGATTTTCTGAATGCTGGTCCAGCAAGTCTAACAAACCCTCACTTTCAGAGCTTGTAATACAGTATCACTCCATTCATAGAGAACAATTGGAGAAAATGTGGAAGAAAAGAAAATAAAATGGTAACAAATCCATGAACACCCTGCCATACCAACAGGATTAGAGGTGTAAAAAGAAAAAACAGCAGGGCTGGAGAGACAATGGAGGAGAACACGCTTAGGAGGCTAACAGAAAATCCCGTTCATTTCAGTGCAATCCTGGCAACATATTAGTAGGTGCTAGGTAATACTGAACAGGAATACTACTATGGGTTTATTTTCAATGATACTGACAACCTAAAGACATCATACAAAGTAACTGACAAGCTCATGCATCAAAAATAACCACCTCACCTTCCTTAAAAATACCCATTAAGAGAACTACTGGGAAATTTGCCACGTTGTTTGGTGAAGGAGCTTGCGCAAAGCTTTGCAAAGCTTACAGCTGTAGAAAGTAACATCCCCGGCCATCCGACAACAATTGTGAGCCTCGCTCCTAATGTTTATGAGAATTTTTATGTTCAGGTCAATAAGAAATTTATAAAAAGTGTCAGACAATGAGCCTCTACATCCTGTAGGCTTGACATAATAGCAGCCTGGCTTATGAAAAATTGCAAAGAAGGACTTCTACCAATACTGACACAAAAAATAAACCTTTCTTTTGTAATGCAATCATGCCATCACAACTAAAGGTAGCCATTTTCGTGTCATTACTCAAGAAACCCAATCTGAATCACAACATATTTCCAAATTTGCACCCAGTTTCATATATGACGTTTCTGCATAAAGTTATCGAGAAGTGGTGTGTTCAGAATGAAATTCTATGTGAGTAATAATTCTCTATATGAGATATTTTGAATCTGATTACAAGGGATTTTATATCACAAAGACATTTCTTGGTGTATAGACTGATATTTTGCTAGCTCCAGATAAAATTAAAATTGAAGCTGCTCTACTGGTACTTCTAGACTTGTCCACTACTTTTGATACCATGGATCATGCTATTTTACTTAATTGTGTAAACAGCATTTGCGGATAATGATGTCCAGACAATTGTTGTAGCTTGTGCTTTAATTGGTATTCAGGCTTTAATTGACAGAGAAAAGGAAACTAAATATGAATTTTCTTCAAAAATAAACAATAATAGATAATGGAGATGGTGAGGGTGAGGGTGACCTGAAGGAATTTGTACCCAAGTTTTCATTTTACTGGAGTGCTGTATTCCGAGCACAATGAAAAAGACGTCCCAAACATTGTTTATCTTCAAATCGATTATGAATTAGAGGTCATCGTGTAATGTTGGTGTGCAGCAGCGCTCAGGGGAGCAATGTGACAAACGGAGGGCCCTTATGTGAAGCAAATAGGCAGGTCAACACTTTGAGATATGTATGTCTAACTAATTGACAGGGAATTTAGGGAGACAAAACAAGAATGTATCATGGATACTGTATACAATATTCTGTTCCAGTAGTCAATGGTGGCACATGAGTCATGGCCATATATGGTGCAATTTCCTTTCAGAGCAATCATGTTTGGTATATATATGCACTATCATATTTGTGTGAACAGTTGATGAAGCATATTCCACCCAATGTAAACATATATTTTGCATGTGAAGCTGTTCAAACCCTAGGCCTCAAATGAAGACCCATTTTAATGATTGGGCCTCATTCTGTGCTGTTACGTTACTATGTTTGAACATAGGCAGGAATTAAGCCATGGTGTTGTGACAACACCTGCATCAATGCATGACCCATCAATAAGCAATGATTATTAGACGAATTGATGTACAGCAAAAAGAATTTAAATAGAACGGACAAGACATGGTCTTACAGTATTTAAAATTTAACATGCTGTCTATTTTCTGAATTCAAATATTAAAAATGTAAACAACCTAAAATTGTAAGAGCCAAAATTTTCTTTGGGTGCAAAAGTGGTGACTGGTAATTCATGAGCAAGAATAAACATTGAAAGCCAAACACAAGGGCTCGGTATACTATACCTGTCAGTATATCAACTTTGCACGATGGCAGTAAGTGTAAGTTGAATATGGATGTTCCCTAGAGAAAAAGGGTTGAGTTAAGTTTGCAGTTTTGTAGCACTTTATTATCAACTGTATCAAGACAACTGTCTCCTAACACACGATCCTTTGCACGCACGACCATTGAAGAATCTGGCAAGTGGTAAAGGACCTTTAACAAATCGACTTTGGATATACCTTAAGACAAGGTTGCTGCATCAGCATATAATGCTGCCGTTGCATGTTGAAAGTATACAACAATCTGTGCCCATTCGTTAACAATCTTTGAGAATGAATATAAGGCCCCAGTTTGTTTCTACTTAAGTTACACTACGGGTGGTTAAAGGTAAGCTATCCAGCAAGAAAGGATACATACTGGTTCTGGGGTAAGTGTAGTTGTTCTTACCTGAACTTATACTAAACAAATTGAGAATTTATGTTTAAGTTGGCAAGTATTGTTTATTCATGGCGAAGCTTCGCTTTTATATGCAGAACTTCACTTCTCTGCTCAATTTATCATTTGCCATGATCATATTTAATCATCATTATGTGGGTTGTCTTGGCTGAATAAGTTTAGACAAGGGGCCGCTACTCCGAGAGACATGTACTGGTACAGGCTCCAAAATATGTTCTGAATAGTTAACTGCTAAAGTCTCTTTTATAAAGTTGGGCTAATACTGCCTATATCAAAATTCTGCAGAAGAACGTTTGCAATATGGACAACAGTACGTCCATATATATAGATAGTCAAGTCAGTGACAGGTTAGTTTGTGGAGATTAAACAGTTTGGACTGTCGAATAGGGTAATGACTACCAGGAAGTGGTTTTGGAACAAAAGGAACACAAATACAAGATCAATGCTTTATTGCATACTACCTGAAAACATACTTCAAGGATATGTAATTTAGTTAGTAATGGAGTTTATCGGTGAACACGCCTGAATTTAACGATAGGTTAACTATCATAGCCAGTGGTTCTACTCTTACTGAGTTGATATTTTCGAAAAGTTTGGTTGATACATTACGCTGAACAGTCCTTGTCAAGGACTAGAGATTGTGTATAACTGTTGGCATACCATGTGACAAAAGGTTTTCAACGTAAAACAGAGGCTGTCCATGACTTGGCATGCAGGTACTCAAAAGAAGTACATTCATTTGCATTGATTAAGCTTCTGAAAAAAAAGGGGGGGTGCTTGGATATTTGTAGCTAACACATTAAAACCCTTATTATTCCACTTGTGTTCGTAACATTATTATTGATTTCATTTCTCCATTAAACGACAATAATGATCGTGTTTTGTTACACAGATATTTCTATCCAGAATTTGATTACATATCCTTGAAGTATGTTTTCAGGTAGTATGCAACATGCTATATGTCAGAGGACATTGATTTTCTAGTGTTTCGTTTATGCAAGTAAAATTTGGAAGGTGATTGGATATTTGTGACAAAATTATGCAAAAAAAAAAAAAGAAAAGGGAGGTAGTGTGATCCTAGGCAGATAATCGTCATATATCGTTAAATCAAGACACTCTGAATATTTTCTGTGGTATTTCCATCACGCAAATTGAAGTTGAAATCTCCAGCAACAAACATATTTGAGTCATGTTGTAATAAAGTTGTAATGACAGGAGTAAGGCCAGTTGTGAATAGCTTAAGTGTTTTGGTTTTTTTGCTTCTTTTTTCGGTGGGGACTGTATAAGTTGCACAGTGGAACTTTCTTTTAAATTCATTACCAAAACATCAAAGAATTGACCCTCCTAGGTGTAGTCAGGCGAATAGAGTTCTCTGATGGCATTTTGCAGAGATAGTGGACAAGCCACCGTGTGAGCTACATGTGGCCCCAAAAGGGATGTACATATAATCATCTAAATTGAAAACTGAAACATCGGTGTTGCTCCGTTCGAACCAAGTATTTAAAAGCATTTTATGCTTAAGTCAAAATTATTTATTCATCAATCTTTAAAAAGCACTTTTATATTACCGAACTTAGTAACGTGTTCATTCCGAGGATGGACAGAGACAGATCAAATGTGTCTAATTACTCTGGCAAGGTCGGGGTCAACTGAGATTAAATTCAAACCCGCAAGACACACAAAAAGGGTCCAAGATAAGCAGACAATTGTTGAAGAAAAAATGTTCTGTTGATTCAATGATCAAATCACGAAAGACATCTGGATGTATTGACTACAACCTGGACAGTACTTGCGAACAATTGAAGGAGGGACACAAATGGCTTAGCATATCAAGAACAAGAAGCACACGCATCTAAAGTATAAAAGATGGTCGGGCATCCTCGCCAAGACTTCCTCGATTGTTCCACTTACGCAGTGCGACCTCATCTGGCGATGCATAAATTATACAATCCTCTGATAGCTTCATGATGATTGTTTCTGTAAGTTCTTTTATTTTATTGTGTACATCTTGTCTTCTTGTGACACGTATCTTTTGGCCCATTTTTATGTTCCGTGGAACGTCGTCGTCTTCCTTCACTAGTGATTATATCCCCAGGCATTTTAAAACAGTGTGTCAGAGTTTTAAGTAAAGAGGTTTAGTTCATGTGCATTCAATGTTTCTTGGGTGGAAATTAAAGGCACTACTGGGACCGTGTATCACTGTATTTGGAAAGATATACACATATATCTAGTGATTGTTCATTGTTCCTGGGTCACTTGGTCCACTTTTCACAAAAAAAAAAAACAACAATGTCTAACAAGATTGCAAAACAATGATGGCAGTGATAACGTGTTGTTTGCATTTAAAAAACAAAAAAAGTCAATGAACTTAAGCCATATATTTTACATCATAATTCCATGAGACTCCATGGAGTGCTCTAATCATTCATACTGATCTGTGTAGAGTAGCGTGACTACCGGATGTGAGAATGACGGTAATATGTGGTGATTTTTCACTGCCAAGCGCCTAAAAGATAGAAGCCATCTGATCACTTGATCTTCCTCCAAACAAGTGGTCAAGATGCACATGTATCACAAATAAGTAGCAAGGCCTACATGTGTTTGTTGGGGGAGACACAAGTAAATAAAAAAAAAAAATATAAAACAAAAACAAAGTTAAATTCTTCATGTCGTTTCCTTTTTTTCTGAGCACATACAACTATGGACAAAGTTATTAGGTAGCATGTCTTCCCAGTGAAATACATCCAAGTGCGGCGATTCATTTGCTATTGAACCTAAGGCTTTGGATTGGACTGTTACACAATTGTAAAATAACTATTAAGGTGAAACAACTTTTAACTTTTCTATCCTAATGATGAAAAGTCAAGATTTGGGTTTTTTTCGAGTTTTTTTATTACTACTTGAATAGCATCTATATATAGTACCACGGTTCCGACATGAGTTTGCACTTAAACAAACTCTCACAAAACATATTTTATTTTACGTCGGACAAAAACAATTCATTATGCCTGGTATAACTTAACTGCTTGCAAAACCCATGCGATTGTATACAAAATGCAGAACGTTTGTCAACATTTAAGAAGGAAGGTAATACAATGCGATTTTGGATTACTTTCTTCAAAGAAAAAATGGATTATGCCAAATTCGTCATGCTGAGATGCATATCATGTAAATGCAACTTGATTGATTTGCCAGGCATGTTTAGGAACAAAAGTCACATTCCGTATTTTCAATTTAAAACCTCGGCTCCACAAGCAAATCTGATTATCATATCTCCTTAGTTAAGATTTTTTCATTGCATGAAATATTTACAAACCGCATTTAACTTGCCGTTAGAGAACATCTTGGAACTGTATCTCAATCTAATGTTAGATATCAAGTGGTATATTTTAATTCTACAACTTGTCCTTTCTATTTTTGAAAAAAAATATAAAAGTGTTGTAAACTAAGTTACAACTATGGAAAAAGGCTACTCCTTGCCCAGTTTTAATTTCATAACGCGTGACTGATCTTCATTTTACTTTAAAAATACCTGGAAGAGCCCATATTATTTGTCTGTATGGCTTCACTGGACATTGCCAATTTAGTAAATTGCTAATTCAGCACTATTTCCAAGCATTTGCGTTGTTCGAGTTGATTTTAAGTTGGCTTTAACATTTCAATATACAACAAAAACCAAATTGAAAAATATCCACAAAGAAACCCCCTCAATAAAAAGGAGGGAAACCTATTTATCAGGAAACAGTAATGTCAACAGACATGGAAGCTTATTGACCACTGAGGATAAGAATCAAATGCATTCATGAGTTTATGGTGTGACCAGCCAAATGTTGCAAATGTAAGTTGCACATTCGTTTGCACCACTGCAAATAGGTAGGTGATGGACGTCTAGGGAAATAATTATAATTGAAAAAAAATATGTTAGTGCTACAAATGAGGGAATGTGAGCTGTGGATCAGTATATATTCATATGTACTGATCAAACACAGTACAATAGAGCATTGAAATTAACTCTTCCGGTGATAATTTTGACAAAGTTCGATGTGATTTTAGTTCAGGTAATGGCACTAAATTACGTTCGTATTCTTTATACATTGACTGTACATTCAAGTACCAGCTTGCCCATACTTACCCGGACCTCTAGAAAGTATAGGAATGTACCAAGTTATCATCTTTTACTTGCACACTTTACACACACAGTGTGTAAATTGCGCTGGAAAGAGGCAAAAGGAGTTAACGTATTTTCTGGTTTTACAGATCCTGAAAAGGAAGGCACAGTGCGGCTGGTACCTAAAGGATTAAGCTTTGATCAAAAATTAACAACTGGTGTAGTTAAAATATTTCTGAATGGCACATGGAGACGATTATCCGCCAACAGCTTTACCGAAAAGACAGCTATGGTAATTTGCAGACAGTTGGGATTTGACCTTGGAATAAAGAATAAACCAAAGTTTGGAAAATGCTATGAATCTGTCTCAAGAATCCGGTGTAAGGGCACCGAGACGACTATTTTGCAGTGCAGTTACAGTGATTGGTATCACACGTATCCAAATATGCCGTTAGAGGCTGCTGTTAACTGTCTGACGTACAAACCAGGTATGACTTACAAACGTGATTCGCATGCAAGGTAGTTTAGTATCAACTGATCTTAGGTATAAAATTTATTTAAGCAAAACTATTTTCATACATTTGTAAGAAACCTGAAATACAGCAATAACAAACATATATTCTTTTTCTATACTTTTCGTGGATGATACAAAAATGAATATTTACACTACTCGAGAAAGGCATGAATGTTTAGCAAGCTTTCAAAGCAGGGCCTTCTGTTACATCAGAAACTTTAGCAGATTACACTAATAATGCATACAGGACACTAGTTAATGCTTGGTAAGAAGTCAGCCCTACATTCAATGTATCAAACAGTTGAAGCTGTCTCATCCTAGTGCAGAATGTACACAATGTTTTATGATGTCTAGTTATGATTTCAACCGTTAGGTAGATTAAGGAAATGTTCCGAGGACATATTTCAAGCACTCAGGTGAATACTCTACATATTATAACAGACGTGCATAGTTGCTGATTCACACTTTGATTGCAAGATGGCAAGCTTGAAAACACGGAGAGGTGCTCTAGCAGCTAAAACCGCTAGCTGTACCAAATTGCATGGCTGCAGTAAAGGGAGCCCAACTAGCCAACACGAGTAATGGCTTGCATTAAGCATATTGTTATATCTCTGTACATCACAAGCAGGTGCGCTAAATGAGGTGTTAGTTATGTTCCTTTTTGCATCTTTTGACATAAAGACAGTTGAGGTGTAGTGTTTTTGTACAATAAAAACACACGAGACAGAAAAAAAAGTGAACGAAAAGTGTGTTTTATTTTGGAGAGAACTCACCATACTTGCTACATGACTATAAGAATACTGTTCACCAGTGACAACTCCATAGTCTTTATAACCAACGAACACCAGTGACAAACACGGTGATCATATTTATTGTCTCTGATCTCCAGTGACAAATAACTATTTACATATATTATAACATTGCAGGACTGACTTTTGAACCAGAAATAATGAACAAATCATAAATTAGAATTTGGTGAGCAGATGCAAGAATGGGCAACAACTGCAAAAGGCCGGGGGCAAGCTCATGTAATGCGGTACTGCTCTATCTCTACTTTGAGGACAGATTATTCACAGAATTACTAAATAAGGCACATGGCTCAAGGTCCCCAAAACATACGCAACATCCCATGCAACATGTGAGAGTGAACCTGACCCAGTCAAAGCTGGGAGCCTCCTGCTCCAAACAAGAACAAACAAGCCTTTTAATTACTACTGCTGAATTCGAGCAAGGCATATTTGTGGTAAATTAATTCAAACCCAAGAAATTTAAGTCTATTACTGTAAGATACAAGATAAGGATTGACACCCAGTCA
This sequence comes from Hermodice carunculata, assembly GCA_964020975.1. Classification (NCBI taxonomy): domain Eukaryota; kingdom Metazoa; phylum Annelida; class Polychaeta; order Eunicida; family Amphinomidae; genus Hermodice; species Hermodice carunculata. Next base: position 79,890,081 of record OZ026616.1, on the reverse strand, counting down.
TTTGACCATGGAACTTGTACCTAAAAGGTGGATTAGCACCCAGTTACTTGATCAAGGAATATGTACCTTATGGCTTACTTTGACAACTAAAGTTTAAACCTATTCCCTGTAACACAAACACAGTGAAAATTCTTAGCGGCACGTGTCCATATGGTGTCAAAAGGTTACATTAATTTTATGGCAGTGCCATTCCGCGATCTTGATATCTAAAGTGCTGTCCAGGTAATATGTGATGCACAGTCTTCCTGAGTGGCAGCCGTTGGTGGGGGTACATTTTAACTTTTGACCGTTTAAAGAAGGCTACTGCCTCAGTAAAAGCTCTAAAGTACCTCTAGTTTGTTCTGTATAAGAGAAGTTCACCATGCACAAAATTACTGTTCTGACTTAGCTCAATTGTTTTGCCATTTTTATGCCGTTCTTTGTGGTATACTAAGTCACACCATGCATGACTGTCTGTCGAGCTATGTCCATTTGGGGAGGGGATTCACCCCCCCCCCCATATACATAGACGGCCATATCACTTGAACAAATGGCATTTCTGATTTTTCGAGTAAGTCAATGGGCTCATAGCGCAATGTACTTTATGATGTTCTATGCAAGCATAGCATTACCCACAGCATGTATCACTAGGGACAAAGGTGGTTGCAGGTGAAATCATACTTATCATCGATAAACATATATTATACTGGCTTCTCTACCCCCTCACATGCCACAGTGAAGAAGTCCAAAATTGCACAGTGTCCTCCTCTATGAAAAGCAGGAGAATAAAAAATTATGGCACCCAGTATAAAATATGGCCCATAGTGACATTGTCCATTTTTGTTTAGGTGAAGGCTGCTACTGCCTAAACCTGTGATTGGGGTCAAGTATAAGACTGATGGGGCAGGGAGTGCCACCACCCACACTGTTAAATGCATTCAGCAGACACAACTGCAAATGCCCTGAAGATATCAGGCAACCAAATTAACATAATTTTTTGTTGTCTCATAGCAATTTCAACAGATTTGTTGTAGGGCCTGCAGAAATTGTACCAGCAGGCCAAAGGGCGCTCATCTCAATGACTCTAGCCTTTGACTAACTTTTAAGCATGCACCTACAAGTAATTTACTATCAGCAAATTAGCAGTGGGTCCAGTCACACACACGCACGCACACACTCACACACACACACACACACACACACACACACACACACACACACACACACACACACACACATATATATATATATATATATATATATATATATATATATATATATATATATATATATATATATATATATATATATATATATAATCTCCTCATGTTTGTATGAAACTACCCATGGCCAGAAGAATTCATGTGACCAGGTTTTTAAAGCTTAACGTGCCTGTTGCACATAAACCCAACATTCACAAAACCAAGCTGATAAGAACAAGTAAAAACTGTTGTCAAAATTGAGGGTCTATTAACATTAAATAGTCTATTTGCATTAAAAACACATTGGTTACATTGACTCCCTGTACATCCTGTGCCCAGGATGTATGCCACCAAAGCACCGCTAGCTGTCAGAGATAAAACAACGAATGGGTTACTGAATTAATTGATTGGTCACTAGAACATACCTTGGAAACACATATGCCAACTGGAATATGAGAGTACATCATAAACTATCACCAAGTCGACATGACACGTACGAATCACTGGTAAAGGTGACCTATACTCCCTTTTAACATTTTATATATTTATTTTGCTTAATAATTGTACGTTGTCCCACCATTAACATTTTTTCTAGTTTGGTGACACCCCTGTACAATAAAGATACTATCACCAATTTTGGGCCGGTACCTTTTTTCTTACCTGGTTTTGTTTAACTTCGTTTCACCCATCTTGCAATTTTTGGAAATCATTGAAACTAGGATACTATGTTGGCCTCCTGACTGCAAGTTCCCTTTGGAGAAGTGTAAGGGCCAAATTCTATCTCATGACTCACTTTTTACGTACGATCTGTGTGCAGAGCCCCATATCTTCCCTTTATTTAAAAGTTTACTTTTTACGGCATGCATTGAAACATTTATTATTAGTTTTATCAAGGATATCGAGTGTGGGAAACTTGTCCCTGAGAATATTTTTGAATGCCTGATTATCCTTCAAGGTCATGTCATCACATATTGTAAAACAAAATGCATTCTTCAGGAAGAAATGAATAACCTATGAGGTTGCAAGGCAAATTGGGTACCTAAGTACATTTTATAGCTCACTATAACTTGTTTGTCGAACGTGTACCCATATAAAAATAAATACGTTCATGGTTATAACTTAGGAATAAAATACTGATCAATTTTGACATGACTGCACTTGTTAAAAAGGTTGAATGAGGGAAAAACTGACTGCCATCATTCAATCAAAATATGCAATTCTTTAAAATTTTCAGTCAATAGTTACTTTGATTTCAAGTGACGGAAGGCAAGTGAGTGCATCGCTCAAAATTATGTGAACTTAAGTAAATCATGTTCAGCCATTCATAAAACCTATCTGAAGGCAGTTTGGTTGATTAACATTTTATCTAAAAAGACATTGAATATCATAAAATCATTACAAAGAGTCTCAATTACATCGAATCAGAAAAATGGTGTAATTTCAAAGATTCAATTAGTTTCTTTATATTGGTCTCAACCTCTTTGACCTTCTTTCCTTTGGTTGCGATTTATTTATTAACCAAAAGTCGTGGTGGGTTTTGGGGTTGTTTCCTTTTTGGAGGGCGGGGGTTGTTCTGTTTTTGGATGGGCGGTCAGGACGAAATTGTAGCTAGAGAACAAGTAAATCTGTGTTCTCTGCAACCACGTGTAGTTGGAGAAATTTCCCTTACAAAGCAAACACAGGTGAAATAATGGCTTGGAGGGTAAATGTACGTAAATAATCTATATGCACATAGGAGAGATTTTAATCTATATTTGGTGGAAAATTATCGATTTCTAGAGTAAATTTCAGCCGTTGTAACTCACTGCAGATCACATTAACTATACACTGTTACAGCCAAATTGTGAGACGCCTGCATCAGTGATGTAGTGCATTAACATTACAGAAATAAAAACTGTGCATGATGGATGTTTGATTATACGTCACAACTGACCTTTCTCTTCTTTAATGTTCATCCCTTTTCTTTTCCTTGACTTTTATTTCTTTATAACTTTCCAGACTCATAATATTACAAGAATGGTATAAGCTTGTTTGGAGGGCGGGTGTGTGTGCGTTCAGGCTTTGGGGGGGGGGCTTTGTTTTGTTTCGTTTCTTTCCCCTCTTTATTTCTTTTTTGTTGTTGTTTTTGTGTCTTTGTTTTGCCCTTTGATTATTTGACTGTCAAATAAGGAGAAACAAAAAGTGCCAGGTCTCTTTTTATGTTTAGCATGGATGATAAATATAGGGCTTTGGGCTTTCATAATTTAGGTCTACATGGTCTACAAAATTAAAGTCTGCAGTTGATGAATGTGTCAAAAGTTGGACGGACAAATTCTTAACCACCATTTCTACGGGGATGGAGTGGGGATGGGGGTACATGCCACTCTCAAGTCAGCAGTGACATTTATTCATTCACATTGATATTGGGAGGGGAATGTTTTTGGAAATTCTTAATTTTTTTCCTTTTGTGGTGTTTAACTTCTGTTTAGCTCTCATTGTTGGGTTAACATTTATGAATACAGTTAATGCTGTTTTTATTATATATATATATATATATATATATATATATATATATATATATATATATATACATACATATATGTATATATTGATATATTTATTTATGTTTATATATATATGTTTATATATGTATGTTTATATATATATATATACATACATACACACATACACATACATACATACATAAATACATACATACATACATACATACATAATTCATTCATAATTTATCTTTAATTGTGACATTTCATTGTAATTTACAATTATAATTTTTCCGTTGCATTTTATTTGTTCATCAAAGTGTTTGCACAGGCCATCATAAATTAGTTTTCTTTGTTATTAGTTTTTAGCTGTGTGTTCAGATTATTATTACACATTTCTTGGTAGGAAAAAGAGATCACTACACATCGGTTCGTCTTGACAATGCCCTGCAAGGTAACAATGTATCCTTTGGTGTTGGACGTGTATTTGTCAATGGTCACTGGCATTACATGTGCTCAATTTCTGGGAACAAAGGCACGGCGCTGGTTTTCTGTAAACAGCTTGGATACACAGATGGACACACCTTCTCTTTACAAAATATGGCAGACAAATCTAAACACATCCTTGTAACACAGGTATTTCATTTCTGATTACGTGATACCTACTTTCATGTTTCATATTATCAGTTGATTGCAATATTGATGGACGTTGTGTATTTGCTGCTGGTGAGCTTCCTGCCCCTTTCTTTGCTGTCAATAGCAGACCCCGATATTTTTGAAGTTTTTCTTTTTTCAGGAAAAGCTTAACCCTCCCTCCCCAGCTAGGGTACCTATACGCCTTCGTTGAAAAAAATGCAGTGCCATATTTTCAATGTTAGTCATTAGCATTTTTTTTCTTCAAAACCGATGACTATATTATTGTTCAACGTAACACGAATGTGGTTTTTCTAACTGTCCATCAATGTTTTTCACTTGAAAGTGTTTCGTTGTATTTGGTTTGAATGAATTTTTGAAATTGTATGATTTTGTAAATCAAGTGATGTTCATGTAGCTTTATGCTAAACCATTGATCAAATCAATGTGAAACGTTTGGAATATATCTTTGGTAGTATTTGCCAAAATTATGCAGTGGATCCTATTCAGGAAATTGGGACTCCCTTTGCCTTTGCTCAAAATGAGGAGAAATTTTGAAAAATCATTTTTGCTTAAAATATGTGCTATTTGCTATAACATTGTACAGCATTATGTCACATTGAGTGAACGTGGACTCGCTTGTTTAGTTTTCTATTAAGAGACTATTTATGCTTTATGTGTATGACAATTACCTAAAACATTCATGGGAGAACTTCTGGATATTCGCAAACCTTAATTGGCCCAACAGCCGGCATTGTGATTGTCTGGTATGTTACTCCCCTTCTCCTCTCCCCAAAATGCATGCTGGAATATATTTGGACATAAGGTGAATACAGCATGCTATAGAAAAAAGCAACAGATTAACTTGAAAATTAGAAACAAAATGGTTACAATGCCATAAAGTTGAAAGGCTTTCCTAGAATCTTGTAACCGGTCTTAATCAAAATTGATATCATCAAAGCCATTATAGATAGGCATAGTAGAAATTGCCGGGAGCCGCCATGTGTTCCAGTATGAATAGTTTTGCTTGCCTGCCGGTTCATCATAACAAATAGGTACACCTGAGAATTTATAATAGCCTTAATACCGAGCATAAATTACATCTTTTGGACGTTTTCTACAGGTGTACCTCGGTACTCCTCCTCTAGCAAAAGAGTGAGAGATTTTTAGGTGAGAAGGTCACTTGTAAATGTGGTATGGCTGATTTGTTTTGTCTGCTGATATTAATTTTTTGATCAAGTTACTTCAGCAGGTGAACTCTGGTAGCCTTTTTCAGTTCAGTAGGATGATGCCCATCAACACCCCTGCCCTTTTTTTTATTTTTATCTTTATTCAGAACGTTTGACAAACCTTTTAAGTATAAAACACAAAGGAACAGAGATATTTTGGCCACCATCAAACGATTTTATTCAATTTAAAGTGCACAAAAATGAGCCTTGGCAAAATTACGGCATATATGATAAAAGATAACTATCGGTAGGCCTATTCTAAGAAAGGTTCACGCAAATCTTTTTTCTATGTTGCGCTTATGGTTCTATCAAACACTTTTAGAAACTTCGGAAAACTTGTTTTAGATTCAATACATGTGGCTAACTACAGATAAGATCCAATGTTTTTTTAATTTAGCATTTTCTGTCACAGCGTGATTGGGTAAGTGGTATTTTTTTCAGTTTCAAAACCATTATCTAGTAATTTATTTATATTTCTATTATTTCTACTTTTCTGTCGTAAGATTCACGCCAATCAATGAATACATTTACATGATTTTGTAATATGTTTAAGACGTTGATGAAAAATGTAAAACATCCTGTCTTTTGTGAATGAGAGTGGCAAAAGCTGCAAAATTATATACAAATTAACTTGAGACAAGAGGGAATATTCCCTACGACTCACGCAGGGGTCAATACAGGTGTATCTACTGAGCAATGATTGCACTTAATCGAGCCTATAAGGCTTAGTGCATATATATATATATATATATATATATATATATATATATATATATATATATATATATATATATATATATATACAGGGTTCACTTTCTACTTTTCTGATTTCTTCAACGTTGCCTGACAAACTTAGTTTTGTATGGTGTGTACAATTTACATTTTCTTTTTGTGAATATTGTGTTTGGTACTTCCATCCACATAGTAAGCCTATTCCAGAGGGGAGTTTCCATAAACCTATACCTCCTTAACCCCCCCTCCCACAAAGAGAGTTTACAGAGTCTGAGGACAAAGTCTCTCTCACACTCTCTCTCTCTCTCTCTCTCTCTCTCTCTCTCTCTCTTTCTCTCTCTCTCTCTTCCTTTCTGAATTGCAAAATTACACATCAAGTCCAGTAAAAGCTACTTCTAGCTCACACAGTGGCGTGCTGAAATGTGGAAATAGTTCTTCCATAAGTATATAGGTAAGGCATAGACAGGGAAACTTTTCGAGAGTAAAGAGTTCTAACTGCAGAATAGGGTAATGATTACCAGGAATTGTTTCTGGACAAAAGCGGCATACATACAACACCTACCTACACATTTTTAATATATTGATAGCTATTTTATTTCCACTAGTACCAATTGGGAAGTACAATTTTCATGATATTTCGGGAAATGAACTTAAACAAAAAATTATCATGTGCTGGGACAAGAATGATTATATTTCATAATAACTCACGTCTCAGCTCCTATTTAAGAAGCTCTATCCCATATGCGCTCCAAATAATTTACCATCAGGGACTAAACTCTTGATTTACTATAAATCAATACCTGAGATCTCGATCTAGTCCTTAACAATGAATTTGTACCTTTGCTAACTTAACCAACCTGGTTCTCAGAAAGAAGGGCAACCTTAATCGATTATGGTTTCTCTAATTCATCTCATTGTTCAAAACCAAAAGATGTTCTCTGCCATCACAGGTACGAAACTCTCTGATCACCTTTCCAATTAACCTTCCTACACTAAAGCCTAAATTTGCAGGACCCATCAAAATGTATCAAAACAGAAACAAATGATCGCTTCTTGCAAAATTGTATCTGCGAACTTAGTTGTATTTATATATGTGAGCTGTAAATCTAAATCCTAACCTGAACCCAAATGCATATTATAATAAACTAGAATGCACCATAGGTAACTATCGCTAAACAAAAACAAATAAAAATTAAAGTAAATAAAGCAGCACGGTCAAAAGTGGCCCACTTTGGACGTTCGGGGTGGAGCCAGGCCAAGTATTCCCTGCACCAAGCAATAGTGAAATAGTAGTTACGTGAGTTAACATGTGGTATTTTTAGAAATTTTTGGTCACCAGCCATATGTGAACACAGGTGTGTGGAACCATTCAGTTCTTCAGTTCTTGCAACAATGATGACAGTGTCCACATCCTTTTGAATCAGTATCTGTATTATGTTGCTTTCACAGTTGGTGTTGTCTGGGGTGGAAGATTGGGGAGGGGCAGGGGTGGCTGTAAAGTAGGTATCTGTAGCAGTGCTTAAGAAGGGGAAGCCTTCTGTTCCTAGGCCCCTATGGTCAAGTTACCCAGGGCCCGGGCACTATTACCTGAGGATTACTGACAAGACTAAGAAAAGGACAACTGTTTCATACTTCTCAACCCTCGAATACAACAGCTGTTGAGTTTGATAATTTGCAATGATTTTAGAGCATATCCCTGATCCATGATTAGCTGTATGGACAGCTCCAAGGCTTTTGATAAAAAGGAACAGAGTTAAGGAGAATATAGCGTAAAATTGCACAAAGAAAGCATGGCTATGTTAGCTTTATATTAGGATATATGGATCATTAGAGAGGCTGCTGAAGAAAGGTTGATGGTCTTTAGGAATTTTTTTCAGATGATAGAAGTAAGTTCTACCTCAGGACTACTATTTCTTCTCCATGGGGCTGTGTTTGGACAAAATGACCTCTAGAGCCTATATCGGCACAAGAGGGTAGGAAGACCTGCCTTCAGCATATGATTATGAACTTTTCTGCTAACAGGTGGCCACACCATGCCTCATTCCCTTCAAACGTATCAAATTATATAATTATAGGCACAACCAGTGCTATATCAGGTAGTTTTTGCATAATTGTATTTAGAAATCGATCACTACCTTCAATATTTCCTAATAAACAAAAAAACAAACAATAAAATAAAATAAAATAAAATAAAAAAAAACAAACAAAAAAAAAAAAAAAACGAAAAAAAAAGAAAAAAAAAAAAAAAAAAAAAAAAAAACCCAGAAAGATACTGCCTGTATTCAGGAATGAAGATGTGACCCTCCATAATTGTTTCAATTATCACAGAATAATATATATACATACATATATATATATATATATATATATATATATATATATATATATATATATATATATATATATATATATATATATATATATAAATATATGTATATGTATATATATATATATATATATATATATATATATATATATATATGTGTGTGTGTGTGTGTGTGTGTGTGTGTGTGTGTGTATCCCCTGCTTTTCCAAAAATTGTACAAAGAAATAGTCTATGGACAATGGATCTCATGTCTCGCTTATTATAATCCTTTTGTTAATCAAAGCCTGCACAGCTTCAAAAAGATGCAGCTGAGACCCGACCATTTGAATTCTTTGACGGAATTCTCAATGTTCTTGACTCCCGTGAAATACCCATAAATTTATGTAAATATATATATATATATGTATATACATACATTTATATATCGATTTATCAAAAGTTTGAGATACTCTCACCAAGACATTCGTCCGCACGAACCCAATTAAAATAGGATCACTGTACCAGCATAAAAGTGGTTTAAAATCGATCAGAGAGATGCCAGCATGATGTTCAATTCGACGTAGTCTGTTCAATAATTGTGATAGGATTACCCAGTAACCAATCCTTGGTCTGCTTATATTTATTTCAATTTGTACCTTCTTATATACTTTTACTTATGTATGATTCTATCTTCCTATTACATATAATGTATTGTTTGCTTGTTTGGCGTATTTTACCCAAACGTATTTTATGTTACATAAGAAAGCAATGCGTCGTATTTGCTCTACTAATATCCTTCCACACACACAACAATCATTTAAAAAATTGAACATGCTGACGACTAATAATATTCTTAACATCAGAACACTAAAATTTAACTTTAGATGTATCCAAAACCAACTACAACAACTTTCCACCATGATGTTTAGCTCTCTGAACTCATTAGACATTCTCACGCCACTCAAACCTGTGACAATTTTAGCCCTGCAATTCCTTGAAGGAGTACCAAAAAGAAAATGCTAGCTTACTTTAAACCATGCCTTTCAGTCTTACAGGAACATTTTTAACCCATTCATATGATGATTTTCTAAATACCTAAAAATGTTTTTCATGCGCAAATATTCTGAAATAGCATTTCATTTCCACCGATTGGAATTTGTCAACTGTACTACATTGTCTCTATTATTATCGGTAAGTCTGTGATGTAACTTCACAACGACTTAACATAGGTGTCCCCAATAATAGGGTAACTGATATCCTTAATCTTGTTACTGTAACTCACTAATGTAACTATTCTTGTTGACTTACTATTTACTCAGCTGGTTGACTCAGTTAACAGGTGAAGAGCAGCTGCAATAAAAATACACTGTTATGTTTTACTACTTCTGCAGGTGGTCTGTATGGGGAACGAGACTAATACTGGACAATGCCATTTTAGCAATTTCGGGTCCATCTATGCATACTCCTCTCATAACACGTATGGTTGTAAATGGATGAGATTCGACATGCTGATGTGCAAACATAAAGACAACCAAGCAAATTGTTTGTATCTATCTATTTTTATTACATCATATTCCTCTATATTCTGATATCTATATATATAGTTTGTGGTCATTGTCATTTCGAATATGTTAGCATCCACAATTCCACAAACCTGTGATGTAGCTTCAGAACACTCTTTTATTCAATGTTAAAGTCCTGTGATGCATTGCAAGGTCTCATGGCAATTGATCTGTCGCACGAGGCTCACTAACCTAAGCCAATTGCCTGCTGAGTATCCAATAGAGTACAATTTATCTGCACATTTTACATATACAGTGCCACGGAAGTGTTGCCTATATAAAGCAACTAAGTTTGAACAAGAATATGTAATAGTGCATGTGATTAATCGACTTATAACGGCGATGATAGTAATTTACATAGCAATGACATCCATTGAAACATACTCATCTAGAATTGTTTCAAACAAGTGAAAACATAAATCACCGCACTGACATTTTTTGGATTGAAAATTCAAAATTCTGAGTGACGGAATTCTTCGTATTCCATGTATAAAAAGTTAGCAAAAATATACGTCTTCAGACCTTTAGATTATTATTTTAGATCCCAATAGGTGTTGCACACGACAATTTTCTTATATTATAAATGTGAATAGTTCATAAGTAACTTTGGCATGTTTATTAAAGTCTCAGCTTTGCTGAATTTCAAACCCTGAGAAGCCAAATTATATCAGTGTATGGCTAGTATCACTACGTGATGATCATCAAAAAGGAATACGCTGATGGTGCACAGTTTGTTGACTCAAAACAGATTACTGTTATTTGAAAGAGGTTGCAATTAATGATTAGCCAAGGCTAAAATACAGAAAACAAAGTGTAATACATTCGGAAATGACATATTCATTTAGAAATGAGTTATCTTTCTTGAAAATTAAGGAATAAGATTGTGTCGTATTTCAAATATCTTGACCTCTTGGTTACAAGCATACTGTGATGGGCTATAATAACTGAGATTTTCGCAGGTAAGGCATTTAAAATATTGACCGCACTGCAGTGTTTTTTAGTTGAACATTTACCCTTTGATATATCTCTCTAGATATATGAGAGAATAATAGCACTGTCCATTTATGTGTTGATGAAATATCGGAAAATGAATGTATTGACACATCTTAAACGAGCACAAAGTAAAGACTGTAAGTTATGGTTAGGCTTGCCCTCCATTGTCTTTGATGATGCTGCACTTTTGAAATCAAAGGTAGAGTCCCCTATTTGTCAAGCACAGTTGAAAGTGTACTAAATATTGGTCTGAAATTAACTTAATGGAAACGTGCTAATATCCATTAATGCTAGCATATATTCGAAATAGGCGAGACAGGAAAGTGTTAGGAGGCATTCCTTCATACCTTACACGTGTCTAAATATGGTTTTGGTATGGTTTGATTTTAACCGGCAAACTGGTTGTCATACTCTGTTTTAGGGCTTCGCCAGTAAAACTGACAGATTGCGCACGCCAATTCGTGATTTATGAATATACTGAAAACATGAAATAAAAATACGTCCACTTCTTACACCATTTTTGTTCAGTAAAATAGCCAGAAATGATTAAAATATGGACATTTTTTTAAATAAGTGTGACATATATGTCAACTTTGAGAGAAAAATAAATGAACAATGCATATCATAACTACCCAACGGCAGCCACATCAGTAATTTTGCTGTCTGGTAGACACCACTTAACTATAAAACTAGAATTAAAAATGCCGCATCCCTGTTTATATATATATATATATATATAAAAATGTCAGGTGTACCACACGGCGGTGGTAAACCCGTAGAGACTACTTCTTTTGCATATATCAATTGCATGCTGCTTCAATGCCTGCAAAAAAATCCTGCACTTATGTCATTTTTCTTCTGCACTTTCACCACAGTCTTTCCAAATGTGTCATTAATAATCATATGGCGAGGTAATTTTGTTTCAGCTTGCCTTGTGTGACATAATAATTCGACCGTGAACAATGGACTCCCTATGCTAAACTTAGATCTGCATGTTACTCCTCTGCCCAACTGTTTTTTTTTTTTTAAACGTTTTCCTGTTATTCTCCAAATACAGAAAAAAATAAATGCGCCATAAATCTAGGTCACCAGATGCACATTTGTACCATGCACATTACATGAGTATCAGGTCCAGGTAACGTGGTGTGGTAACTCTGGTCCACCTGGTAACTAGGTCGTATGACTCAGGGAGTATGGTTGTATTAAGGGTTGAGTAGAAGTGGCGGCAGTGCATATGGCTCTAATGGTGCTCTGCCTGTAGGCGAAATTTGCGTACAACAGGGTAACTGTAATACGCTTACATGTGAGTAAATATGTGCTCATGGTAAAAATTTGGGAGGGAATACAATGCTTATTCTTCATAATAACTAGGATTGCAAGTGGGTGATGGCCCCATGCAACTTGGTCAACATAAGGGTTGAATACAAGCAGCACCATTGTTTAAGGATGACTAAAACATATACAGAAGCCATCTTCAACTGGCAAAAAAGTTAAACTCCAGAAGATAAGGCTTCAGGTAAATTTTATCGAAAATGTTAATGTTTCAGTCACATTTTGAAATTAGGGGTTATTATACGATGCTTCTTTAGGTCACAGAAAACATGTGTTTTTAGCTATCGTGCTTTATTTTGAATTATAACCAAACACACACACACACACATACACACACACACACACACATACATATATATATATATATATATATATATATATATATATATATATATATATGTGTGTGTGTGTGTGTGTGTGTGTGTGTGTGTGTGTGTGTGTGTGTGTGTGTGTGTGTGGATGTGGAAGTGTGTGTATCATGTTTATTGCTAAATTGACTTTGAGGTGGGTTTCTCTAAATCTTTAAGCAGTATGGTAGGGAGTATCAGGATATTTGTAACAGGGTACCTTCAAAGATTTGAAGTCTTGACACACTTCGTTATTACTCTGTGTAATGCCACTTTGCTTTCAGTTTCTGAGGGGTCAGTTCGCCTTCATGGCTCCAGTAGATCTGATCAGGGTAGCATCCAAGTTTATCACCTTGGATACTGGGCAAACGTCTGCTTATCATCCTCACTACATCCTTACAAGGTCAGTCTCTTTGACATATATATATATATATACAAGAAGAGTAATAAAACGTATTTGAAAGGTCTTTCAGAATAGCGTTTTGGCTGCATCAGTGTAATCTTCAGTCCAAGTGGAAAAATACAGAAGAAAAAAATCTTGGTTTACAGGCGACTGCATGTTCAGTTTGTGTGACACAATTTTATTTAGTAAGAAACAAAATGTGAGACCGAGCAGGTTCGTTTAGTCCGCTGGCTTATCATTTTATTTTATTTTATTTTATTTTATTTCATCTTAATTTATTTTATTTTGTTTTATTTTATTTTATTTTATTTCATTTTATTTTATTTTATTTTATTTTACTTTACTTTACTTTACTTTACTTTATTTTATTTTATTTTATTTTACTTTTCGAATTTCGTTGCATTTTCAAATTAATTGGTCATTCATTGCTGCATCTCGGCGTTTATTGAGGCACAGCAGTTAGAAAGACAGAGGGGCAGACAAGCGGGCAGACCCAGAGTGTATATATATATATATATATATATATATATATATATATATATATATATATATATATATATATATATATATATATATATATATATATATATATATATCATGAGAGGCATTAAAAGGTATACAAACAGATAATACAACGGTCAATTAAAGTAATTGCAAAATTCTTTTGCCACAAAAAATAATACACTATGGATGAACTTACCATAAACATCATTCCTGATCAGTGGGGAGAAAATTACAAGTAAAACTAGCCGTGTCTGTCGTATTTTCACTAGACTAGACAAGTACCTAGGGTGGATGCACTGTGAGTCAGAGGCCACTAGGAATCGCCTTGTCACGTGAATTGCCACAACTGGTTTTAACCTTATCAAACAAACAAAACATAATTCGATATTTAATGATGCAAAATGAGTACAAATTTTGTGTAGGGATAGCTTACATCTTATCCAACTGGAGCGTAAAAACAAATGTATCATCTGGTATATATTCTCCAGCTTTCCTGAGTAATGCAGTTATGTTTTGGGGTAAATTATTGTTTTCCAGATTGAAAAAGATACCTTTGCAACAATCTGTTGTAAGCAGCTGGGATTCCAATCAGGTGAACACATAGTCGTTCAATCACAAAAACCTTTACCAACGTGGATAGGAGGTTTTCAATGTAATGCATCTGCAAAACATCTGTCAGAATGTGCCATTGAATGGGATACATATGGCTGTGAGTCTGGCTCAGTAATGGGTGTTTGGTGTCGAAACGGTATGTAATGAAAAGTGTTCCGACCCTTTTTATTTTTTTTCTCTTGCAATGTACACCATTCATTTTATTTCCCATGCCTTTAAATTCACTTCTTTCTGTCTCTATTCAATGCATCAAAAATGGAAGTCACCGTCAAATTGTTTTTTACATCTATCACTTAAGGTAACGCTGTTGGAGGTTAACGTCCCCAATTAAACGACCCAGTGATCAAATGTAATATTGTGCTGTAAGAGCGTGGATTCCTTCTTGGCATAACATATCTGTAGCATATCTGTATATGGTTTAAACATATTTATTTCAAAACAAATGGAAAAGAGGCACCATGCCTATAAATATTCCTCTCGCTACTAGTGTGTTCGAAAACTTTAAATACAATTAATGAGTTGGATTTTGGTTATGTATATTTAGCACTCTGGCGTTGACATGCATTTTAACATAAAGCACTGTGGAGTTCATATAAAATAATTTCCACGCCAGGTATTTTATTCTTATTTTGATTATTGAAAATTATTAGGTCACTTGGGTTGCTTGTTGGGGAAATACATGTGGTTAGATCAACGTGTGACCAACACATCATGTTGAATAGGGTATCATTTCAATCATTGGTGTGTATTACTTGCTCCGCATGCAGAGGTCCGTTTCTTCTTCTTCTTCTTCTTCTTCTTCTTCTTCTTCTTCTTCTTCTTCTTCTTCTTCTTCTTCTTCTTCTTCTTCTTCTTCTTCTTCTTCTTCTTCTTCTTCTTCTTCTTCTTCTTCTTCTTCTTCTTCTTCTTCTTCTTCTTCTTCTTCTTCTTTTCTTCTTCTTCTTCTTCTTCTTCTTCTTCTAATTATCATTATTATCATCATTACTATTACTATAGTTATTATCATTATTATTATTATTATTATTATTATTATTATTATTATTATCATTATTATTTTTATTATTATCATCATCATTATTATTATTATTATTATTATTATTATTATTATTATTATTATTATTATTATTATTATTATTATTTTTATAACATACATGAAAAGCAATTGATATTGTAGCATTTTAAAACCAAACTTTTCAAGGAAGAGAACCTATATGTTCGTGGCTGGTGATTGTTAATAAATGTCCATTGTCAACATTTAATTGGTATATATATATATATATATATATATTCAATGGTTGCTCTAAGATTTGTTGCTGGTGATCAGTAAGTGTGAAATTTGTCTTCTTTCAGAACCACAGCCAAAACCCTTTACAGTAAGATTAGTGAATGGAACTAGGAACTCGTCAGGTAACATTGTTTCAAAAAATATGATGATACATTTTCAACTGGTGGGTAGAAATAATACCTCAGGTAGTAACACTGATGGAAAAAACAATATGTTAGGTAATATTCATATGCAGTAAGACATTTTTATTGCTGCATTTGTCATGTTGAATACAACACAGCCTACTACAGCTCCAGCCCCTAAAGTATCCGTTTCGATGTAGTTGCAGGATCTAGAATAAGCATTTTATGATTCAACACTTAGCATGGTGACAGGATGACAGAAGCTTTCTTTGGGCAGCTTTTCATTACCAGTATCAATATCTGAGTTTCACCCAGAATGGACTTTTCTTAATACTGGACGAACATGTATCAGTGTGGCAGTCAAATGTGGCATTATTTTTGCAGTCCTGCAAACACTTGATGCTGAATAGTACTATGACCTAAATAGGACATAACTATGGCTCACAAAATGAACCCTTTAGAGCTTTGCTGAATTTGTGAGTTAGGGATGTGGTATACTGGACAATACTAAGGACCATCCATCTTGGCAATTATTTTTTTTTCTAAACAGTTCTCTTTTTTTTCCAAATTAAAAAAAAATTAATATCCTGAATGGGACAGGTGGGCACACCCCCATTTCAGAGTCTTGCTCTGTTCTGCATGTATAACAAATAAACAATATATATGTTTATAAAGTTCATCAGATATTTTGTTAGTCCATATTTTTTTTAATCTAAACGCAAACCATGCCTTTGCATTTGTCAGCTTGAAGGACCGAATTGTGTAGTTTGCTTAAAACAGTGAGAATGAATAGGTTACTCCATTTGGACAGCTTGATTTTATCTGATGCTTTGTTTTAACAGATGTGTTTTTATTTCCTATGTACAAAAATTTGTGGCAGAGTCTGAAAGCCTTAAACATTCACTCTAATATTTTGGCATCAGATCAAAATCAAGCCGTCCACTTAAATTAGTCTCTGGACTTCTGAAATGTGCCTAAATAGGCATAGCTCCAAGTGTAGGTTGCCAATAAAACTATTAAGGATGCTGGCTCCCTCAAGTTGCACTTTGACTCTTCCACAAACAGGACATATACCAAATGTTATGTTACACTTGTGTTTTTGTTTAAAAAAAGGACTTTCTTCACACTTTAATCTTTCCAATTTACAACACGAAGCATATGTCATAGATTGTGTGTCAAAATGATTAAGATACCCTGTTTTGCCTAATAGGAACGTGTGGGTGCAGGGAAATGACACAGTCATGGATTTACTGTTGACACTTGTATAGACACGGTTTAAGAGATTGCCTACTTTTGCGAGGGCTCAATTGACAATGAAGTAAAAATTGTCAAGAAGAGAAATTGATGAAGAAATGAGTAATATGGTTCTCACTTGATAGTCGGCAAAAATTACCAGGCCAAACACTTTTTTTTATCCCTAGTTGATAAGATGTCCATGGGTAAGACCTTGCTACGTGGAGTGCACTTGTGAGGAAAAGCAGGCAATATGAGCATTTTGGATTCAAACTATAAGAATATGATGGTGCTTATTCATGGACTTGTGGAAAAAAACAAATTTAATGCAAAAGGTATCATGTAATGTTACTCAAACAAACAACCTAGAATTGAAAATTCTATGCTTCTCTGTATGCAAGGTCTCAAAACTTTAGCCAAATGTATATTACCCACTTTAGTAATGACAGTATAGTCCAGGAATCTAGGTGAGTGTGCGGGAAATTGAGGGATCACCCACATGGATTTCTGGTCACAGATATTACGAGTTTAGATATTTTTTCTTCCCTGCTTAATATATTGAAGACGTATTGCAAAGCATTAAAGAATATTTCTGAAAAGCATTCCTTTTAAATGAATGTGATGGCAATAAGGCCAGCTTTAACACAAAAGTGTAAATCAGCTGCTTGGATTAGATTACAGACCATAGGCTCTGATCAACCTTGAGATATCCTTCTCATTTCTCAATAACATGGCCAAAACTAACGTGTTTAGATGCTCAGTTCACCAATGGGCGAGCAGGTTCAGTATCTTACTTCTCAAATAAAGCTACAGCATCGCCAACGTCAACAAAATATTCTAAGAAAAATGATGTTCATGAGTCATTTCAGCACAAATAACAAAGTTACATCGACTGCAGCTGATTATGAGACAAAAGTTCTGGTAAATATCAACATAATTTGGAACATTTTTGTAAATTTTATTTTTCAAAGTATGATCATTCCTTTCTGTGAATGTGTACCTAAGTAAGTTGATCATCGAAAATTCTGAGAACTTTGTTTATTCGCCTATAGGTTTAGACACAATCCCCTATTTAATCATGATACGGACTACTTCAAACAACGCCCATGTTAAAACAACCCTAGAAAATTAATTGAAAAACTGATGGTTGCAGGCAGGTTGCATTTATTAACTTCATGCGTATCGGAGCAGTATGGATAAGGGTAATAGGCAGATAAGGTGATGAAACATATGACAGCAGTGGATTGATGGTATGTCCAGGCAGTCTATTCGGAAATATTCCTATTTAGGAATGTTGCATTAACTACAATAAAAAGAAACATTACAAAAGGAAAAATATAAGAGAAGTCATGTGGGAAAAGTAGCATTGACGATCAGTAGTTGTTGACAACATGGACAAACTTCTACTATCATAGATATTAGGCTAGGTAAGCAGGTATTTAGCATTCATTTGAATACCATTGATGTATCTGTCATTGTTGACACCGTGTCCCTCAGAATTGTTTTTTGCAACATCTCAGGAAAACTCGTTACCAGCAAATTCAGGAAGAAGCAAACATTTCGGACAAACAAATAATGACAGTGAGGAGATTCATGAGTTACCAAAACATCAACATTGATCTTGAAATTCCACTGTGAAGAATTAAATTGCACTCCTGACTTGAGACAGGCAGTCATCCATAAGAGGCAACTTGTGGGTTTTCAACCAGTCTTCTCAACCTTCCCAATATATCTAATAACTGCAGACTTTAGTTGTTCAAAAATAGGCCTAACTACTTAAAACCCAAAACATTTGCACCAAAGATACAACGAGACCTTGTAGGTCTGACACTTTTAGATTATTTTCACTTGTCAGTCATCTGGGAAAACAGCAAAGACGAAAGTAGGCATACATTGGTTTTGTGATACTTATGCATCTAAAACATTATAAATGCCCAACATCCATTGTAACCATGAGTCACAGAACACAGCCCAGTGAAGAATACATTTCACCCTTGACTTGACATAGACGAATATCTCAAACTTTTGCTAGTAAAGTCAACAACAACAGTCAAAACTAACAAGACGTTCAGGTTCTATGATTAAACAAAAGGTTTGTATCAAACATGGTGAAATATAGATTTGTTGTAATAATTTAAGCAATATCACTCACAGGAAAAGTCTCATTACCTGCGAAAATATGTATTATTATACCACCATCAGGATATATTGGGGTATGTCCGATTCTGGCATGGACTACAACTTGTCGTTTGATCGTTAAAATCATTTTTATATTTTGGATGTCTCATTCATCATAAATCTGGAAAACAAAACAAACTCACAGAAATGAATAATTCAATGTGAAACTTTGTGCCAAATATCTGAAAAATCTTTTTCAATTAAAATACACACAACTCCACTTTGTCGTTTCTAAGTTGTATTTTAGAGGATACCATGTATTTACAAAAACAAATCGCGTAATAAGAGAGAGGCAGAAGATGACTGCTCAAACCAAGATGTTAGCCTTTATTCTCAATATAAAATTAAACATATCATCCATTTTAGAGAGATTTAGTTTGTTCCATTGACATCTATAAATGAAGCAGTTTGCATAATGAATAAAAGCAGAGATATTATACAAATTATCATCCTTTCTGCATTTTACTTCACTTTGTAAAACTTCAAGCAGAATGGATACCATTTGGCTACTAGAGGCACTGCATAACACACACACACACACACACACATACATACATACATACATACATACATACACACATACATACATGTATGTATGTATATATATGTGTATATATATATATATATATATATTTATATATATATATATATTTATATATATATATATATATATATATATATGCCCCAGAACCCTCTGGGTGAGATTGTGAGTATATTCTTATGTTAAAAGTCCAGCTGAATACTGGTTTCGATTCTCATCCTCTCTAGAATCGCGGATTCTTGTAATCTATTGGTGTGTAATGGGAGGACACACCAAAAAGTATGCCTCTTCGAAGTCTTTAAATCGAATTTCTTGCCTTTATCTATCTGATGCTGGGATATGATGATAGGCCTGATGGCACGGCACTAACATCAACGAGCATTATAATAAGATCACTGGGGCACTACCTGGAGGTGGTGTCGCTGCATTTCAGCATAAGCTGATTGCACCATGCATAGAGAGGCTGCCAATTGTACAAAATGGCTGATTCAGGGCTGCCCCTGAATTGGATTTCTTGACTTCTTCAGTTGTCCACCATCTTGCCATTAGCATTAAAGCAGTGTATCATGAAGACTAATTGTTTGCATTAGTAGATATGTTATTGATTAAACAAGTATATTTTGATGTTTACGGCATGTACTTTAAAGTAAGGATTTGGGCAAACAAAACATGATATGCAGGCTGAGTATTTGTAAGTGAATGGAAGTTAGATTTTGAGATGCACAGAATCGTCGGCTGAAAGCAATCTGCTAAGCCAATATAATGAATAATCATTTGTCAAGGTCATCTCAAAACTGCATTTTTGGTATTTGATATTCATTGCTTTGATTACTGGAACACTCCTGTATCCATAAGCGTTCCACTGTTTCCGGCAAACAGAAGCAACGTGTCCGTTAGAGTAGTCTGGCTAAATTATGGAAAATCATATGGGGTTAGGACAAGTTTATAATGTTTCAACACATTACATTGTAAATATTTTATGTGGTTATGTGATCTCAAAATGCACAAGATGGATATCCTCTAAACAGCATGAAAGTACAAACGAATTTTTTTTTTTTTTTTTTTTTGGTAGGTCCATTGAATGGAGCGTGATGATACTCTTTTATATGACCTAGGCTTCAGCTACATGTCCGTAACCTCGATATTCATTAATTCATCATAGTACTTTATCGACGTTATTTGAGGATTACATCAAGAAGACCCTTTGGGCTGGTACTTGATGATTTTGCGTTCAGATGGTCTCTGTGACCGGTGTGCTGTACATGACTGTCAACCTATAACGTTCCCAGGTGACAGGGCCATTCAAGTCCGTTAATGTCACGTTAGCTTAACACAGGGTTTAGTGACTTTTTCTTTTTTTTTTTTTTTTTTTTTTTTTTTTTTGTTTGCACGTTTTTTTTTTTTTTTTTTTTTTTTTTTTCTTGTTTTTTTTTTTTTTTGGGGGGGGGGGTTTGTTTTTATTTTCGGTGCGTGTGTTTTTTTTTTTTTTTGTTGGTTTCTTTATTGTCTTTTTTATTTTTGGGTGAATCTTGTAGTAAACATTCCTGAAACAACTTGTGCAAGTCGCTTTGAAATCACACAGTTTTGGGTTGTTGCCTTAGGATTGAAATAGGAGATACTTGTTGGTGAAACAAAATGCACTACCCTTGTGCAGAATCGAAATGTACATTAGGTAACTTTGACAAGACATGTACAAAATATCATTTTATATGCTTGGTTTTCTTCTTGTTTGTTTTGAAAAAATGTTATTATTAACATAAACATGCCTAGGCAAAATGCTTCCACATTCCACAGAAAGAAACTCAGATACACAGCATTTCCATGTGTTTTAACAGTTGTTGCCATTGTTGCATTGATTGCTATTATGGACCAACGTTTGTGTGTTTTCATATCATTTGCCTTTCTCGCCGAAAGTACAAAATGGAGTAGTTTCAAAATTAACTGAAGAACAAATAATAAACCTTTGAGTTACTTCTTGTCAACTAAGTTCATACTCCATTGAATCTTTAGTCATTTAAGCTATTCAATAATGTTTACAAAAATATAATACTTGTTTCCTTGTTACACAGGAAGAGTAGAAGTATTTCTTCACAAATCGTGGGGAACCATTTGTGATGCTCTCTGGGATGATTATGATGCCTCAGTCGTATGTAGATCATTAGGGTATAAAAGTGGAATAGCAAGACATGCAGCATTCTTTGGGGCTAATATGGAGAAGGATATTCACATGACGACGGTGGATTGTGCAGGTAATGAGACCGCTATAGCACAATGTGCTTATAAGGATCCCACTCAAACATCCTGTCGCCATTCTCACGATGCAGGAGTGGAATGCAGTTTCAACCTAATATCACCAGGTATTGGTCCTATTTGACATTACCACCTAATTGTATCTTAGTAAGTATGCATGAAGAAGATGCATTAATAGATTAATACAATTTTGGACATACAGTTATCTAAACGTCATTATTGAAATTTCCCATGATCACCAATAAAATGCTTGAAAGACTATGATCAGTGATATTACTTCACAAAAATAGAAACTTTGATACTTTTACAGGTTCTATTTTAAAAGCACAAAATAGGACCGCAAAAAAAGTTTGGGATTTAGTCAAAATTTGATCTCATTAAATGTTGTAGCACTCCATTAGGATGCTTATAGTAAACATGGTTCGTCAAGTGTAATACAACCTCGTTCACTTGAGGGTCTGGCGCTAAAAGCTTATTTGCAACAGAATTTAGATGAGCACAAAGTTTATGTTTGTAGAATTCATATTTTAGAGAGGTGAAGAGACAATGACATATTTCTATGCATTTTTAATGTAACTCTTGCGCATTAGATGTTATATTGCCTTCAATGCATACATTATTTGTTATTATTTTGAGTACTGGGTTTACCAGTCTAATCAATGTATCTTACATTTTATGAATGCAGTTATGGCGTGTGCACGCCAATGGATCTCTTTTCGGAACAGTTGTTATATGCTGTTTAACAGAGAGAAAACAGTATCAATATCTTGGATTCAAGCTGCAGAGAATTGCAGAAGCTACGGAGGCCATATGATCTCATTTGAAGATCTGCAGGAATACACATTTGTCTCGGAACATGTGATGGTTTCATGGGGCATATATAGAACACAGTTGGCGGAAGGAGATATTTATATTGGTAAATAATCAAAGGAAGTTTCTTATTGAATATACACCAGATCAGTCCTTGTATAATATGAAGGATCTCTGAGAATGAACAGACGAAATTTACCACTGTTGCTCATCATGATAGCATTTGTATGAAATTTCAATGTAAACCATTTTAGCATCATTTCTTGTTGTTAAACAAGGCATTGCTCAAACTTCAGAGCTACCTTTACCAGTGCTTGGACTGATCAACTGAAGGTTTTCCTTCTCTATCTGGTGTCGATAAGGTGCATGTTCAATTTAATAAGTGGAAGATTTTAAAAGTACATCTTATAATTTCTCACACATAATCTAGTCTTGAAGGCTAATCTTGTGCTGCATTGCTTGATTCCACAAAGCTTAGTTCCGCATAAAACAAATCAAACTGAATCAATTGTCTATGTCCAAATAAAGCAAAGATGTCACAAACAACATGACTCACATTCAAGGTTTCCACCAAACAATGGTGGAAAATGTAAAAACAGCACAGCGCAGACTTCAAGAGTTACCAATACACCTACATTCATCACCCAATACCACTACGAACAGAAAACTAATCACCTTTGATCTGGGACAGGTAGATACCCATAAGAGGCACCTGCTAATTTTTGACTGGTCCTCTCGGCCTTTGAAATGGATGGTTCTTTTTTTTGTGTGTTTTTTCAAAAAGGGTTAACCTCTTTATACCCAAAAGGTTTTACTTCTGTCAAAAATAAAAGACACATGGCAGCCAAATCCCTTTTATGTAAACAAGGGAATACCGTGACGGTTTATGCCTGGTGGCTAGATGAAAAGGGTGAATATCGGTAAATTGTTCCCTGGATCAAAGATAATACAAAAGTGTGAGTCTGTGGTTGTGCGAGTCCCTGGTTCTCCTTTAGAGCCAAAAACTCAACATAGCTAGTGCAACAGGAAGCACTTTTTGCATGCGTCGGTTAATGCCTGTATCGGGTTAGGTATGATTTGACCCAAATTTATTCGATATAGAGGATATATAAAGGGACCGAACCAACTTGAACAAATTTCACAAAGGTTGGTCTTTGACCTGAAAAAACTAGGGATATTTGATACATATGGGGACACACAGGATAGGTAAAGAGGCACAGTATGATCAAATTCCACAGAAGTTCCTCTATGACTTTGGAAACAAATTTAATATATATGGTGTCATAAATGAGCTTTTGGAGAAAACAATCAACTGAGTCCCAAGCCTAATGACTTGGTAGCAGAACACTCAGATGGAATTTCCCCTTAGCAATATGAAAAGGTCGCATTCAAATTAATTTAAGGAGGCCCTAATCGTGCCCAAATATGCTAACGTACATCAGAAACCATCCCCAAAATTTCTCGGGTATTAAAAAATTATCAAAATAATTCATATAGCCACAATAAGTTGCACATCAGACTCGTATGAACACATTGAGCAGGTTTGTATGATGTATTCACGTAAACATTTATAACTGTTGGTCAACCACCCTTTTAGAAAGGAGAAATATGTTACGATTATCCAAAATTACAAAAAGATAACTAACTCATTGATTGGCTCACAATGTAAAGGCAGATATTCTAAAAGTACATTTGCACAAAAGGTTGAAAGGATTGGGTCAATAATTTGATAAAATTTATATATTCTTTGAAAAAACTATCACTGGCCTAGCCCTGCCCACATGTTCTCCTATCTAACATCATAAAATTCTCTGAAAAAAGGTTTCGAATCTAGCAGCTACATATGGTCAACAACTTCGAGAGATACCTAGGCAAGTTGCATTATCAGAAGGTTCACATAAAAGTCACATGGAAAATTACAACGAACACACACTGCGTGACAAATTCAGAAAGTGATCGATATTAAATCCACCATAATTAACCAGCGCCTATTGAAAAACGCAAAAGTTCTTCCAATGCAACAGTAAGAAACTAACAAAGGAATTTCAAAGAAAACCGATTTTTAAAATTAAACCAAGCTAAAGGAAAAACAGACTAAACAGCAAAATAGTGCTGCATGATGAAATTTACTGTACTAATTACCTGTTATGTTGCCCCAAAAACATATCCAGAACGGATATTTAAATTCCTCACTTAGTATCAATTGTGCACTGCCAGAAATTACTCACCAAAAAGACTATCTGCAAGTTGAGAAATTCAGACCCTTGAAGTCCAGCATAAACGGTTGCGTTAAGAGGCATAAGAAATTATAGTTAACACATGTAGTTACAGAAGACAAGGTATATTACATTTACCGAAAAATATATATTTTCTATATACTTTTAAAATTTATTGCTTTCGCTACATAGGTTTAACTGATACAGAAAAGGAACGGATATTCCGTTGGGTAGATGGAAAGCCTGTGTCATTCTCAAATTGGTCACTTATCCACAATAATCCATTTACAAATATCATTCTTCGATTCCCCACTGGCAGCAAGCTTCGAAACTGTGTTATTTGGACTCATTTAGGGTGGCGTGACATAATGTGTATGGAACCAAAACGGAGTTCATATATATGTGAAATCGAGCGGATGAAAGGTGAGTGGATTGCACACTTCGCCAATATTAGGAATCCAGTTTTCAAATGTGCTTTTACAGATATATGATTCCATTTAAATTATAATTTGTGTTGACTTTCTAGTATGAATGAGTATATAAACAGACCTTAAATTTGAAACTCACATTTAAATGACTTCTCTGGTTCTTGTTCATGATATGGATATGTAACAGTTGGGTGATATAAATAGTAAGGCAGATAAACACGGCTATGGAATGTGTTTTAATCAATTTGACACACTGTACATGAGAATGTTTATTCCCTCAAACCTGACTTGTTTCTTCAAACTTTAAAATGAGGATAGACAGGCTAATGGTCGTGACTTGCAACAGGTTACCAATGCATTTAATCCTGCTATGTTGTAAAGCTTGTATGTATGTATTCTCTCTCTCTCTCTCTCCCTCTGTCTTTCTCTGTCTGTGTATATATTAGGACGAGGACAGTTTTCAAACAACAGCTTGTCTCCAAATAGCAGCAAAGTAAGATGTTCCAGGTTCATGCATACATGTTTCTCTGGTGAATGTGTTTGGACCACAGCCATTTGCAATCAGAGGAAAGACTGTTCAGATGGGTCAGATGAAAACACTTGCCACACTTCAGGTACACAACTTGATGCTCTATCTTCCTTTTTCATACACTAAGTGTCAGTGTCACGTGGCATCAGTTTTAATGCTTATGCAGCAATTGTTCATTAGTCTAAAACATTTGGACAGCACATGATTACCAGAGCAATGGCAGCACATAAAAAAGGTTAATGCTTGTCATGGCCCGAAAAATCGTTCCCGTAACATCTTCCATTGAATTAATCAAATAAAGATTTACTTGCACAAATAGAGATGAGAACAAAAGGAAAAGAGGCATGCCAAAACCCTTAATTCAGAACACTGTCTGGGTTCATAATATCCAAGGTGGAGGTTTATGTACAAGTGACTAATTATAATTGATATTCACAGCTGTATATGATCCGCTGATGAGAACCTCAGCAATTTTACAGAACAAGTTTAAAGTTCAGTATTTCCTGGTTTGATCATATTTCTACACCTTGAAGGTATGTCTTTGATTATGGCTTTAGGTAACCTAGACTATAGGTTCTAAACAGTTTCGCTATATTATCAACATTACACAGAAACTTGTCAGGACAGATGCTTATGTATGTAAATGGAGGTCAGCATTATGGAATCACTCACATTGTGATGCAAATAGTTCTCCATCATCATGGTTCTCCATCATCATCTTATTTATATAAATGAATACTTAGATCATGATGATGTTGTCGGAAGGTCACTCCAGTGTGTGCATGATACAATTCAATGGTTGCTATGCAGATTACTAGACAAATTTGATATGATTTCTTTTTAATATGTACTATATTCCGACAGGAGACACAGATTACCTATGTGGGGATGGAACCAGTGTTCATATTTCTCTGTATTGCGACTTCTCTCCAGATTGTCCCAATAATGCAGATGAGAATAGATGTGGTAAGACGAACTTATAAGCATAAAGGCAGTGGCACAACGTAAACATGAAATGTTACTGTCTCCATTGTACTCCCATATGGTAATCAGGGAGTTTGTGTAGAAATTCAATCTATAAACAAGTCAATGCAACATTATATATACTACTTTCAAATTAATTTGGTACATTTTGTGTCTATCATATATGACCTTTTTGAAGTAGAGGTAAAAGTAAAAACACAGGGTGGGCTATTCTATAAGATTTTGAAAGGACTTAGCCGGGAGCATAGTAAATGAACTAAGAAGCTTGAATTTGCATTGTGCAAGAACTCCATTATACTTGCAGTACCTCAGAGTACATCTCCACAAAGAGAATACCATACAGAATTAGATATGCTCTGTACTTGATTAATAGATGTCTGTTAGCCAGTAATACATCACAGTGATGGCTGCATCTGCAAGCTGTTATAATATCCCACCAAGAAAGGTGAAAAAGGCACACATGAAAAAAGTCATTTGTACCCAAGGCAGCAATTTTCAAACCTCAAACCATGTACCAAAATGTTTGTAATGTACCAAACTGACTGCTATCATTTGATAATATTTTAATGTAAAATAATACCTCCAACTGTAGTATATCCTGCATGCTCTCCAACACAATTCCGGTGCAGTAATGGACAATGCATACCTTCAGAAAACAGATGTGACTTTGAAAAAAACTGTGCAGATGAATCAGATGAACAAAATTGCGGTAAGTGCATTTGTGGATCAGAAATGCTGAGGAACAAGCGGGTTGTGTTGATATTTTTTCCGGGGTATGGTAGACGCTTTCTAATTTTAATTGTAAAAATTGAGCAACATAAGAGAAGATTCTTGAATATAACATACTAATAGTTATATTTGTGTAGTATTGTACTTGTTCTCTGATGTTTTCCTAGTATATGTATATATATATATATATATATATATATATATATATATATATATATATATATATATATATATATATATATATATATATATATATATATATATATATATATATAAATATATATATGGATGTTGATGTCAAATTTATTTACCACCTGCCATGCTGAATTTTGATGTTCGTGCATTGTTTTAGAGCTTCACTATAATCGTTGGCCAGATTTGACACAATTTTATAAAATGACGTGACAAAACTGATATCATGATGGCCAAGAGCGCTCTATTCTGAATTCGCTGCATTCAAGCCTTCAGATTCTGTTTCCATGTATGTTTCACGTGGCCGGTCTCCGAAATTTCGTATTTTATAGTATGTGTTTTTATCATTGTAAACTATTATAGTCTTCGCACAAAAAAATGATACATAAGAGGTACTAAAGTGATTATTTATGTCACCTTGAATGTGTAAACAGTTGACCCACTGGAATCATAGTATTCTATGTTTAAGATAACAATTACTGAGAAAGTTGAGTTAGTAACATATCTCTTAAGTAGCAATAAGCATTAAAATAAACCTATTTAATTTGCCTACAACTAATTTGTAATTAGATGCACAATTTTGGGATTTATGCAGGCTACGATTTCTTTTTTGCTAATGCGAAAGGAACGTGGCACATCCAGGTAAAATTTTCTGTTTTGATTTAAAGACACATGATCCACCATAAACCAGCTTTATTGGGATTCAGTCATGGTGAAATTTAAACCTCTAGAATTTATCACACAATCAAAACAGATGTATTATTTTTGCAGTTGGGTGTGACCCCCATAAAGGTTTTATGTGTTATGACCGAACATGTATACCAAAGAAATACTTCTGTGATGGTGTATGTGACTGCCCCAGCAGAAAGGGGGAAGATGAACCATTGGGTCAATGTAAGTGGGAATAAACCAATCTGGATAATTGTGGTACCATGACACATGTTGGGACATTACATAAATGTATAAGCCAGATTAGCAACGAGGGTTATACAACAAAATAACATATTTAACACAAACAAGACCTGATGCTTCAAATCATTGACCTTGTAATTTTCTGAACCAAACTGAAAAGCACCCCACATTAAATCCAGTTTAAATTCTTGTGACAATAATATGTTTGGATTCACAGCTTTTATCTGTTGTTTCGTTACTCTTAAAAATACAAAAAAACTTTTTGTCCACTTAAAGTGAGTTGTATTTTTGTTAAAGGCGAGAACCTGAGGGGTGCTGCAGTGGAACATTGTAAGTCAGCTTCATATTCGCCAATGAATAACACATTCAAATGTTTGTATGAAGTTGATTCAAACGGATATTACAAAGGTTGTAGGGATGGGTCACACTTAGAGAACTGTCGTAAGTATTTCAATTTCTTAATGCAGTCAGGCAGCCAGCTCAGTATACCTTGACTTGGCTGATTTATTTTTTTCTCACTTGATTCTGTGAAATAATATAGCACATAAGCAAAAACTGACAGGTAAACTAAATTTATCCTTGAGCATTTAAAAAAATTCAAGATGGCGTCGAATATGGCCGCCAAACGTATATTTTAGCAGAGCAACACTTTTTTCAGTGAGCCTGTTTACCATTTTGGTGACATTTGGTTTGTTTTATGGGTTTTTGATGATGCCTGACTCAAATGAAATACTTGTGAGACTGTCAAAGGTCAAGGCCAAGGTCATATGGTAAGGTCAAAGGTATTTCTGGCTCAGAAAATGCTGTTAGCATGTAAGATGGCAAATAACAACACACCATTCATGAATAAAAGTACAAGATGTTCGTTTATATTTTGTGCTGCGTGTGACAAGAACATTTTGCAACAATGTTGGATGAAAAGTTGGTAATAAAAAATAATCAAGGCCCATTCAGAGATCAGGACTACTGGTAGGTTAAAGTCAGGAAGCCGCGGCTGATTTTTTGGAGGAACTTTGACTTGACAGATTTTCTTTTCACACTCGATTTTGCAAATTAAGATGGCATACAAACATTAAATGGCGTGTAAATTGGCTTTACCCTTGAGCATTTTCAGAAATTCAAGATGGCGGCCAATATGGCTGCCGGATGTAGCTGCTCAGAAGGATTCACTATGTTTGGTAACCTTAGGACCAAATTTGGTAACATTTAGCTCATAATACAACTTTGGGATGATGCCTAACTCAACTTGGACATTTTTAGGTCCTCAAAGGTCAAGTTCATACTGCAAAGTCAAGGGTATTCCTTTCCAAGGAATATGGGGTACTTACCATGAATTTTTTTTGTGTAGACTTATTTTCATTTACTTCCATTTCAGATGTAGATTCAAAAAGCAGTAGAAGTAGCCTGTACGAGTAGCAGTAGCCTGTAGACATAGAAGTAGCCTGTAGAACTAGCAGTAGTTTACTAATGGCACAAGAGCGTATCTTCAAATCTGTGCTTGGCAAATGTCCAGCCAAGCAGAAGCTTTCTCAAAGTAAACCTGATGGTGCAAGGTTAGGCAATATCATGGAAGCCAGTGTCCATTATGGCGACAATTTGCATGGATATTTACAGGAACAACTGGACTTGAATAAGTATCTGCAGGTGCTTTATCACAAGAACTCTATTTCAACACATCTGACATGTGGACTATCACTGCCAGTGGACCAACCCCCTATTAAGCATATGAGGCCATCTGATGTTCCTACATTCAATAGCAGAGAGCATTGTATTTATCGTGGTGAATGCTGTATGATAGAAAAAGACAGAAAAAAATTCCCAATAGGTGGGTGCCAGCCTTCCTGGTAAAAGCAGTATCCACAAACGAACTAGATGACAGTGGCCACCTATTTAGGGTGAAGGACAAAATCCAGAGGCCACCAGTGGGCAGAGTCAGTGAGGCTGTGTGTCATTGGTGCCCCTAGTGACTTGCGTGGATCTAATACAAGGTACCATAAGGACTGCAGAAGCAGATTTTTCAGTCATCAGTGTGCC
Organism: Hermodice carunculata; assembly: GCA_964020975.1. Taxonomy (NCBI): domain Eukaryota; kingdom Metazoa; phylum Annelida; class Polychaeta; order Eunicida; family Amphinomidae; genus Hermodice; species Hermodice carunculata. The sequence continues at coordinate 79,859,325 of OZ026616.1, read as the reverse complement.
CCAGGTAAGGGTAAGTCAACACACGATGACATTAGTGAGGCCCGCCCACCAATCAGGTTTGAGACAGCTTATTGCAGAAATGCAAGCTGATTGCACCCAAATATGGAATTCAGTTCACCTACAAGAGCGCTTCACAGAAATAGCAGGCAGTTCAATCAAGCGAGCTGACTTCTTGAGAATGTTAACTCAAAACATCAATGACCTTGTCATCCTTTCTGCTCAAGGGTCTCGCGAAGTCTTAATGTTTCCCGGCAATGCTGTAGCAGCCCTGAAAGTAACAGAAGATGAAAAAGAAGAGGATGACATTGATGTTGCCTACTCCAAAAGTCTTGAGTGTGCCAGAAACAGACTCAGAGGCAATGGACTTTGATATTATTTGCCGGTAAAAGTCCTTGTCATATTCAGTGTTCAGTACCTTTGGCCTGATGTTTTTGACAACTGTATCAAGGGCAACGTCAATGTCATCCTCTTCCTTTTCTTCAACTGTTAATGCAGAAATGCAAGCTGATCGCACCCTAATATGGAATTCAGTTCAACTACAGAAGCGCTTCACAGAAATAGTAGGCAGTTCAATCAAGCGAGCTGATTTGTTGAGGATGTTAACTCAAAATATCTGAACTGGGGCACCAATAGCACAGAAAAACATGATCCCTATTCATTAATTCCAAACCCAACAATGACAGCAAAGAGATTTCAGACTTGCCAAAGCATCAACATTTCTTTTCCAATACCAATGTGAAGAAAGAAATTTCACTCCTGACTTGAGACAGGCAGTCACCCATAAAAGGCAACTGGTGGTTTTAAACCGGTCCTCTCAACCTTAGAAATATTCATCATTAACTGCAAAAACTAGTTCTTTTTCAAAATCAATAGGCCTAACCACCCAAAACACAAATTTCAGTACTTCTGCCAAAAATAAAAAGAAGCCAGTTAGGTCTATCACCGTTTAGTTCTCCCGACTTGTCGGTCTGCTAAGTTTACAGCAAAAGAGTAAAGTAGGCCTACATCGTTTTTGTCAAATTTATGAATCTGGAACATTATAAACAAACTCTACCTCCACTATAACTATGAGTCGGAGAACAAAGCCCACAGCACAACATAGCCAATGAAGTAATTTTCAAATAGCACAGAAAAACATGATCCCTATTCATTAATTCCAAAACCAACAATGACAGCAAAGAGATTTCAGACTTGCCAAAGCATCAACATTTCTCTTCCAATACCAATGTGAAGAAAGAAATTTCACTCCTGACTTGAGACAAGCAGTCACCCATAAAAGGCAACTGGTGGTTTTAAACCGGTCCTCTCAATGACACACAGCCTCACTGATTCTGCCCACTGGTCACCTCTGGCTTGGCACTGTTGCAAGATCTTGTCCTTCACCCTAAATGGGTGGCCACTGTCATCTAGTTAATCTGTGGCTGCTGCTTTTAGCGAAGGCTGGCACCCACCAATTGGGATTTTTTCTGTCTTTTTCTATCATACAACATACACCACAATAAATACAAAGCTCTCTGAAATTGAATGTGGGAACATCAGATTGCCTCATTTGCTTAATAGGGGTTGGTCTACTGGCAGTGATTTGGAACCAGATGGAGCACATGCCAGATATGTTGAAATAGAGTTCTGTGGTTTTTTAAAGCACCTGCAGATGCTCATTCAAGTCCAGTTCATCCTGTAAGTATCCATGCAAATTGTCGCCATAATGAACACTGGCTTCCATAATATTGCCCAACCTAGCACCATAAGGTTTACTTTGAGAAAGCTTCTGCTTGGCTGGACATTTGCCAAGCACAGACTTGAAGATACGCTCTTGTGCCATTAGTAAACTACTGCTAGTTATACAGGCTACTGCAACATTTACGGGCTGCTGCTACACTTACAGGCTACTTAATTATTTGTTTTCACCAACTTTTCATCCATCATTGTGTGCAAAATGTTCTTGTCACACGCAACACAAAATATAAACTAACACCTTGTATTTTTATTCATGAATGGTGTGTTGTTATTTGCCATCTGACAGGCTAACAGCATTTTTCTGAGCCAGAAATACCTTTGACCTTACCATTTGACCTTGACCTTGACTTTGACCTTTGACAGTCTCACAAGTATTTCATTGGAGTGAAGCATGATCACAAACCCATAAAACGACCCAAATGTCACCAAAATGGTGAACAGGCTTACTGAAAAAAGTGTTGCTTTGCTAAAATATACGTTTGGCAGCCATATAGGCCGCCATCTTGAATTTTTTAAAACGCTCAAGGGTAAAGCCAATTTACCTGCCAGTTTATGGTTGTATGACATCTTAAGTTACAGAATCAAGTGTGAAAATAAATAAATCCGTCCAGTCAAGGTTCCTCCAAAAAAACAGCCTTGGCTTCCTGACTAATGTGTGATCTGAACGTTCAATGCTTCGCAACTGTTGAAATGTATATGTATATATTCAAACATCAAAGCCTGGTCAGTAAGGTATCAAGACAACGCCTTACTGCTCTGTGCCAGAGCCTATTTCTTTAAGGATGGTGAGAAAACTTTCTGTATCAAACTGGTCTAAACCAGGAAAACATACCTATACTCACCAGTTTTGCAGATGAGTCTAAAAATATGATTTTATCAGAGTAAGCTGGTATTTTTCCGCTGACTTCTTCGTACATGTTGCGAAAAGAATATCTCCCTTTGTCTGTCTATCTGTCTCTCTCTGTCTCTCCCTCTCTCTCTCTCTCTCTCTCTCTCTCTCTCTCTCTCTCTCTCTCTCTCTCTATATATATATATATATATATATATATATATATATATATATATATATTTTATGATACGAAGTATCAATTAAACTATCATTTATATAGAGAATGTTGTCCTGCAGTCACTTGTGATTTTCTGCAACAAAATGATCCAACATGAGAGAAAAATAGTAACTCACTCTCAGCCATGTAACATTTTGTTTCTTCTATGATTAATTGGATATTCACAGGGAACATGTGCCCTGGGCCTACTTGCAAAGCCACTCTCTAGTGTGCCAGGTTTGTTTGCTTTCGTCATGGTAATTCCACGTCGCGGGTGACACAAACATCGCCCGCACACATTTGATTTTCCCTAAATGTTAATGCATCACGTCATTGATGCAGGCGTGTCACAATTAATTTTAAAAATGTTTAGGTGATGTGATCATCTGTGAGCTACTACTTTTGAATTCCATTCTAGAAAATGATAATTCACCGTCAAAATAAAATAATAAGTAGTGAGATTTTGATATGTGACATCCAGCACTTATGCCATGTCTAATGACACAAATTTATATATTTCGTTCAATGTTGTAGTATAGGCTACAGGTGTGTCCAAACATTTTCATAATTGAAGGAGCTGCAGTATTTTCGCAAAATGTAAACACATCAGAATGACCAATAATTCTAATGGGCTTCAACAAGAACACCTGAATTGTAAAACACGTATCGTTTTACGAATTTCTCATTGTTTTGCTGTACATCTGTGTTATTAGCTATTAAGATGGAATTGCAAAATGGCTCGATAAATGTCAATGGAAACTTTTTAAGCACATGTAACTGTTGTATGGACGCATAAACTGAACGGTATGGAACCATTGCGATCTTATTTGCAAAAATGTATTTCTCTAATTTTCTTCTCACTTAGGAAGTTTTACATGTCCGTATGGATTTGTAAAATGTGTACAAAGCTACTGTGTTCCATTATACAAAGTATGTGATGGAGAATGGGACTGCCCAGCTCGGGATGACGAAAATGCTTGTGGTACGTCTCACTCTTGCCATTTTTACTGACCAAAGACATTTGGTTGCCAGCTGTCATATTCATTTGTAATTTTTTGCAGTTATCATCAGAAAAAAAATTAATCCAAAGTGTTCGTGACACTTGTCGGCGCATAAAGCCCTTGACTTGGCGGAAGAATTTTATTTCCTGTCCTAATAAAATATCAATGTAGGAAGAATTCTAAAAAGGAAACGCTTCATCATGCATTGCTATTTACATATTGAACGCTTATAATATTTGGGTTGTATATGAGCAAATGTATGTATATG